>CAVLGW020000001.1:32500-595521 GCA_963669155.1 Arbacia lixula
AATTATACTGTACTCGCATCACTTCACAGCAAGATGAATGTGTTGAAATATAACACAGTGTCATCCATTCACATCCACCACTACTTGTTTTAAGTATCAAGAGTGTTGGATCTTACACCAAAACTAGAATACACTACATCTCAAAGGAATTGGCATCGGGTAAAGGGAAAGGGAAGAACGGGAAGGAATCATGGTTTTGAACCGCAGTATGTTTTGTCCTGTTCAGCATGAAACACGATGATTTAGCCTAAAAAGCATCATGTTTCATGCTGAACTGCACAAAATATACCGCGGTTTTGAACAGCGGTGCTTTCCCTTTCTTCCCTTTCCCTTTACCCAGTGTCGATTCCTTTGAGCTGTCGTGTAGGTCTATATACGCTATCAAAGCTTGTTTTACTGATAAGATTTACAATATGGCTTCTCACAGCACAGTCGTTTCTCGCCATGCTCAAACTCCCTTCTCCTTAACTTTAAGAATACCACTTTTGGATTGTATCGCCGTCAAAACACATGAAAGCCACTGAGGAGCATCTGGTCTAGCATTCAAATGGACAAGCTCCGCTGTACCTCAGTGGCTGTGCTGTACATACACAACAGCTCAAAGGATTTGGCATAGGGAAAGGGAAAGGGAAAAAAGGGAAGGACCCGCAGTTTTAAACTGCGGTATATTTTGTCCAGTTCAGCGTGAAACACGATGCTCTAGCCTAAAAAGCATTGTCATGCTGAACTGGACAAAATATATACTGTGGTTTACAACTGCGGCTCCTTCCCTTTCTTCCCTTTCCCTTTCCCTATGCCAATTCCTTTAAACTGGAGTGTACATCCTCTGTATTAATTTAACCCATACGTTTCAAGATTTCATTCATGTAAACCTTCAGAAATTCCATCTTACAGGGATTAAGTTATGAGGCAATGAAAAGAACAACAGACAAACAACCCTGATAACAATGTAACATAATGATTTGAATTATGTTGTAGGTAACATTCATTATACCTTTTCCTTTCTTCAGATGAGTTTTAGGTAGTTTTAGTTTTTAGTTTTAGTTTATCTTTGAGAGTCAGATCAAGTACTATCTGTGGAGGCCTTCCGTCACCACCTGATGGAAGGAGCGAAGTAATCGCTGACTAGACTTTTACTTGCACTTTGTAAATGAGCACCTGCGCATCCTGTGTATGCACACACAGTATCTGCAAGAATCTTCAGGATTGAAGGAGGCAGATTAACCCGAAGAAGAAGAAGAAGAAGAGTACATAATCATTTTAGTATTGTTCAAATACTGAAAACAAAATGGTCACGGAGTTACTGAACGAAGAAATACAAGAAAATGGTATACAGATATGCAACCATCGCGCCCCGTGCGAAAGCTTACAACATAGCTCCAAGAACGAGAATGTATTAAAGTTAACAATAACTTTGGAGAAGAAGGAAAACACAAGCGAATATATGCCAAATGTGCCAGCTGAAACATGGTTCCGCATAATCTCGTCCATGTATACTGCATGAAGCTTACAATTCAATGTACAATAAATAACGATTGCATAATAGTAGTTGATAGATTAAAAATGTACCATTTTAGTGTTTCAACCAGTTGGACGTGCTTCGTGCTGTCGATGATATCAACTGCTTCCGGGGTCATGGGGTCATTTCCGGCTTGATCTCCCACTGTCTTGGCATCTCTCTCTAGCACCTGCTCGCAAAGTCCTCCTGCACTCGAGTCCTTGTCAGTTGACATCGTCCTTCAGAGGCAAGAGTTAAAGACAAACTGTTTTTGCTGTATTTCGATTTCAGCCTTTTTTTTCATTCATGCTGTTTAATATTGGTTTAAATATAATTCATGAAATGAAAGTCAGGTTTTAAACTAGAAACGTTTTTGAAATAAATTATGGTCCCTTCACGCCTTGGTACTAAGGGCTTAACGTACGATCACATGACATCGATTATGACACACCTATTGGATTGTTCATGTTGTGTTACCACTTCGGCCAAACGTTGGAGTACCTTGGTATCTAAAGATCAATACACGAAATGCCTTTCTTGCTTGCTTGTTACGACAACAGCATACTGGCAAATTACAACCAACGGCGACTTTTGTAAGAGTTGCGATAAATGAGAATAAATGGGCTTGCTAACATATTCAAATACTATGCACACACCTCTATGCCATGCAGCAAACTGTGGACCTATTGTGGATGGACTGAGCTATGTGGTAGCTTCTGCGAAAAAAGGTATGCATTCCTTTTACATTTCATTTTATTTTCACCCGACCACTCGGCGCGAGTCAGGTACATTGGGAAGAACTCTACCAAGACATGATCATGAATCCGTGGTTGAATGTCCATACTTTGAGCAAGACAATTTTAACAAAAATTATTAATACATTATTCTGACTCATTCTTTAGTACACCAATCATTAGTACACCATTTGCTTTCCACTGACCTGAATGCGTGGATGGTGCTTATATAAGCAAGTGTCCTTTGACACCTGTCAGAACGGTTCATTATCATTTTACCAATTATTCGAGAAATGCATCATCCCAAGTACTGCTATTGTCCGACTGATCAAGGATGTTCCCATTACATGAGTACCAGCTAAAGGTAGACAAGCAAAAAATGTCACATTGTTCCGTATCGAACCGTATAACATGCAGTTGAACATGTGGCATATTTTCCTTTTAGATAAGTTAACATGCATTTGGATCTATACAAGCACTACTTCACTTGCCATCGTAAGTACATATAACAAACAATACACGAGATAAAGCCAGTTCATCTGCGAAAACACTAACAGGTTAATGATGCATGGTTTAGAATATGCCCCTCATATTGTAACATCGAGTCCAGGTGGGCATGACGCAATCGCGTATGCATCGCATTGTTAAGAGCAGCGGCCAGTAGTTGATATCCAGTGGCGGAACATCGTCTCAAAGGTATGGTAATACATTTCTTCAGATGTCCTTGGTATGGAATAAGTAGTAAATTGACACATCATAAAGTCGAAGGATGTCAACTTTTTTCGAAGCAGATTTCATCAATTATTATTATTGAAATAATCCTTGGACTTATTTGGACCTCAACATTTGTGTATATCAGATAATTAATTCTTTACACAACCATAGCCATTGTGTATCACACCTGTCAATCCGCTTAAAAATGTTTTGTTCTGAATTGCTTATCTCATGCATACACATTTTCGATCCAAATTTACCCTAAAAGTGAAAATCTCACAGCCAGGTAATCGATACAACGGCACAAAACCTGCTTCTAAAAAAATGACATCCCTTGACTTTATTTTGTGTCAATCTTAGCTCAATTCGAGTCATAACTTTTCAAAAAGTATTTGTGAAAAGTGTCGGAATTTGGTATCAAAGGTTGTTTTTAAGATCTCGTAGTGGGTACTCAATTTTGTTTCTATACCTTGTCTTCATTTCGAACATTTCTTTGTCACAGCATGCTCTGTCGCAGCATGCTATCGTCTTGAAATAAAATGAGAATGAGATCCGTGATGACGGCAGAGTGATTCTGCCATCATCACGGGTGCAGTGAGCTTTACCACTGCTTCTACTGCAAACATTCCTTGCCTTAAGTTAAAACTTACCTATAGCATGGACCTATCATGGATGGACTGCGCTCGGATAAACTTCCTTTGATCTATGAGGTCCGCCGCCTCATAAAAATCCAAGACATTCAGGTGTTTTAAACAACTAGCTGTATTTCTAATTAGGTAGTGCCTTCCTCTGAATAACAAAAGAAAATCTGTTTTGAGAAGTATGCCAACCGTTCAGCCTTCGCTGGGAGCTCGTTGCTGATCTTTTTACACACACTGTGAATTAGTTTTGGGGTAAGCGAAGGGAAACTGTGAAAAAAATTGTAGAAAGAATTTGGTCTGTTACTTTTTCGGACACCTCCGCACACGAAATTGAGGTTGTTTCCATGAAAGATGAAACACTCAATAAACGATTTACAAGATATTTTTAAGGAAATATGATTTGGAAATGTGTGATATGGAGGCATTTCTCTGCCATGTTTTCTACAGTATTCTCATTTTATCACAAAAACGAAGCAACAATATAATATGAAATTCACAGAATCGTATCTTTATAAGATGTAATACTACTGCACATGCACTTCAGTTCATGTAGTGGTTCTGAAATCTTCTGCGCATACAGAATATATATTCCTCAAAATGCATTCTACATTTTGTCATGCTTGTTTGGCGGCGGATCTCCCTCGATCAAAGAGCCAAACGCGTAAAATATTCCATTGTGATATCAATGCACACGACTGCTGTAGGAATGAATTACACTTCGTGCTGACTCTATTCCTTACACCTCTCTGCCTATAGCATCTCGACCATGAAACAACTCCTTCTTAGTTTGCGAAGGCGCGGCAGCTGAATAAAGTGACGGCAACTTTTCTTGACAACAATTTCAACTAGCTGAACAGTCCGAGGTTACACGAATCAGCATTCTCTTCCGTACATGAAATCCAAGATGCAATCATTCGACACAAGAACAGTTAAACTCACAACAAATGATATCTCCAGCTAATCGATCTGCATTATCCAAACGTTAGTTGATTGGATTGCAGTGCAAGTCGTTGAGAGCATATGTCTTTAGTGGGCACGCTCGGGATTCACGCTTCAACTCGAGATTGGCGCTCTATTGAAAACCTTTTAACCAAATGATAAATATTTGTATGGCGGCAAGCGCAAACTTCACAAAAGCTCCATGCAGAATTTTGCGTTTACATTAGAAGTCATCTGCTGCAAGGGAAAGGAAGAAGGGGAGGCGGGATTCTACAGTTACGTAATATGCTTACTGTCTGCCAGAGTTATTGGCTAACGACCTAAAGAGGAATTAGGGTTTTACCAACGCGAACATGTTTCCTATTGTCCCAACGAGAATAAATTACAGACAAAGTGGATTTTAATTGTGTTAACATTTTATTGGAATAGGGGCAATAGGACCTTAAAAGGGCTTTCATGAGAACAAAACGATAGGGACAGAAAGAGAGAGAGAGAGGGAAAGACACAAACACACATACACACACAAGAAAAACACAGAAAGAGAGACAGGCAGGTAGACAGAGGAGGGAGAGAAAAGATCTAGAGAGATAGGAAATAAAAGAGAAAAACAGGACGTCAGACTATATAGAGAGGAAGAGTGTGAGAGGATAAACTGAGAAGTGATGAGAGAAAGAGAAAAGGAGAGGGGGTCTATGGCAAGAGCAAATCCTGAACAAGGGGAGTCAAAATGAAAGATTGGATGGGGAAGGGGGACTTTTCATTGTTTCAAGAGAGTTCTCCTTTCCCCTTTTACGGGAACAAATATATTGCTGTATACATGGTAGAGAAGATCATGCATACTAAGAGCTACGCTTTCCATTCATAGACTTCAAATGTTTTCTTCTTCCATTCATTGATCATCTTGATCACCGCATCGTGTTTGCACTTCTCCTTATGAATGACTTTAGTCTTCGAGTCTTTGTTGCCCGAGCAAATACAATTCCTTGACGCATGGTAATCGAGTAAAGGCATACCGCTTTACTGCCGACTCCCCCTTCCCCCTCTCTCTCTCTCTCTCTCTCTCTCTCATTCTCTCTCTCTCTCTGTCTGTCTGTCTCTCTCTCTCTCTGTCTGTCTCTCTATATCCACATGCTCACCCCTCCTGCTGCCTATCTTGCACTGCTCTATTGTCTCAACCCTCTCTCACTCTCTCACTCTCTCCTCTCTTGCTCTACCCCTCTCTCCTTCTCCCCTTCTCACCCTCTCTCTCTCTCTCTCTCCCTCTCTCACTCTCTCTCTCTCTCTCTAATTTTGTCTCTGTCTCTCTTTCTCTCTCTCTGTCTCTCTGTCTCTCTGTCTGTCTCACTCTCTCTCTCTCTCTCTCTCTCTCTCTATCCACATGCTCACCCGTCATGCTGCCTATCTCGCACTGCTCTATTGTCTCAACCCTCTCTCGCTCCCTCCCTCTCTCCCCCTCTCTCCCTCTCCCTCCCCCCCCCCTCTCCCCCTCTCTCATTCTCTCCCCCTCTATCTCCCTCCCTTTCTCCCTCTCCCTCTCTCTCCACCCCCCTCTCTCTCTCTCTCTCTCTCTCCCTCCCTCTCTCTCCTTCTCCCTTCCCTTGTATTATCATGTCTCTACTTCTCTCACACCTATCTCTCCTTATCTCTCTTTGTATCTCTATGTGTTATCTCTCTCTCCCCATGTCTCTTCTTCCTCACACAATCTCTCCACCTTCTCTCTCTCTCTCTCTCTCTCTCTCTCTCTCTTCTTTCCCCCCTTCGATAAACCCCATATAGTTTTCTTTCACACTGCACATACACATATGCAACACATCTAAACACACACATTGACTTAGTATTTGAAAGATAAATTATGTACTACACAGAAACGCATACAAAAAGACAAGTGCGGTTTTGTTTTTATATATTGAAAAACAATTTCACACTATGAGCACTGGACAGGAGAAGAAACTCTTCAATCTGATTACCATAGACTCGTCTTTAGGCACCAATGGTGCATTTAGTACAAGGAATACAAACAATTCACATAGAGCTGGATTATGTCTGGCACACAAACACCCACACACACACACACACACACAGACTTACACATTTCTTAGTGATGCATTAAGAGGAGAAGACAGACATAAATGGACGAGTAACCACCTCACAGCACAAAGCAGTAAGAAGTCAGGGATAAAAGAGATTATATTCCACATACTAAGAATGATGCTATATGATTGGTCAAGAGTTGATCACGTGATGAGGCGTAGTTTTTCCTATCAGATCACCTGAGAATAAAAGTTCGTTACACTCTAGGTGATAGTACTTTTTGGTTTCGCTGATCTCTTCACTCCTCACAGTCCTAATGCGTGATTAATATTTTGAGTACGCGCGAAATAAAAGTGCGTTACATTCGGACTATCAGCTCCCACTAACGCGTCCAAACGCGCGTCATAATGCGCGTCCTAATTGAACGCGCGTCATAATGCGCGTCCTAATTAACGCGCATCCTAACGCGTGTTCCCCATGGCAGCGGCTCGGGGTTAGGTAGAGAAGTAAACATTACTTTTTTACGTCAAATTGTCATTTTTGGTATAGATAGTTGGTTTCAGATGTGGAATATAAATCAAATAATCAACTTTTGGTTTCAGGCAATGAGACGAACTATCACTTCCTCGGCGATCTGAATGTATACGCTATCTTTCCTCAGCTGCGCTTCGGAAAGATAGCTACATCCAGATTGCCTCGGAAGTGATAGTTCATCCCATCACCTTCACCAACGTTGATTATTTGTTTAGTATTAGAGTACCACGACTGTGAGTGTGACTGTGACGTGGATTCGGCGTGTTTATTAGGGACTTTTCGATATCAGCGAACGTGCATTTAGGACGCCGTCGAGAGATTGTCTGCCCGCACGATACGGACAACTGCGCATGCCCCGCGTTCTCAACCACAGGTCGACACGTTCAGTACGCACATCCAGAACGTAGAATCCACCAATTTCATCGCGTCCTAGATAGGACGTCCCGCTGGACGTACATCATAGCATACGCAGTGTCGTACAATGACGTAATCACGTACCAGTTTACAGTAGGGAACGTGCATTCGAAAAGTCCCGATTGCGTCTTAGATCGTGGACGTACGTCGCAGTATGCGCAGTGTCGTACAATGACGTAGTCACGTACCAGTTCACAGTAGGGAACGTGCATTCGAAAAGTCCCTATTGTATCATCCATCTGGGCGTGTCGCTATCGTGTATCGTATTGCTAGAAGCAGCTGTCAGTTACAATCACTGGCTTGGCTATCTAAAACTCTCTATTGACATACTGAACGGAGATATAGACCGGGGTACAGTAAACAGCACAATGTAACTTCTTTTTATATTCCACATACTAAGAATGTTGCTATATGATTGGTCGAGAGTTGATCACGTGATGAGGCGTAGTTTTTCCTATCAGATCACCTGAGAATAAAAGTTCGTTACACTCTAGGTGATAGTACTTTTTGGTTTCGCTGATCTCTTCACTCCTCACAGTCCTAATGCGTGATTAATATTTTAAGTACGCGCGAAATAAAAGTGCGTTACACTCGGACTATCACTTGACATCTAACGCGTCCTAACGCGCGTCCTAATGCGCGTCCTAATACGCGTCCTAATACGCGTTCTAATGCACGTCCTAACGCGTGTTCCCCATGGCAACGGCTCGGGGTTATGGGGATAAGTAAACATTACTTTTTTTACGTCAAATTGTCATTTTTGGTATAGATAGTTGGTTTCAGATGTGGAATATAAAGCAAATAATCAACTTTTGGTTTCAAGCAATGAGACGAGCTATCACTTTCTCGGCGATCTGAATGTATACGCTATCTTTCCTCAGCTGCGCTTCGGAAAGATAGCTCATCCAGATCGCCTCGGAAGTGATAGTTCGTCCCATCACCCTCACCAACGCTGATTATTTGCTTAATATCAACTCCCTCAGCTTTGCCATCAAATAAGGATGGATAGTCCTGGCTCTGAAATAAGCACATTTATAGTACTTAATGAAGTAAAGTACATCTCTTTCATCTCCTTCAACATCATCGTTAAAAGCGTGATGATATTATTCTATAGATATAGTAGTATTCGCTATGCTCTACCTTTTAAGTACATCATTACTTATTTCGCATCACTCTCTCCATTCTTATGATCATGTTCATCGTCGTCATCATCATCGCCATCATTGCCAATACTGATATGCAAACTAAAGTAGAAAGAAATACAGACACGCAGTACGAATACACGACAGATATTACTGTCAAGTCTGAAAACATTGACAGCAAATCGATCAAATCGATTAATGAGTTTTGAAGGCAAGATGCGCAATCCACAAAACAACTTTAGTTGCTGTATATTCTGAATACTTTGACACTCATTCCACTGCAAAACACAACTCACAATTTTAATGTAACACATACATATCCACATATAATTAAAAAAAACACATTTTAAGTGAGTCCTTTTGAAGCCCATTCTCCCATAATAAATCCAGCAAACATTTTATGTAACAATTTGTTTTGACCTTAGACACTTTCTTCGAGTATAAATAGATAGAAATATGTTTAAAATGAACGAAACAAAATAAGTGAAAATTACAATATAGGCCTAATTATGACAATAATACATAGTGTTTTATCACAACATAAGTAAAAACGTTGATATGTAGAGGTGTGGCTTGCTTAAAGTTAAAAAAAAATGATAATAATCGGAAGTGACTAAAACAAAAACAATCAAAGAAGCAGAATGAAAATTTGAAAAGTAATCACAAATATCAAAATTCAAATATTCATAATTCTTAAATGTTCGTGGGCAACTCCAATATCTAACAATGTGTTGCCGTAAATCATGAATTCACAGGATGTCAATATTTTGGACAGTAATAAAAAATATCCAAAGTTAGATATTCATAATCAATGATTTTAAATCTTCGTGGTCATTTCCAATATCTAACAATGTCGTATGGTACATCATTGATTTAAAGGATGTCGATGTTTTTAAAAGCAGGTTTCGATAAAACTCATCAATTATATTTGTGTAATAGTCCTTGGAATATTACATACAATTGTCACTTTTAGACAAATTCGGACCTTGTGCATCAGATAACTACTTGGGAACACGGAAGTGTCCATTGTGCAACACACCCATGATACCAGTCATTCCACTAGCAACTGCTATTAAAGTGGAATTGATCATTTAAAGGAGCTACTGGCAGAAAAGGCCTTGTGGATTGGTTTGTCAAAAGTATCAGCAGTTGTATTTTTTAACAACTTCAAATGTGAATGACTCTTTGATACTTGTCTGTCTTCCTACAGGTTCTTCGACGATCCATCTTTCCGTTTCGCTTCAACGTCCAGCTGCCTAGTCTGCATTGGCCTAAGGTACAAACCATCGTCACCAACCTCCTTGCGTTTGTCATCACCACGTCGTTCACCATGGGCGAGGTCGTCAGCTCCCTGTTCTTCGCTCTCAGTAAACGGGGCACAGCTGACACGCGATCCCCGGCGCATTCGTTCCCAGCTCCCCACGAAGTACCCGGCTTCGCCACAATGACAGGCGCTACCTCCGCAGCAGCGCCTGCAGCAGCAGCGCTTAGACCAGGAGCGCAGCCAACCGGCCCACAGCTCGCGGATGGCTTTCTGTCGGAGGCAGGCGGTGATGATGAGGCCAAGGCCCTGCGTGGAGGCAAAAAGGAAGAAGAGGATGTCGAACCAGGGCATTTGGCACGGCCCGACGGCGATGAACGCCACCACCCACGCGAGGAAGTAGAACACGAGAGCGACGATGACGTTTTCGAGCCGGAGTATGATCTCTCGACGATGGGCGACTTGGAGAGTGACGACCTGCGGCATCATGGTCCCGTCGTCGACGGGGTTTGGGCGGATGAGTTTGACGAACAGCGCTATCAGGAGGCTTATGGTGACGCCGAGCAGGAGAATGACGAGGAAGATGACGGCGAAGTTGAGGGCCGGGCCTGGTCCAAAGAAACAGCTGTAGGGATACGGAACATAGTAATAGACAGGTGGACAAACAAGCATGTATGATTATATAGAACAAATACATCCATCAACATGTAGAAATAAAAACAAAACATAACAAAAGAAGGAGTCTGTTAAGAGGATTAAATCAGACAAGATGGATACATTCACGTATAATGACAAGTACTTGTATAAGTACATGTATCTGGGATTCTTTTTAAGAAGCACAAATTCATCATTGTAATAAGATAGTAGAGTACACATTTATTTTTTTTTATCTGTTTTATTTGTTTTATATATATTTATGAATATAGACACACATGTGATTATTCTTGCAATAATTCGTTGAACATAAATGTGGTTTAAACTACATCCCCTTCACCCATTGAGGGTGAAAGAGGAGGGGGAGGGGTGGGGCGATCTTATGCCTGATTTAAACGCTAGTCATCGAGTGTAATTCAGCGTTTAAAATTACGCTGCTCTCGCTGATACATCTCATACATGTACTACGTGTAGATGGATAGCGACCTTGTAACCGTATAGGACACCACTATACTATCAGAAAGGTTTCCTTCACAACTTATTACAATTATAGTGAAAAGGTTTACTGGGGTAATTTCAATTTACAAAGAAATTTTAGGCATACACCCAGTAGTAAGGATAGCGTGCTCCATCCTGTAAATGAACGAAAAACAAGTCAGGCAAAAATCTTGGAACCAGACGGGATTTGAACCTGCTGGGTGTATGCCTAAAATTTCTTTGTAAATTGAAATTACCCCATAAAACCTTTTCACTAAAATTGTCCCTACGGCGGACTACTCATGAATATTAATGAGTCAGATGAAATGAGACTCTTTCGGGTATTTGTTTCCATGTTGTCGTGTCTTGACCCGTGAACTAGAAATAGCTTGCGTGGTTAAGTCGCTGCCCGGTAAGCAGTAGACTGCAGTTCAAATCCCGTCTGGTTCCAAGATTTTTGTCTGACTTGTTTTTCGTTCATTTACAGGATGGAGCACGCTATCCTTACTACTGGGTGTATGCCTAAAATTTCTTTGTAAATTGAAATTACCCCATAAAACCTTTTCACTAAAATTGTCCCTACGGCGGACTACTCATGAATATTAACATGATTAATGAGTCAGATGAAATGAGACTCTTTCGGGTATTTGTTTCCATGTTGTCGTGTCTTGACCCGTGAACTAGAAATAGCTTGCGTGGTTAAG
Source organism: Arbacia lixula (assembly GCA_963669155.1). NCBI lineage: Eukaryota > Metazoa > Echinodermata > Echinoidea > Arbacioida > Arbaciidae > Arbacia > Arbacia lixula. The sequence continues at coordinate 44,244 of CAVLGW020000001.1, forward strand.
TCGCTGCCCGGTAAGCAGTAGACTGCAGGTTCAAATCCCGTCTGGTTCCAAGATCTTTGTCTGACTTGTTTTTTCGTTCATTTACAGGATGGAGCACGCTATCCTTACTACTGGGTGTATGCCTAAAATTTCTTTGTAAATTATTACAATTAGGAATACATGACGTCGTATCTTCTCTGACACTGCTTCACATGTTATGACTATAAGACAATGACACAATGATTAACTGGACCGGAAAGGCAATAATAAATAGAATGGAATCCAAACTCACTATCTGCCATCACCACGGTAGAGGGCGCTATCTGATGCTACAGTGCACAGGCACACCAACCCAGGTACGCCTAGGAGAAAGAAACATGTAGTCACAAAATAAAGTGCACAGCGATAACAATAGTAAAAGAAAAGTAGTTATGTATCCTTACGTAAACGTAACGTACCGCAGAAGTTCATAACAACGCTACCCCGACACGGTAGAGGGTTTTTTTTTTTTCTACCGCCTTGTCACATTTTGAACTTCTATTTGGCTTATCGACGGGTATCCAATGTCTTGTTTTGCCACGGCGGCAAATCACTATTATCCAAGTCTGCACCCCCTCCCCATTAGTGCACGCTAGACTTACCCCAAGCAATGAGCGACGCAATCAGGAAGAAGTGTTCGATGGTCGCGTTCATGGTCGCAGCGAGTATACTGATCACCTCCGTCATCATCCACATCAATGAGGCGAGCAGGCAGTAATGGATGACGACGCCGACGACCACGCAGCCACCGGACGGTACGATACGGCCGATGCCCGCAGCAAAGGCGAGGTAGAGGAGGAGGAGAGCGAAGCAGAGGCAGAGAAGGGTCCTCTGCGAGTTGGAAAACTCCCTGAAACGTGATTTAATAGAACAAGTACAATTGATGATAAGGGAGTAACTAAATGTTTGGTAGGTGTAAAGGAAATGAAAATGCATGTGGTGTCAATCTCCTGGGTCACTATGTACCCCACAATGACAGGTAGAACTGCAACATGCTACTCCCTCAGCACTACACATTGCTCGAAAAAGTAGGCTTACATACATGTCATTGCTATAGCTATACAAAAATACTGATTTACAACATATCATTAAATAGCTTGTCTACCGTTGATCTTTCATGATATGTAAGTGCATAACTGTGCGATGTATTACATTTCTATGAGAAGTTTTTCTGAATGTATCCAGGTGAACCATTTTACATTTCGGGTAAGACGTTAAAGGTTACCAAACCTCCTTTACACGAATTCTGTTTTCTGAAGAAGGAATGTAAACCAAAGCTTCCACGAAATATTGGATAAGTGCGAAAAGGGATTGACCACAAGTTCACCCTAAGTCAAGTCAAGTCAACCCTAAGTTATCTGTATCATTAAACATGAATGTGGGTGCATTCGTTTGTGATGACAGAAGACAAACATGCCATGTTGTTTATTCAACCAGCAGGTATAGTGTCGCTGTGTATACGCCTGATCGTAATGATCGTTCCTAATTTTACACAAAGAAGGTGTATTTTTATAACAGCGTACTCGGAATTCAACAAAACAATCTACTTTCTTGAATAATGAAAAGGCAGAATTTGTTTGTATTTCTATTTCCAGTGTACTTAAAATGGAATAAAAAAATCGTTTGGGAGCTAATTTGATCTATTTTTTTTTTGTAAATGGAGGTGAGACATTTGGAAAACATTCTTGAAACAGCGCGAACAGGGGGTGAATTTTAACTTAGAGAAAGATCGTGACGCCTCAAAATATGAAGCGACGCCACCGCGTATGGATACCCTAGCTTACCTCATGAACAGATACGTTGCTATGGTGATGATGAGACAAAAGATGGCGATCACAGAGCCGAGGATGCTAGGTACCCCTGGCTTGCACACGGTGGGGCTGGTGGGCTCCCCCTGAGGGCATTCAAGCGATTGAGATGTTCAAAGCAAGAGATAGGAGGCGTGGCGTTTGGTGATGGTAGTGGTGGTATTGGCGTTGTTAGTGTTTATTGGCAATTGTGTTGCTGGTGGGAAAGGGTGGTGATGATAGTAGTTGTCCTGTGATAATAGAGAAAGAAGTTGAAGAATGGATGTGGTAGCGGTCGTAGTTGTGATTGTGATGGAGGCTGTGGTGTGGTGGCGGTGGTAGTAGTCGCGAAGGTATGGTAGTATTGGAGTGGTGGTACAATGTCATTATATTGTTGGTGGTAGAGGTGATGATGACAGTAGTTTTCATGTGATAATGGAGATATGAAGAATGGATGTGGTAGCGGTCGTAGCTCTAATCATGATAGTGATAATGGTGTGGTAGTGGGGGTAGCGGTGGTGATGGTAGAAATGGTAATGGTGGAAATGGTAGTGGTGGTAATGGTAGTGGAAGTGGTGGCAATGCTAGTCAAAGTGATGGTGATGATAGCTTTGGCCATGGTGGTAATGGTGATGGTGGTAATAGCAGTGGAAGTGGTGGTAATGGTAGTGGTAGTGGTGGCGGTGATACTAGTGGCCGTGGTGGTGGTGGTGGTGGTAATGGTAGTGGTCATGATGATAATGTTAGTGGTAGTGGTGGTAATGGCAGTTGTAGTGATGATAATGGTAGTGGTAGTGGTGGTAATAGTAGTGATAGTGGTGGTATTGGTAGTGGTAGTTATGGCAGTTGTAGTGATGATAATGATAGTGGTAGTGGTTGTAATGGTAGTGGTAGTAGTGGTAATGGTAGGGGTGGTAGTGATAGTGGTAGTGCTGTTAATGGTAGTGGTAGTGGTGGTAAATATATTGGTATTGATGGAATTGGCAGTGGTAGTGAGGTAGTGGTAATGATAGTGGTAGGGGTGACAATGGTAGTGGTAGTTGTGGCGGTGATACTAGTGCCCGTGGTGGTGGTGGTAATAATGGTGGTAGTGGTGATGACAATAGTGGCCGTGGTGGTGGTGGTGGTGGTGGTAATGATGGTGTGGTGGTGGTGGTAAAAGCAGTGGTAGTGATGGAAATGGTAGTGGTAGTGATTACAATGGCAGTGGTAGTGATGGTAATGATTGTAGTAGTGATGATAATGGTAGTGGTAGTGATGATAATGGTAGTGTTAGTGATGATAATGGTAGTGTTAGTGATGATAATGGTAGTGTTAGTGATGATAATGGTAGTGTTAGTGATGATAATGGTAGTGGTAGTGGTGATAATGGTAGTGTTAGTGATGATAATGGTAGTGATAGTGATGGTAATATTGGTTGCAGTCATGATTATGGTAGTGGTAGTGATGGTAATGGAAGCGGTGGTTGTGGTAGCAATAGTAGTGGTAGTAGTGGTAGTGGTAGTTGTAGTGGTGGTGGTGGTAATATCAGTGGCCTTGTTGGTGGTGGTGGTGATGATGGTGTGATGGTGGTCGAAGTGGTGGCTGTAGTGGGGCGCTGGGGTTGGACATGGTGTGGTGGTTATGGTGGTATTTGTCGTTGGTAGGATGCTGTTTGTAGTGGTGCAGTAAAGGTATGGTGGTGTGATACGTGTTTGTGTTGGTATTATCGATATGACTATTTTTAACATTTGCAATTAATGAATTCGAGGAACATTTTGAAAGCCGACATTTATCGTTGTCGGTATGTTTATATCAATAGTTCATAAATATCCGAAAACTCCACCAATAGATAATGATGTCGATCATGGATTGTTACATATATAACCATGGCAACGAAAATCGATAAATAAAATACTTTATCACTGACTGATTGATGGTATGATTTTTATTGTTGTTCATTGGTGAGCGTGTGAATTTCTTCATGTTGGCCATGTTGACAGGAATGCAAAGCGATTCCATGGGAATGTTCTTTTATAATGCGTTCCCATTATTTCAATCCTGTAGCGTTATCACATGAAAGTTGATTACAGAGGTCGTTGCCCTTAGAATTAACGGTTAAATGACTGAATTCAAGAGGACAAGAGGACAAAGAAGAAGAAGAAGAAGTAGAAAAAGAAGAAGAAGAAGAAGAAGAAGAAGAAGAAGAAGAAGAAGAAGAAGAAGAAGAAGAAGAAGAATAAGAAGAAGAAAAAGAAGAAGAAGAAGAAGAAGAAGAAGAAGAAGAAGAAGAAGAAGAAGAAGAAATGAAAACAAACACGGCAAAACACATTCAGTACGTTCGAGGAATGTTCATACGTACAATGAGTACGGCGAAGCTGCTCGTATGGTTGCACGAACAAGTCATGATTCTGGTTACTGAACTGAGATTGGATTTACATCCCTCTGGGGACCACGTTTTTTCGGCGCTGTCCCAATACACACACGTCTGATTCGTTGAAATCTGGTTCTTTTGTAAGCAAATCACACATAGAAGAGGAAGGGTAAATGATTTTGATCTATACTAAATAGCGTTGTTCATACAAGATTAATATTCAAGCGTATTATATCTTGATACAATTACACTTGAGTATAAACATGACAAGAGACAAGAAGTTACGTTACGTTACGTTATACTATGAGAACATGGTTAAACAGACCTGTTACATTTAACCTAAATGGTCACTTCGGTCAGGGAGTTGTAGCGTCGTGTATGTTTCGCACGAATCTTCACAAAGTCAAAACTTAATAATCGTATCTTTTTCATCCTTTGACGGATTTTCATCACACCTTCACTAATATGTTTCTTACAAGTTCCTGCTTTTATGAAAACCAAATTGACTTAAGGGTGGACTTTCCCTTTAACTCGCAAGTAAATAAATTATATCAATTTTGTATATACATGTACGTCAAAGGCAAGGACCGGGTTAAAAATATGAAAATCATGAGCCTTCTTACAGAGTCGTTGATGTAAAATGTTAACTGGACAGTGTCAACGTGCGGTCCCGCGTCTGCAATGACCAGGTCCGTACCCACTCCTGAGCACTCGGAGCTCACCCTGGGCGGATTGATCAGGGCGACCGTCACGATTGCTGTGCCTGAACGCAACACACAGATACATGGGTCTATAACAGATCATGCAAATCATGTGTTAAACAAATTAACCATGATCATGGGTGGGAAGCTGAAGTGACAACACATTCCTCTGTCGGATTTTAATCGAGATTAAGGATTGTTCAAGGTGATTGTTACACCATTGATACAGTGTGCACACTAACTTATAGTTGTCTTATTTTTCTAAACTGTTCTTCATCACAAATGGTCCTTGACATTCGCTCTCATAGATATAGGCGCCCCCCCCCCCCCCCAAAAAAAAAAAAAAAAAAAAAAAAAAAAAAACCAGACAAAATATCAAAATGAAAGGGGCCAAGTCTTTAGTAGCACAATATAACCAACCTAACATAAAAATGCTTTGACAGTATTTATTTCATACATCTGGTCAGCTATAACGAAAAGGGTCGATACCCCGTATTTTACACGATATTTTAATTGATATTACAATGCAATAATGACAATTTACTCTGGTCAGTTAAGAGTCACCCGTGTTTAAATCGTTTATCTGTATGGTTCCGATGTAATACCTAAAAATGCTGAATTGTCTTGTGTAAATTAGAATGTCATTTTTTTGTGCATTTGGTTGGAAAGGTGTTAAATGGAATAAACAGACAAGGCAAAATGTACAAAACGAAGAAAAGAAAAAAAAGTTCCATCGAATACTCAATAGTTTTACCTGGTATCGAAGTGTCAAAGTTGAAAGTGACTGCCGTATCCACCGAACTTGTCGATACAGCAGCGTTGTCATAGCAAACCACGTGTCCGTTGTTTATCGTAAAGGTCAATTCGTCACTGGACACCGGAACCTGCGGATAACAAGGTCATGCTAGGTCAAATATTTGTAAAAACTGTTAGAAATATCTGATATCACATAATTCCTATATATTTTCATACGAGGTACAATATTCACAACCTTTGCTTCTTGTTAGGCCCCTCCACAAAAATATATTTTCTTTGCATACATTGCATTAATTAGGCCTCTTTCTCTTACAATTTCTTGTACGTGAACTTATGCATTATTGTCCCTTTTCTGGGAAATGAATAGAATCTTGAATCTTGACTTTTGACTCAATACATCCCCGTTTCAACCATGAATGTATGAAGCGAGCTCATGCAAGACATCCGTGCACCGACCTACCTCAAAGACACAGAGCACCACCGAGACCCCGTTGTAGCACACGTTCTTGCCTCCACCATACGTCTTGAAGGCTTTCGTCTGCATGTCCAGGAGATCGCTGAGGGTCGCGACCACGTCACCACAACTGCAGTTAGCAAATAAATCTGTATATATGCCCAAGAGATCGTCGATGATTCCTGCAACATGGCTAGTCACCTGTGACCAAATGGAAATACGCTGAATATCATAAGCTTAAGCTTAAATTTTCACGGCAACAATTGTTATTGCAAGGAATATGTTTTATTTTGATATACTTCATTCGGTGTGGGAACGTCAATGACAACCAAATGCATTCACTTGACTATGCTGCACTATAATGGGTAGGCTAAAAATATCAACAGGTTCTGGATAGAACACAATCGATGATGGACCTACCTCTGAAGTGGAGACATTTCTTGCAACAACTTGTTGTAGCAGCTTGACGAAACCACAAAGATCACGGATGCACATGTTCTGTGTGGTCACCTGATACATTCTAGATGTCAGCTGAGCAACACACTCCTCTGGGATGGTAGCCTGTGAAATGAATGTAAATTCACTTTAAATTATCGTAGCCAGTGGAATGGGGTGGGGGTGGAGGATGGGGGGGGGGGGGGGGGGGTGGTAAGCATGGGGGGTTAGCTGCAGCTGTTCCCGCCCAATGAATGATTGAAAGAGGGTTGTCAGTATGACAATAATGTCAGCACAACTGAAATAACTGCTTTGTCAATGAATTAAGAGAAATTAATGGGCAAGTACAGTTGTGTCAGTAATATACAGTTGGCTCATAAACATGCCGAAATTATATTATTATACTTTTTTCTGACAGTTTGTAGTTTCTTTTTGTTTAAAGACAGGGTGTCCCGTTTGCAGGTCAAATATCATATAGAAACTGTATCAGGAATTCCCTCCCAAGTATAGAACTGAACGATTAAGGACCCGATATGTACCAAATATTTGTATTCGGAATAATGAACCATTCAAATAACGAACATCACCTAGTAAAGGGATGATTATGTGCCAGGAAGGTTATAAAAATGCCATGTCATAGTTACATTGATCAGGTTGTTCAAGTCGGATGTGATGGCGGAAATGGTCAAATCCTGGCATAGCACCTGTCTATCTGTCGTTGATGGAACTGCAATGTTATCACGGCGAAGAAATACAGCTAAATATTCAACTGATCTGTTGAATTCTAACTCGACAAATACATATATAAAACGATAGAAATAAACAAACATTAGATAATACATAGGAAGTAAACAGTTTACAAATTGGAATTGGTTGGTTGGTACGAATTTTATGCACAAGATCACTTTGCATGACTTAGAGGGAATACATTGGGAAGACAAAAAGCTTTAAAAAAGATGATCGTGAGCAATCTTCCTGACAATGGTCTTAAATTAATGTATTGTATTTGGAAACATGTATTTAGAAACTTTCTGAAAGTTATCTGCCCTCAAATGATCCACATTTGGATTTAATGATTACATCACAAATTTTCAAAATGTTCCACCCGAACCATGCCAGAGTAATCGGGTAAAACATAATTCTACAGAGCCACAACAAAAACAATATGCCTTGTTTGTTTGTTAGAATGGACAACGCACCCCCCCCCCCACACACACACACACACACACATCGACACATCGCAAATTTTACTGGCGTATGACTAAGTTTACCAGATGCATGGCAATGAATTTCCTCACACTCGGCAAGGAAATTTCTGTTTACAAAAAGTTATTTTGTTGAAATGAAAATTAGAATGCATTCTAAAAAAAAGGAATACAGCAGGAAAATTTTAAGGAGATCTGTAAACAAGTCTCTAATATCTTTAATGGTTCTTTAATAGACAATTCTGAAATATTAAACAAATCAACATGTTAGAACAATAATGATACAAACTATGGAAAATAGCATGCTGCTCTAGCAAGACCTACAAAAAATTGACACAAAAACTAATCACAAAATCTCTTGTTAAGAACCGAGCTTGGTGAAGATTGGACAAACCTACTTCTCGTTATTACGTAAACAGCGAAATGTATCACGTTATACTAAATAGTGGTAGTAAAAAACGAGCTGTGATTGGCTAGATTCATATCACGTGACCTCCCTTCAGAAAGTTATAGTGTACATATGTACAATAATAAATTTCGATTTTTGGAGGGTAAAACCCGTGTTAAATGAATGTGGAGAATTTGTCGTACATATGATCCAGTATATTGTACAAATATATGCAGTTATTGCCCTGTCATATATTATTAATTAATTCGGGTTTGTTGAACTTTGGTCATATATATCTCGAATTATCACGTTCACATATATACTTATTATTCATTTCATTGCAAATGTATGATGTTCACCCACGAGAAGGGCGAGTCAGCTACAGTCATGGCAGTTTTAGTACACGCATGCGCGGCGAACTATTGTGATTGCTAGCCAAGCCGAACATCTGTGTTTACCCTGCCAACTGACAACAGTCATGACAGTAGGCCTCTTCTCAATTCATCACTTATTATGATCCGAACTCCCGTTATTGTATAGGTGGACCAGGGGGTCCTTAATGGAATAATTCCGAACATGAATGAAAACTTTGTGTTTGTCTGTGATTTAGTGGAAATAAAAAGGGGCTTAACCAATTCATCATTGAATTCATACAAAGTACAGAACAGTAAAGGGTTAGATGAGAGAGGGGTGAGGGTTAGGATAAAGAGATAGGGGGGTGAGAGAGAGAAAGAGGGAGAGAGAGAGAGAGAGAGAGAGAGAGAAAGAAAGAAAGAAAGAGAGAGAGAGGGGGGGGGGGCAAGAGAGAGAGATATAGATTTAGAGAGATAAAGGTCAATAAGCTAATGTATTTTGATTTATTTCACACAACAAAGATCTGACAATAGTTATACCTTGCCGCCTTTTTCTAGTATCCGTATTGTCTCCCATGGTCGTGGTGGGTGACTGCGTTGATGTGGATGATGCACTAAGGCATTCGTCCAACGTTCCATTGACAAACAAGTTGGTTGTCAGCGTGTCTGGGGAAAGCGTTGAAAGTTAAAAACAAAGAACAAATGAATGTCCGCTCAAATTTGCATGCGTTCAATTGGAACATTGCCTGCATCGCGCGCTGAGAGGTACAATACGATTATGAATGTAGACTATTCTCGCTGCGTTTTAAAACGTAAACAAGAATATTTGTTTGCATTTCCCACACATGTTCGTGAAACTGTGACTGTGCGATTTCATACACGTTATTTTTAGGGTGTATTGCTGATTCCTGCCGAGTTGCAGTGACTTTTGCGAATGGGACACCCTGTATTTAATGTCCGTGCAACGTCTGGGTGATTTGTGTGTTTGTATCGTGCGTGTCTTATTGAGACATCAACTAAACACAACAAAAAATGTAAGTCTCCCCTTTTTCAAAATAACATAACTTTAAAAAAAAAAAACGGTTATGAGCAAAATGAATTGGCAGGAGTGTTGCGACACTCATTTACTAACTTCGGTGTGAAAAATGTGATTGATCCGTCAAGTCATGCATGAGTAAGCACATATCAATGGTAAAAATGTCACTTTTGAAAATTCACACTATGAAAAAATTGACTGCTGCAGGAAAATTGTAAGGAGATCTTTAAACAAATTCTCTAATATCTTTAATGATTCTTTAATAGACAATTCTGAAATATTAATCAAGTCAATATGTTACAATAATGATACAAACTATGGAAAATAGCATGCTGCTCTATGTCTAGCAAGATCCATAAAAAATTAAGACAAAAACTATTCAGAAAATATCTTGTAAACCAATTAACCGAGCTTGGTGAAAATTGGACAAACCTACTTCTCGTTATTACGTAAACAGCGAAATGTATCACGTTATACTAAATAGTGGTAGTAAAAAACGAGCTGTGATTGGCTAGATTCATATCACGTGACCTCCCTTCAGAAAGTTATAGTGTACATATGTACAATAATAAATTTCGATTTTTGGAGGGTAAAACCCGTGTTAAATGAATGTGGAGAATTTGTCGTACATATGATCCAGTATATTGTACAAATATATGCAGTTATTGCCCTGACATATATTATTAATTAATTCGGGCTTGCTGAACTTTGGTCAAATATATCCCGATTTATCACGTTCACATATACACTTATTATTCATTTCATTGCAAATGTATGATGTTCACCCACGAGAAGGGCGAGTCAGCTACAATCATGGCAGTGTTAGTACACGCATGCGCGGCGAACTATTGTGATTGCTAGCCAAGCCGAACATCTGTGTTTACCCTGCCAACTGACAACAGTCATGACAGTAGGCCTCTTCTCAATTCATCACTTATTATGATCCGAACTCCCGTTATTGTATAGGTGGACCGGGGGGTCCTTAATGGAATAATTCCGAACATGAATGAAAACTTAGTGTTTGTCTGTGCTTTAGTGGAAATAAAAAGGGGCTTAACCAATTCATCATTGAATTCATACAAAGTACAGAACAGTGAAGGGTTAGATGAGAGAGGGGTGAGGGTTAGGATAAAGAGATAGGGGGGTGAGAGAGAGAAAGAGGGAGAGAGAGAGAGAGAGAGAGAGAAAGAAAGAAAGAGAGAGAGAGAGAGGGGGGGGGCAAGAGAGAGAGATATAGAGTTAGAGAGGTAGAGGTCAATAAGCTAATGTATTTTGATTTATTTCACACAACAAAGATCTGACAATAGTTATACCTTGCCGCCTTTTTCTAGCCGTATTGTTTCCCATGGTCGTGGTGGGTGACTGCGTTGATGGGCATGATGCACTAAGGCATTTGTCCAACGTTACATTGACAAACAAGCTGGTTGTCACCGTGTCTGGGGAAAGCGTTGAAAGTTGAAAACAAAGAACAAATGAATGTCAGCTCAAATGTGCATGCGTTCAATTGGAACATTACCTGCATCGCGCGCTGAGAGGTACAATACAATTATGAATGTAGACTATGCTCGCTGCGTTTTAAAACGTAAACAAGAATATTTGTTTGCTTTTCCCACACATGTTCGTGAAACTCTGACGGTGCGATTTCATACACGTTATTTTTAGGGTGTATTGCTGATTCCTGCCGAGTAGCAATGACTTTTGCGAATGGGACACCCTGTATTTAATGTCCGTGCAACGTCTGGTTGATTTGTGTGTTTGTATCGTGCGTGTCTTATTGAGACGTCAAGTAAAGACAACAAAAAATGTAAGTCTCCCCTTTTTCAAAATAACATAAGTTAAAAAAAAAACGGTTATGAGCAAAATGAATTGGCAGGAGTGTTGCGACACTCATTTACGAACTTCAGTGTGAACGAGACATACTTGTGGACAAGTATCAGGTGGTCTGCATTGGCAAATTCATGCACAGACATGGGCTGGAAAATGCACGGTGAACTATAGACCTTCATTCGTGACACCAACTATCCATAAGCAATGTGAGACAGCGCTCAAGAAAGCTCATAGGGCACCTATTATACTAAAATTTCAGAGAATTTCCTAAATGGTAACATGTTTATGCTAACGTGATTAATAGTCATGTAAGAGAATGGGGTGAGAGAAAAAAGAATTGGAAAGAAAATCTCAAAGAGAATGACAAAGTGAGGCATAGAACAGAAGAAGATGGCAAAATAAACATTGCAAAAGGAATGCAAAAGTTGACCCTACCCACGCCAGGAATCGAACCGGGGGCCTCGAGATCTTAAAACGGCGCCTTACCTATTGAGCCACAAATCTTCCCATTCACTTAACACGTAATGCCCAGCAGGGGCTAGAATGATTAAGAAATCGATATTCAAGCTGAAATTTCACCATGATCCCGACATCTGATTAAAAAATGGAGACAACGTTCCGGAAAGCTCGTAGACTCAGCTACAACATACTGAAATTTCAGAGTGAAAGCTTGACATATTAGTGAGATACATCTCCTAGAAGCTCGTCATGTCATTTCATAAATACCACTTCCATTGACATAACACGGAAGTGCGATTTTGACATTCATGCGTATAATGAAATTTACACCGTGAAGACGTCATCAAAATGAAAAATGAAGGCAACTCCTACTATGGAGCGAGGTCTCAGCTACAACATACTGAAATTTGGGAGAAAATTGACCATGAATTACTGAGATACACAAAAGCGGGTAAAAAAGTTCATGACGTCATACATGAAAAATCATTTTTTCGATTCATATGGCAATATGATGACATCAACATAAATTTAAAAGGTAAATCGAACATTAAATCACATCTTCATTTCCCACTCTTTCAGAATATTGAAAAAAAATTGGGGGTCACCGGCCATTCTGAAGAGCTATGGCCGATTGAAGGTAGTCATGTTTTTTGCAATATTTGCACACAAAAACGTATTGACGCACGCGCAGACTTTGAACTTTGACGCACCCGCACGACCTTGTTATTGCATGGAAATGGCTCAAAATGACAGGATGTGTTGTATGTAGTGTCAGTAACATGAATCCAGTAAAAAAACGGAATTTTGACGTTTTGTTCGCGTTACGCACGAAAAAACGCGCGAACGCGCGCGCACGCGCGGAAATTTTTGAAATGCTAGAAATGGCCTGAAACATATGAAAAACAATTTTGAGTTGATTTGGAGCATTTTAAAATTTTGCGCGCGCGTTTTTGCACTAACGTACGCGTACGCGCGCGTTTTTTTTCAATGAAATTAATGAGATACTCATTAATTACAGGCATGTTAAATTTCATTACACAGAGATGACCAGTTCTATAGCTACATGAGGTAATAGTTTTTCATTAAACTGCTCGTAGATGACGTCACGATGACGTCATGACCTTGAAAATGTTGCTGTAACATGTTCACATATATGTCCATACATGATGAACATTTCATGAAATATGGCTTATGCATTGTTGAGATATCCATGTCACAAAAATTTGGAATAAAAATAAACGAGACATACTTGTGGACAAGTATCAGGTGGTCTGCATTGGCAAATTCATGCACAGACATGGGCTGGAAAATGCACGGTGAACTATAGACCTTCATTCGTGACACCAACTATCCATAAGCAATGTGAGACAGCGCTCAAGAAAGCTCATAGGGCACCTATTATACTAAAATTTCAGAGAATTTCCTAAATGGTAACATGTTTATGCTAACGTGATTAATAGTCATGTAAGAGAATGGGGTGAGAGAAAAAAGAATTGGAAAGAAAATCTCAAAGAGAATGACAAAGTGAGGCATAGAACAGAAGAAGATGGCAAAATAAACATTGCAAAAGGAATGCAAAAGTTGACCCTACCCACGCCAGGAATCGAACCGGGGGCCTCGAGATCTTAAAACGGCGCCTTACCTATTGAGCCACAAATCTTCCCATTCACTTAACACGTAATGCCCAGCAGGGGCTAGAATGATTAAGAAATCGATATTCAAGCTGAAATTTCACCATGATCCCGACATCTGATTAAAAAATGGAGATGACGTTTCGGAAAGCTCATAGACTCAGCTACAACATACTGAAATTTCAGAGTGAAAGCTTGACATATTAGTGAGATACATCTCCTAGAAGCTCGTCATGTCATTTCATAAATACCACTTCCATTGACATAACACGGAAGTGCGATTTTGACATTCATGCGTATAATGAAATTTACACCGTGAAGACGTCATCAAAATGAAAAATGAAGGCAACTCCTACTATGGAGCGAGGTCTCAGCTACAACATACTGAAATTTGGGAGAAAATTGACCATGAATTACTGAGATACACAAAAGCGGGTAAAAAAGTTCATGACGTCATACATGAAAAATCATTTTTTCGATTCATATGGCAATATGATGACATCAACATAAATTTAAAAGGTAAATCGAACATTAAATCACATCTACATTTCCCACTCTTTCAGAATATTGAAAAAAAATTGGGGGTCACCAGCCATTCTGAGGAGCTATGGCCGATTGAATGTAGTCATGTTTTTTGCAATATTTGCACACAAAAACGTATTGACGCACGCGCAGACTTTGAACTTTGACGCACCCGCACGACCTTGTTATTGCATGGAAATGGCTCAAAATGACAGGATGTGTTGTATGTAGTGTCAGTAACATGAATCCAGTAAAAAAACAGAATTTTGACGTTTTGTTCGCGTTACGCACGAAAAAACGCGCGAACGCGCGCGCACGCGCGGAAATTTTTGAAATGCTAGAAATGGCCTGAAACATATGCAAAACAATTTTGAGTTGATTTGGAGCATTTTAAAATTTTGCGCGCGCGTTTTTGCACTAACGTACGCGTACGCGCGCGTTTTTTTTCAATGAAATTAATTAGCTACTCATTAATTATATGCATGTCAAATTTCATTACACAGAGATGACCAGTTCTAGAGCTACATGAGGTAATAGTTTTTCATTAAACTGCTCGTAGATGACGTCACGATGAGGTCATGACCTTGAAAATGTTGCTGTAACATGTTCACATATATGTCCATACATGATGAACATTTCATGAAATATGGCTTATGCATTGTTGAGATATCCATGTCACAAAAATTTGGAATAAAAATAAATAAATAACGAGACATACTTGTGGACAAGTATCAGGTGGTCTGCATTGGCAAATTCATGCACAGACATGGGCTGGAAAATGCACGGTGAACTATAGACCTTCATTCGTGACACCAACTATCCATAAGCAATGTGAGACAGCGCTCAAGAAAGCTCATAGGGCACCTATTATACTAAAATTTCAGAGAATTTCCTAAATAGTAACATGTTTATGCTAACGTGATTAATAGTCATGTAAGAGAATGGGGTGAGAGAAAAAAGAATTGGAAAGAAAATCTCAAAGAGAATGACAAAGTGAGGCATAGAACAGAAGAAGATGGCAAAATAAACATTGCAAAAGGAATGCAAAAGTTGACCCTACCCACGCCAGGAATCGAACCGGGGGCCTCGAGATCTTAAAACGGCGCCTTACCTATTGAGCCACAAATCTTCCCATTCACTTAACACGTAATGCCCAGCAGGGGCTAGAATGATTAAGAAATCGATATTCAAGCTGAAATTTCACCATGATCCCGACATCTGATTAAAAAATGGAGACGTTCCGGAAAGCTCGTAGACTCAGCTACAACATACTGAAATTTCAGAGTGAAAGCTTGACATATTAGTGAGATACATCTCCTAGAAGCTCGTCATGTCATTTCATAAATACCACTTCCATTGACATAACACGGAAGTGCGATTTTGACATTCATGCGTATAATGAAATTTACACCGTGAAGACGTCATCAAAATGAAAAATGAAGGCAACTCCTACTATGGAGCGAGGTCTCAGCTACAACATACTGAAATTTGGGAGAAAATTGACCATGAATTACTGAGATACACAAAAGCGGGTAAAAAAGTTCATGACGTCATACATGAAAAATCATTTTTTCGATTCATATGGCAATATGATGACATCAACATAAATTTAAAAGGTAAATCGAACATTAAATCACATCTTCATTTCCCACTCTTTCAGAATATTGAAAAAAAATTGGGGGTCACCGGCCATTCTGAAGAGCTATGGCCGATTGAAGGTAGTCATGTTTTTTGCAATATTTGCACACAAAAACGTATTGACGCACGCGCAGACTTTGAACTTTGACGCACCCGCACGACCTTGTTATTGCATGGAAATGGCTCAAAATGACAGGATGTGTTGTATGTAGTGTCAGTAACATGAATCCAGTAAAAAAACAGAATTTTGACGTTTTGTTCGCGTTACGCACGAAAAAACGCGCGAACGCGCGCGCACGCGCGGGAATTTTTGAAATGCTAGAAATGGCCTGAAACATATGCAAAACAATTTTGAGTTGATTTGGAGCATTTTGAAATTTTGCGCGCGCGTTTTTGCACTAACGTACGCGTACGCGCGCGTTTTTTTTCAATGAAATCAATTAGCTACTCATTAATTATATGTATGTCAAATTTCATTACACAGAGATGACCAGTTCTAGAGCTACATGAGGTAATAGGTTTTCATTAAACTGCTCGTAGATGACGTCACGATGACGTCATGACCTTGAAAATGTTGCTGTAACATGTTCACATATATGTCCATACATGATGAACATTTCATGAAATATGGCTTATGCATTGTTGAGATATCCATGTCACAAAAATTTGGAATAAAAATAAATAAATAATAAATAAATAAATAACGAGACATACTTGTGGACAAGTATAAGGTGGTCTGCATTGGCAAATTCATGCACTGGCATGGGCTGGTAAATGCACGTTCATAAAACATCACCTTATTGAGCCACAAATCTTCGCATTCACTTTTCACGTACGTAATGCCCGCGAGCAGTGGCTAGAATGATTAAGAAATCGAAATTCAAGCTGAAATTTCACCATGATCCCGACATCTAATGAAAAAATCGAGACCACGTAGCCGAAAGCTCGGAGATTCAGCTACAACATACTCCATTTTCAGAGTGAAAGATCGTAACATAGGAAAAGATATAGCTCCTGAAAGATTGACATGTCATTTAATGATTTAAAATAAATTACCCTCCCGTTGACATTACACGTGAAAACGTCTGATTCTGACATTAATGCCTATAATCATATTTTTACCTTGAAGACTTTAACAAATTGAAAAGTTTAGGCAAGCCTGCCATAGAGCAATATCTTAGGCACAACATACTGAAATTTGGGAGAAAATTGACAAAGGATTACTGAGATATGCAAAAGCGGGTAAAAAAAATTATGACGTCATAATTGAAAATTCATTTTTTCGATTCATATGGCAATATGATGACGTCACCATGTACTTACCGGTAAAATGACACATGAAATGACATCTACATTTCATACTCTTTCCAAATGTTAAAAAAAATTGGGGTCAGCGGCCATTCTGAAGAGCTATGGCTGATTGAAGGTAGTCATGTTTTTTGCAATATTTGCACACAAAAACGTATTGACGCACGCGCAGACTTTGAACTTTGACGCACCCGCACGACCTTGTTATTGCATGGAAATGGCTCAAAATGACAGGATGTGTTGTATGTAGTGTCAGTAACATGAATTTAGTAAAAAAACGGAATTTTGACGTTTTGCTTGCGTTACACACGGAAAAACGCGCGAACGCGCGCGCACGCGCGGAAATTTTTGAAATGCTTGAAATTGCCTGAAACATATGCAAAACAATTTTGAGTTGATTCTGAGCATTTTAAAATTTTGCCCGCGTGTTTTTGCACTAACGTACGCGTACGCGCGCGTTTTTATTTATTGAGATTGATTGGCTTATCATTAAATTTATGCATGTTAATTTTCATTACATATCAATGATTGGTTCAAGAGATATATCCAATAATCGATTTTCATTAAATTGCTCGTAGATGACGTCACGATGACGTCATGACCTTGAAAATGTTGCTGAAACATGTTCACGTACATACCCATGCATGATGAAGATTTCATGAAAAATGGCCCATGCATTGAAGAGATATCCATGCCACAAAAATTAGGAATAAAAATAAATAAATAATAATAATAAATAAAGAAAGAAAAATCGGACAAAAACAAGAGGTGATCTGCCATGGCATGGCAGACCACCTAATAAAGAAAGAAAATTCGAACGAAAACAAAAGGTGATCTGCATGGCAGACCACCTAACGAGACATACTTGTGGACAAGTATAAGCTGGACTATAGACCTTCATTCGTAACACCATCTATCCATAAGCAATGTGAGACATCGCTCAAGAAAGCTCATAGGGCACCTATTATACTAAAATTTCAGAGAATTTCCTAAATGGTAACATGTTTATGCTAACGTGATTAATAGTCATGTAAGAGAATGGGGTGAGAGAAAAAAGAATTGGAAAGAAAATCTCAAAGAGAATGACAAAGTGAGGCATAGAACAGAAGAAGATGGCAAAATAAACATTGCAAAAGGAATGCAAAAGTTGACCCTACCCACGCCAGGAATCGAACCGGGGGCCTCGAGATCTTAAAACGGCGCCTTACCTATTGAGCCACAAATCTTCCCATTCACTTAACACGTAATGCCCAGCAGGGGCTAGAATGATTAAGAAATCGATATTCAAGCTGAAATTTCACCATGATCCCGACATCTGATTAAAAAATGGAGACAACGTTCCGGAAAGCTCGTAGACTCAGCTACAACATACTGAAATTTCAGAGTGAAAGCTTGACATATTAGTGAGATACATCTCCTAGAAGCTCGTCATGTCATTTCATAAATACCACTTCCATTGACATAACACGGAAGTGCGATTTTGACATTCATGCGTATAATGAAATTTACACCGTGAAGACGTCATCAAAATGAAAAATGAAGGCAACTCCTACCATGGAGCGAGGTCTCAGCTACAACATACTGAAATTTGGGAGAAAATTGACCATGAATTACTGAGATACACAAAAGCGGGTAAAAAAGTTCATGACGTCATACATGAAAAATCATTTTTTCGATTCATATGGCAATATGATGACATCAACATAAATTTAAAAGGTAAATCGAACATTAAATCACATCTACATTTCCCACTCTTTCAGAATATTGAAAAAAAATTGGGGGTCACCGGCCATTCTGAAGAGCTATGGCCGATTGAAGGTAGTCATGTTTTTTGCAATATTTGCACACAAAAACGTATTGACGCACGCGCAGACTTTGAACTTTGACGCACCCGCACGACCTTGTTATTGCATGGAAATGGCTCAAAATGACAGGATGTGTTGTATGTAGTGTCAGTAACATGAATCCAGTAAAAAAACAGAATTTTGACGTTTTGTTCGCGTTACGCACGAAAAAACGCGCGAACGCGCGCGCACGCGCGGAAATTTTTGAAATGCTAGAAATGGCCTGAAACATATGCAAAACAATTTTGAGTTGATTTAGAGCATTTTAAAATTTTGCGCGCGCGTTTTTGCACTAACGTACGCGTACGCGCGCGTTTTTTTTCAATGAAATTAATTAGCTACTCATTAATTATATGCATGTCAAATTTCATTACACAGAGATGACCAGTTCTAGAGCTACATGAGGTAATAGTTTTTCATTAAACTGCTCGTAGATGACGTCACGATGACGTCATGACCTTGAAAATGTTGCTGTAACATGTTCACATATATGTCCATACATGATGAACATTTCATGAAATATGGCTTATGCATTGTTGAGATATCCATGTCACAAAAATTTGGAATAAAAATAAATAAATAAATAATAAAGAAAGAAAATTCTAACGAAATTAAGAGGTGATCTGTCGTTGGCGACAGACCACCTAATAAAGAAAGAAAATTCTAACGAAATTAAGAGGTGATCTGTCGTTGGCGACAGACCACCTAACGAGACATACTTGTGGACAAGTATCAGGTGGTCTGCATTGGCAAATTCATGCACAGACATGGGCTGGAAAATGCACGGTGAACTATAGACCTTCATTCGTGACACCAACTATCCATAAGCAATGTGAGACAGCGCTCAAGAAAGCTCATAGGGCACCTATTATACTAAAATTTCAGAGAATTTCCAAAATGGTAACATGTTTATGCTAACGTGATTAATAGTCATGTAAGAGAATGGGGTGAGAGAAAAAAGAATTGGAAAGAAAATCTCAAAGAGAATGACAAAGTGAGGCATAGAACAGAAGAAGATGGCAAAATAAACATTGCAAAAGGAATGCAAAAGTTGACCCTACCCACGCCAGGAATCGAACCGGGGGCCTCGAGATCTTAAAACGGCGCCTTACCTATTGAGCCACAAATCTTCCCATTCACTTAACACGTAATGCCCAGCAGGGGCTAGAATGATTAAGAAATCGATATTCAAGCTGAAATTTCACCATGATCCCGACATCTGATTAAAAAATGGAGACAACGTTCCGGAAAGCTCGTAGACTCAGCTACAACATACTGAAATTTCAGAGTGAAAGCTTGACATATTAGTGAGATACATCTCCTAGAAGCTCGTCATGTCATTTCATAAATACCACTTCCATTGACATAACACGGAAGTGCGATTTTGACATTCATGCGTATAATGAAATTTACACCGTGAAGACGTCATCAAAATGAAAAATGAAGGCAACTCCTACTATGGAGCGAGGTCTCAGCTACAACATACTGAAATTTGGGAGAAAATTGACCATGAATTACTGAGATACACAAAAGCGGGTAAAAAAGTTCATGACGTCATACATGAAAAATCATTTTTTCGATTCATATGGCAATATGATGACATCAACATAAATTTAAAAGGTAAATCGAACATTAAATCACATCTACATTTCCCACTCTTTCAGAATATTGAAAAAAAATTGGAGGTCACCGGCCATTCTGAAGAGCTATGGCCGATTGAAGGAAGTCATGTTTTTTGCAATATTTGCACACAAAAACGTATTGACGCACGCGCAGACTTTGAACTTTGACGCACCCGCACGACCTTGTTATTGCATGGAAATGGCTCAAAATGACAGGATGTGTTGTATGTAGTGTCAGTAACATGAATCCAGTAAAAAAACAGAATTTTGACGTTTTGTTCGCGTTACGCACGAAAAAACGCGCGAACGCGCGCGCACGCGCGGAAATTTTTGAAATGCTAGAAATGGCCTGAAACATATGCAAAACAATTTTGAGTTGATTTGGAGCATTTTAAAATTTTGCGCGCGCGTTTTTGCACTAACGTACGCGTACGCGCGCGTTTTTTTTCAATGAAATTAATAAGCTACTCATTAATTATATGCATGTCAAATTTCATTACACAGAGATGACCAGTTCTAGAGCTACATGAGGTAATAGTTTTTCATTAAACTGCTCGTAGATGACGTCACGATGACGTCATGACCTTGAAAATGTTGCTGTAACATGTTCACATATATGTCCATACATGATGAACATTTCATGAAATATGGCCTATGCGTTGTTGAGATATCCATGTCACAAAAATTTGGAATAAAAATAAACGAGACATACTTGTGGACAAGTATAAGGTGGTCTGCATTGGCAAATTCATGCACTGACATGGGCTAGAAAATGCACGGTGATATGGACCTTCAATCGTGACACCATCTATTCATAAGCAATCAGAGACTCCGCTCAAGAAAGCTCAGAGCGCACCTACAATGTCTACTAACGTACATTTCAGAGACATGCCTAAACGGTTACATGTATATTGTGCTAACATGTAATTAATAGCCACGTAAGATAAAGGGGCGAGAGAAAACGAATGGGAAAGAAAATCTCAAAGAGAATGACAAAGTGAGGGATAGAACAGAAGAAGATGGCAAAAAAAACATTGTAAAAGGAATGCAAAAATGTACCCTACCCACTCCAGGGATCGAACTGGGGGCCTCGAGATCTTAAAACGGCGCCTTACCCATTGAGCCACACATCTTCCCATTCACTTAACACGTAGTGCCCAGCAGAGGCTAGAATGATTAAGAAATTGATATTCAAGATGAAATTTCGCCATGATCGCGACATCTGATTAAAAAATAAAGATGACTCAGCTACAACATACCAAAATTTCAGAGTAACAGAATTGAACATAAGCGAGATACAGCTCCTAGAAGATCGTCATGTCATTTAATAAATACCCCTTCCATTGACATAACACGTACATACGATCGATTTTGACATTAATGTCTATAATCAAATTTATACCATGAAGATGGAATCCTATTGAAATATTAGGGCTAATTTCTCATAGAGCAATGTCTCAGCTATCACATACTGAAATTTGGAACAAAATTGACCAAAGATTACTGAGATACGCAAGAACGGGTAAAAAAGTTTATGAAGTCATACATGAAAATTGATTTTTTCGATTCATATGGCAATATGATGACGTCACGATGTATTTAACGATCAAATGATACATGAAATAGCATCTACAGTTCTCACTCTTTCAACATATGAAAAAAAAATTGGGGGTCACCAGCCATTCTGAGGAGCTATGGCCGATTGAAGGTGGTCATGTTTTTTGCAATATTTGCACACAAAAACGTATTGACGCACGCGCGGACTTTGAACTTTGACGCACCAGCACGACCTTATTATTGCATGGAAATGGCTCAAAATTTCAGGATGTGTTGTTTGCAGTGTCAGAAACATGAATCCATTGAAAAAAA
The DNA here is from genome assembly GCA_963669155.1 of Arbacia lixula. Taxonomy (NCBI): domain Eukaryota; kingdom Metazoa; phylum Echinodermata; class Echinoidea; order Arbacioida; family Arbaciidae; genus Arbacia; species Arbacia lixula. The sequence continues at coordinate 66,450 of CAVLGW020000001.1, forward strand.
CGGTTTTCCGACGTTGCGTTTGCTAAACGCACGGAAAAACGCGCGCGCGCGCGCGTACGCGCGGAAATTTGAAAAATGCTAGAAATGGCCTGAAACATATGCAAAACAATTTCTAGTTGATTTTGAGCATTTTTTTATTTTACGCGCGCGTTAATGCACTAACGTACGCGTACGCGCGCTTTTTTTTTCATTGAAATTAATTGTCTTGTCATTAATTATATACATGCCAAATTTCATTACACAGAGATGAACGGTTTTAGAGCTACATGAAATAATAGATTTTCATTAAATTGCTCGTGCATGACGTCACGATTACGTAATGACCTTGAAAATGTTCCTGTTACATGTTCACATATATACCTATACATGATGAACATTTGATGAAACATGGTCCATGCATTGTTGAGATATCCATGTCACAAAAAATAGGAATAAAAATAAACGAGACATACTTGTGGACAAGTATAAGGTGGTCTGCATTGGCAAATTTGTGCACAGACATGGTATGGTAAATGCACGGTGAACTTTAGACCTTCAATCGTGGCACCATCTATTCATAAGCAATGTGAGACACCGCTCAAGAAAGCTCATAGGGCACCTATTATACTAACATTTCAAAGACTTTCCTAAATGGTTACATGTTTATGCTAACGTGATTAATAGTCATGTAAGAGAATAGGGCGAGAGAAAAAGAATTGGTAAGAAAATCTCAAAGAGAATGACGAAGTGAGGGATAGAACAGAAGAAAATGACAAAATAAACATTGCAAAAGGAATGCAAAAGTTGACCCTACCCACGCCAGGAATCGAACCGGGGGCCTCGAGATCTTAAAACGGCGCCTTACCCATTGAGCCACACATCTTCCCATTCACTTAACACGTAATGCCCAGCAGGTGCGAGAATGATTAAGAAATCGATATTCAAGCTGAAATTTCACCATGATCCCGGCATCTGATTAAAAAATAGAGCACACGTTTCCAAAAGCTAGTAGACTCAGCTACAACATACTAAAATTTCAGAGTAACAGAATTGAACATCAGCGAGATATAGCTCCTAGAAGGTCGTCATGTCATTTCATAGATACCCCTTCCATTGACATAACACGTACATGCGTCCGATTATGACACCAATACGTATAATGAAATTTACACCATGAAGACGTCATCAAAATGACAAATGAACGAACGTTATCTATAGAAGAAGGTCTCAGCTACAACATAGTGAAATTTTGGAGAAAATTGATCAAGGATTACTGAGATATGCAAAAGCGGGTAAAAAAGTTCATGACGTCATAATTGAAAATTCATTTTTTCGATTCACATGGCAATATGATGACGTCACGATGTACTTACTGCTAAAAAGTCACATGAAATGACATCTACATTATATATTCTTTCCAAATATTAAAAAAAAATTGGGGGTCACCGGCCATTCTGAAGAGCTATGGCCGATTGAAGGTAGTCATGTTTTTTGCAACATTTGCACACAAAAACGTACTGACGCACGCGCAGACTTTGAACTTTGACGTACCCGCACGACCTTGTTATTGCATGGAAATTGCTCAAAATTGCAGGATGTGTTGTTTGTAGTGTCAGAGACATGAAACTAGTAGAAAAATGGAATTTTGAGGCTGCGTACGCGTAACGCACGAAAAAACGCGCGAACGCGCGCGCATGCGCGGAAATTTTTGAAATGCTTGAAATGGCCTGAAACATATGCAAAACAATTTTGAGTTGATTTGGAGCATTTTAAAATTTTGCGCGCGCGTTTTTGCACTAACGTACGCGTACGCGCGCGTTTTTATGTATTGAAAATAATTGTGTTATCATTAAATTTATGCATATCAATTTTCATGAGCTATAAATTATTGGTTCTAGAGCTACATGAGGTAATAGGTTTTCATTAAACTGCTCGTAGATGACGTCATGATGACGTCATGACCTTGAAAAAGTTACAATGACAAGTTCACATGTATACCTATACATGGTCAAAATATGGTGTAACATAACATACGCATTGTTGAGATATAGATGACACAAAAACATGGGGTGCAAAAAATAAAAATAAAGAAAGAAAATTCGGGCGAAATTAAAAGGTGATCTGTCGGTGCACGACAGACCACCTAACGAGACATACTTGTGGACAAGTATAAGGTGGTCTGCATTGGCAAATTCATGCACTGACATGGGCTAGAAAATGCACGGTGATATGGACCTTCAATCGTGACACCATCTCTTCATAAGCAATCAGAGACTCCGCTCAAGAAAGCTCATAGCGCACTTACAATGTCTACTAACGTACATTTCAGAGACATGCCTAAATGGTTACATGTATATTGTGCTAACATGTAATTAATAGCCACGTAAGATAAAGGGGCGAGAGAAAACGAATGGGAAAGAAAATCTCAAAGAGAAAGACAAAGTGAGGGATAGAACAGAAGAAGATGGCAAAAGAAACATTGTAAAAGGAATGCGAAAATTTACCCTACCCACTCCAGGAATCGAACCGGGGGCCTCGAGATCTTAAAACGCGGCGCCTTACCAATTGAGCCACACATCTTCCCATTCACTTAACACGTAATGCCCAGCAGGGGCTAGAATGATTAAGAAATTGATATTCAAGATGAAATTTCGCCATGATCGTGACATCTGATTAAAAAATAAAGATGACGTCCCCGAAAGCTAGTAGACTCAGCTACAACATACTAAAATTTCAGAGTAACAGAATTAAACATAAGCGAGATACAGCTCCTAGAAGATCGTCATGTCATTTAATAAATACCCCTTCCATTGACATAACACGTACTTACGATCGATTTTGACATTAATGTCTATAATCAAATTCATACCATGAAGATAGAATAATATTGAAATATTAGGGCTACTTTCTCATAGAGCAATGTCTCAGCTATCACATACTGAAATTTGGAACAAAATTGACCAAAGATTACTGAGATACGCAAGAACGGGTAAAAAGGTTTATGACGTCATACATGAAAATTGATTTTTTCGATTCATATGGCAATATGATGACGTTACGATGTATTTAACGACCAAATGATACATGAAATAGCATCTACAGTTCCCACTCTTTCAAAATATGAAAAAAAAATTGGGGGTCACCAGCCATTCTGAGGAGCTATGGCCGATTGAAGGTGGTCATGTTTTTGCACACAAAAACGTATTGACGCACGCGCGGACTTTGAACTTTGACGCACCCGCACGACCTTATTATTGCATAGAAATGGCTCAAAATTTCAGGATGTGTTGTTTGCAGTGTCAGAAACATGAATCCAGTGAAAAAACGGTTTTCCGACGTTGCGTTTGCTAAACGCACGGAAAAACGCGCGCGCGCGCGCGTACGCGCGGAAATTTGAAAAATGCTAGAAATGGCCTCAAACACATGCAAAACAATTTCTAGTTGATTTGGAGCATTTTTTTATTTTACGCGCGCGTTAATGCACTAACGTACGCGTACGCGCGCGTTTTTTTTCATTGAAATTAATTGTCTTGTCATTAATTATATACATGCCAAATTTCATTACACAGAGATGAACGGTTTTAGAGCTACATGAAATAATAGATTTTCATTAAATTGCTCGTGCATGACGTCACGATTACGTAATGACCTTGAAAATGTTCCTGTGACATGTTCACATATATACCTATACATTATGAACATTTGATGAAACATGGTCCATGCATTGTTGAGATATCCATGTCACAAAAAATAGGAATAACGAGACATACTTGTGGACAAGTATCAGGTGGTCTGCATTGGCAAATTCATGCACAGACATGGGCTGGAAAATGCACGGTGAACTATAGACCTTCATTCGTGACACCATCTATCCATAAGCAATGTGAGACTGAAGAAAGCTCATAGGGCACCTATTTTACTAACATTTCAGAGAATTTCCTAAATGGTAACATGTTTATGCTAACGTGATTAATAGTCATGTAAGAGAATGGGGCGAGAGAAAAAAGAATTGGAAAGAAAATCTCAAAGAGAATGACAAAGTGAGGGATAGAACAGAAGAAGATGGCAAAATAAACATTGCAAAAGGAATGCAAAAGTTGACCCTACCCACGCCAGCAATCGAACCGGGGGCCTCGAGATCTTAAAACGGCGCCTTACCTATTGAGCCACAAATCTTCCCATTCACTTAACACGTAATGCCCAGCAGGGGCTAGAATGATTAAGAAATCGATATTCAAGCTGAAATTTCACCATGATCCCGACATCTGAAAAATGGAGGCAAAGTTTCGGAAAGCTCGTAGACTCACCTACAACATACTGAAATTTCAGAGTGAAAGCTTGACATATTAGTGAGATACATCTCCTAGAAGCTCGTCATGTCATTTCATAAATACCACTTCCATTGACATAACACGGAAGTGCGATTTTGACATTCATGCGTATAATGAAATTTACACCGTGAAGACGTCATCAAAATGAAAAATGAAGGCAACTCCTACCATGGAGCGAGGTCTCAGCTACAACATACTGAAATTTGGGAGAAAATTGACCATGGATTACTGAGATACACAAAAGCGGGTAAAAAAGTTCATGACGTCATACATGAAAAATCATTTTTTCGATTCATATGGCAATATAATGACATCAACATAAATTTAAAAGGTAAATCGAACATTAAATCACATCTACATTTCCCACTCTTTTAGAATATTGAGAAAAAATTGGGGGTCACCAGCCATTCTGAAGAGCTATGGCCGATTGAAGGTAGTCATGTTTTTTTACTATATTTGCACACAAAAACGTATTGATGCACGCGCAGACTTTGAACTTTGACGCACCCGCACGACCTTGTTATTGCATGGAAATGGCTCAAAATGACAGGATGTGTTGTATGTAGTGTCAGTAACATGAATCCAGTAAAAAAAACGGAATTTTGACGTTTTGTTCGCGTTACGCACGAAAAAACGCGCGAACGCGCGCGCACGCGCGGAAATTTTTGAAATGCTAGAAATGGCCTGAAACATATGCAAAACAATTTTGAGTTGATTTGGAGCATTTTAAAATTTTGCGCGCGCGTTTTTGCACTAACGTACGCGTACGCGCGCGTTTTTTTTCAATGAAATTAATTAGCTACTCATTAATTATATGTATGTCAAATTTCATTACACAGAGATGATTAGTTCTAGAGCTACATGAGGTAATAGTTTTTCATTAAACTGCTCGTAGATGACGTCACGATGACGTCATGACCTTGAAAATGTTGCTGTAACATGTTCACATATATGTCCATACATGATGAACATTTCATGAAATATGGTTTATGCATTGTTGAGATATCCATGTCACAAAAATTTGGAATAAAAATAAATAAATAATAAATAACGAGACATACTTGTGGACAAGTATCAGGTGGTCTGCATTGGCAAATTCATGCACAGACATGGGCTGGAAAATGCACGGTGAACTATAGACCTTCATTCGTGACACCAACTATCCATAAGCAATGTGAGACAGCGCTCAAGAAAGCTCATAGGGCACCTATTATACTAACATTTCAGAGAATTTCCTAAATGGTAACATGTTTATGCTAACGTGATTAATAGTCATGTAAGAGAATGGGGCGAATGAAAAAAGAATTGGAAAGAAAATATCAAAGAGAATGACAAAGTGAGGGATAGAACAGAAGAAGATGGCAAAATAAACATTGCAAAAGGAATGCAAAAGTTGACCCTACCCACGCCAGGAATCGAACCGGGGGCCTCGAGATCTTAAAACGGCGCCTTACCTATTGAGCCACAAATCTTCCCATTTACTTAACACGTAATGCCCAGCAGGGGCTAGAATGATTAAGAAATCGATATTCAAGCTGAAATTTCACCATGATCCCGACATCTGATTAAAAAATGGAGACAACGTTTCGGAAAGCTCGTAGACTCAGCTACAACATACTGAAATTTCAGAGTGAAAGCTTGACATATTAGTGAGATACATCTCCTAAAAGCTCGTCATGTCATTTCATAAATACCCCTTCCATTGACATAACACGTACATGCGTCCGATTATGACACCGATGCGTATAATGTAATTTACACCATGAAGACGTCATCAAAATGACAAAAAAATGTAATTAACTATAGAAGAAGGTCTCAGCTACAACATAGTAAAATTTGGGAGAAAATTGACCAAGGATTACTGAGATATGCAGAATCGGGTAAAAAAATTCATGACGTCATAATTGAAAATTCATTTTTTCGATTGATATGGCAATATGATGACGTCACGATGTACTTACCGGTAAAATGACACATAAATCACATCCACATTTCATATTCTTTCCAAATATTAAAAAAAAATTGGGGGTCACCGGCCATTCTGAGGAGCTATGGCCGATTGAAGGTAGTCATGTTTTTTGCAATATTTGCACACAAAAACGTATTGACGCACGCGCAGACTTTGAACTTTGACGCACCCGCACGACCTTGTTATTGCATGGAAATGGCTCAAAATGACAGGATGTGTTGTATGTAGTGTTAGTAACATGAATCTAGTAAAAAAAAACGGAATTTTGACGTTTTGTTTGCGTTACGCACGGAAAAACGCGCGAACGCGCGCGCACGTGCGGAAATTTTTGAAGTGCTGGAAATGGCCTGAAACATATGCAAAACAATTTTGAGTTGATTTGGAGCATTTTAAAATTTTGCGCGCGCGTTTTTGCACTAACGTACGCGTACGCGCGCGTTTTTTTTCAATGAAATTAATTAGGTACTCATTAATTATATGCATGCTAAATTTCATTACACAGAGATGACCAGTTCTAGAGCTACATGAGGTAATAGTTTTTCATTAAACTGCTCGTAGATGACGTCACGATGACGTCATGACCTTGAAAATGTTGCTGTAACATGTTCACATATATGTCCATACATGATGAACATTTCATGAAATATGGCCTATGCATTGTTGAGATATCCATGTCACAAAAATTTGGAATAAAAATAAATAAATAACGAGACATACTTGTGGACAAGTATCAGGTGGTCTGCATTGGCAAATTCATGCACAGACATGGGCTGGAAAATGCACGGTGAACTATAGACCTTCATTCGTGACACCAACTATCCATAAGCAATGTGAGACAGCGCTCAAGAAAGCTCATAGGGCACCTATTATACTAAAATTTCAGAGAATTTCCAAAATGGTAACATGTTTATGCTAACGTGATTAATAGTCATGTAAGAGAATGGGGTGAGAGAAAAAAGAATTGGAAAGAAAATCTCAAAGAGAATGACAAAGTGAGGCATAGAACAGAAGAAGATGGCAAAATAAACATTGCAAAAGGAATGCAAAAGTTGACCCTACCCACGCCAGGAATCGAACCGGGGGCCTCGAGATCTTAAAACGGCGCCTTACCTATTGAGCCACAAATCTTCCCATTCACTTAACACGTAATGCCCAGCAGGGGCTAGAATGATTAAGAAATCGATATTCAAGCTGAAATTTCACCATGATCCCGACATCTGATTAAAAAATGGAGACAACGTTCCGGAAAGCTCGTAGACTCAGCTACAACATACTGAAATTTCAGAGTGAAAGCTTGACATATTAGTGAGATACATCTCCTAGAAGCTCGTCATGTCATTTCATAAATACCACTTCCATTGACATAACACGGAAGTGCGATTTTGACATTCATGCGTATAATGAAATTTACACCGTGAAGACGTCATCAAAATGAAAAATGAAGGCAACTCCTACTATGGAGCGAGGTCTCAGCTACAACATACTGAAATTTGGGAGAAAATTGACCATGAATTACTGAGATACACAAAAGCGGGTAAAAAAGTTCATGACGTCATACATGAAAAATCATTTTTTCGATTCATATGGCAATATGATGACATCAACATAAATTTAAAAGGTAAATCGAACATTAAATCACATCTACATTTCCCACTCTTTCAGAATATTGAAAAAAAATTGGAGGTCACCGGCCATTCTGAAGAGCTATGGCCGATTGAAGGAAGTCATGTTTTTTGCAATATTTGCACACAAAAACGTATTGACGCACGCGCAGACTTTGAACTTTGACGCACCCGCACGACCTTGTTATTGCATGGAAATGGCTCAAAATGACAGGATGTGTTGTATGTAGTGTCAGTAACATGAATCCAGTAAAAAAACAGAATTTTGACGTTTTGTTCGCGTTACGCACGAAAAAACGCGCGAACGCGCGCGCACGCGCGGAAATTTTTGAAATGCTAGAAATGGCCTGAAACATATGCAAAACAATTTTGAGTTGATTTGGAGCATTTTAAAATTTTGCGCGCGCGTTTTTGCACTAACGTACGCGTACGCGCGCGTTTTTTTTCAATGAAATTAATAAGCTACTCATTAATTATATGCATGTCAAATTTCATTACACAGAGATGACCAGTTCTAGAGCTACATGAGGTAATAGTTTTTCATTAAACTGCTCGTAGATGACGTCACGATGACGTCATGACCTTGAAAATGTTGCTGTAACATGTTCACATATATGTCCATACATGATGAACATTTCATGAAATATGGCCTATGCGTTGTTGAGATATCCATGTCACAAAAATTTGGAATAAAAATAAACGAGACATACTTGTGGACAAGTATAAGGTGGTCTGCATTGGCAAATTCATGCACTGACATGGGCTAGAAAATGCACGGTGATATGGACCTTCAATCGTGACACCATCTATTCATAAGCAATCAGAGACTCCGCTCAAGAAAGCTCAGAGCGCACCTACAATGTCTACTAACGTACATTTCAGAGACATGCCTAAACGGTTACATGTATATTGTGCTAACATGTAATTAATAGCCACGTAAGATAAAGGGGCGAGAGAAAACGAATGGGAAAGAAAATCTCAAAGAGAATGACAAAGTGAGGGATAGAACAGAAGAAGATGGCAAAAAAAACATTGTAAAAGGAATGCAAAAATGTACCCTACCCACTCCAGGGATCGAACTGGGGGCCTCGAGATCTTAAAACGGCGCCTTACCCATTGAGCCACACATCTTCCCATTCACTTAACACGTAGTGCCCAGCAGAGGCTAGAATGATTAAGAAATTGATATTCAAGATGAAATTTCGCCATGATCGCGACATCTGATTAAAAAATAAAGATGACTCAGCTACAACATACCAAAATTTCAGAGTAACAGAATTGAACATAAGCGAGATACAGCTCCTAGAAGATCGTCATGTCATTTAATAAATACCCCTTCCATTGACATAACACGTACATACGATCGATTTTGACATTAATGTCTATAATCAAATTTATACCATGAAGATGGAATCCTATTGAAATATTAGGGCTAATTTCTCATAGAGCAATGTCTCAGCTATCACATACTGAAATTTGGAACAAAATTGACCAAAGATTACTGAGATACGCAAGAACGGGTAAAAAAGTTTATGAAGTCATACATGAAAATTGATTTTTTCGATTCATATGGCAATATGATGACGTCACGATGTATTTAACGATCAAATGATACATGAAATAGCATCTACAGTTCTCACTCTTTCAACATATGAAAAAAAAATTGGGGGTCACCAGCCATTCTGAGGAGCTATGGCCGATTGAAGGTGGTCATGTTTTTTGCAATATTTGCACACAAAAACGTATTGACGCACGCGCGGACTTTGAACTTTGACGCACCAGCACGACCTTATTATTGCATGGAAATGGCTCAAAATTTCAGGATGTGTTGTTTGCAGTGTCAGAAACATGAATCCATTGAAAAAAACGGTTTTCCGACGTTGCGTTTGCTAAACGCACGGAAAAACGCGCGCGCGCGCGCGTACGCGCGGAAATTTGAAAAATGCTAGAAATGGCCTGAAACATATGCAAAACAATTTCTAGTTGATTTTGAGCATTTTTTTATTTTACGCGCGCGTTAATGCACTAACGTACGCGTACGCGCGCTTTTTTTTTCATTGAAATTAATTGTCTTGTCATTAATTATATACATGCCAAATTTCATTACACAGAGATGAACGGTTTTAGAGCTACATGAAATAATAGATTTTCATTAAATTGCTCGTGCATGACGTCACGATTACGTAATGACCTTGAAAATGTTCCTGTTACATGTTAACATATATACCTATACATGATGAACATTTGATGAAACATGGTCCATGCATTGTTGAGATATCCATGTCACAAAAAATAGGAATAAAAATAAACGAGACATACTTGTGGACAAGTATAAGGTGGTCTGCATTGGCAAATTTGTGCACAGACATGGTATGGTAAATGCACGGTGAACTTTAGACCTTCAATCGTGGCACCATCTATTCATAAGCAATGTGAGACACCGCTCAAGAAAGCTCATAGGGCACCTATTATACTAACATTTCAAAGACTTTCCTAAATGGTTACATGTTTATGCTAACGTGATTAATAGTCATGTAAGAGAATAGGGCGAGAGAAAAAGAATTGGTAAGAAAATCTCAAAGAGAATGACGAAGTGAGGGATAGAACAGAAGAAAATGACAAAATAAACATTGCAAAAGGAATGCAAAAGTTGACCCTACCCACGCCAGGAATCGAACCGGGGGCCTCGAGATCTTAAAACGGCGCCTTACCCATTGAGCCACACATCTTCCCATTCACTTAACACGTAATGCCCAGCAGGTGCGAGAATGATTAAGAAATCGATATTCAAGCTGAAATTTCACCATGATCCCGGCATCTGATTAAAAAATAGAGCACACGTTTCCAAAAGCTAGTAGACTCAGCTACAACATACTAAAATTTCAGAGTAACAGAATTGAACATCAGCGAGATATAGCTCCTAGAAGGTCGTCATGTCATTTCATAGATACCCCTTCCATTGACATAACACGTACATGCGTCCGATTATGACACCAATACGTATAATGAAATTTACACCATGAAGACGTCATCAAAATGACAAATGAACGAACGTTATCTATAGAAGAAGGTCTCAGCTACAACATAGTGAAATTTTGGAGAAAATTGATCAAGGATTACTGAGATATGCAAAAGCGGGTAAAAAAGTTCATGACGTCATAATTGAAAATTCATTTTTTCGATTCACATGGCAATATGATGACGTCACGATGTACTTACTGCTAAAAAGTCACATGAAATGACATCTACATTATATATTCTTTCCAAATATTAAAAAAAAATTGGGGGTCACCGGCCATTCTGAAGAGCTATGGCCGATTGAAGGTAGTCATGTTTTTTGCAACATTTGCACACAAAAACGTACTGACGCACGCGCAGACTTTGAACTTTGACGTACCCGCACGACCTTGTTATTGCATGGAAATTGCTCAAAATTGCAGGATGTGTTGTTTGTAGTGTCAGAGACATGAAACTAGTAGAAAAATGGAATTTTGAGGCTGCGTACGCGTAACGCACGAAAAAACGCGCGAACGCGCGCGCATGCGCGGAAATTTTTGAAATGCTTGAAATGGCCTGAAACATATGCAAAACAATTTTGAGTTGATTTGGAGCATTTTAAAATTTTGCGCGCGCGTTTTTGCACTAACGTACGCGTACGCGCGCGTTTTTATGTATTGAAAATAATTGTGTTATCATTAAATTTATGCATATCAATTTTCATGAGCTATAAATTATTGGTTCTAGAGCTACATGAGGTAATAGGTTTTCATTAAACTGCTCGTAGATGACGTCATGATGACGTCATGACCTTGAAAAAGTTACAATGACAAGTTCACATGTATACCTATACATGGTCAAAATATGGTGTAACATAACATACGCATTGTTGAGATATAGATGACACAAAAACATGGGGTGCAAAAAATAAAAATAAAGAAAGAAAATTCGGGCGAAATTAAAAGGTGATCTGTCGGTGCACGACAGACCACCTAACGAGACATACTTGTGGACAAGTATAAGGTGGTCTGCATTGGCAAATTCATGCACTGACATGGGCTAGAAAATGCACGGTGATATGGACCTTCAATCGTGACACCATCTCTTCATAAGCAATCAGAGACTCCGCTCAAGAAAGCTCATAGCGCACTTACAATGTCTACTAACGTACATTTCAGAGACATGCCTAAATGGTTACATGTATATTGTGCTAACATGTAATTAATAGCCACGTAAGATAAAGGGGCGAGAGAAAACGAATGGGAAAGAAAATCTCAAAGAGAAAGACAAAGTGAGGGATAGAACAGAAGAAGATGGCAAAAGAAACATTGTAAAAGGAATGCGAAAATTTACCCTACCCACTCCAGGAATCGAACCGGGGGCCTCGAGATCTTAAAACGCGGCGCCTTACCAATTGAGCCACACATCTTCCCATTCACTTAACACGTAATGCCCAGCAGGGGCTAGAATGATTAAGAAATTGATATTCAAGATGAAATTTCGCCATGATCGTGACATCTGATTAAAAAATAAAGATGACGTCCCCGAAAGCTAGTAGACTCAGCTACAACATACTAAAATTTCAGAGTAACAGAATTAAACATAAGCGAGATACAGCTCCTAGAAGATCGTCATGTCATTTAATAAATACCCCTTCCATTGACATAACACGTACTTACGATCGATTTTGACATTAATGTCTATAATCAAATTCATACCATGAAGATAGAATAATATTGAAATATTAGGGCTACTTTCTCATAGAGCAATGTCTCAGCTATCACATACTGAAATTTGGAACAAAATTGACCAAAGATTACTGAGATACGCAAGAACGGGTAAAAAGGTTTATGACGTCATACATGAAAATTGATTTTTTCGATTCATATGGCAATATGATGACGTTACGATGTATTTAACGACCAAATGATACATGAAATAGCATCTACAGTTCCCACTCTTTCAAAATATGAAAAAAAAATTGGGGGTCACCAGCCATTCTGAGGAGCTATGGCCGATTGAAGGTGGTCATGTTTTTGCACACAAAAACGTATTGACGCACGCGCGGACTTTGAACTTTGACGCACCCGCACGACCTTATTATTGCATAGAAATGGCTCAAAATTTCAGGATGTGTTGTTTGCAGTGTCAGAAACATGAATCCAGTGAAAAAACGGTTTTCCGACGTTGCGTTTGCTAAACGCACGGAAAAACGCGCGCGCGCGCGCGTACGCGCGGAAATTTGAAAAATGCTAGAAATGGCCTCAAACACATGCAAAACAATTTCTAGTTGATTTGGAGCATTTTTTTATTTTACGCGCGCGTTAATGCACTAACGTACGCGTACGCGCGCGTTTTTTTTCATTGAAATTAATTGTCTTGTCATTAATTATATACATGCCAAATTTCATTACACAGAGATGAACGGTTTTAGAGCTACATGAAATAATAGATTTTCATTAAATTGCTCGTGCATGACGTCACGATTACGTAATGACCTTGAAAATGTTCCTGTGACATGTTCACATATATACCTATACATTATGAACATTTGATGAAACATGGTCCATGCATTGTTGAGATATCCATGTCACAAAAAATAGGAATAACGAGACATACTTGTGGACAAGTATCAGGTGGTCTGCATTGGCAAATTCATGCACAGACATGGGCTGGAAAATGCACGGTGAACTATAGACCTTCATTCGTGACACCATCTATCCATAAGCAATGTGAGACTGAAGAAAGCTCATAGGGCACCTATTTTACTAACATTTCAGAGAATTTCCTAAATGGTAACATGTTTATGCTAACGTGATTAATAGTCATGTAAGAGAATGGGGCGAGAGAAAAAAGAATTGGAAAGAAAATCTCAAAGAGAATGACAAAGTGAGGGATAGAACAGAAGAAGATGGCAAAATAAACATTGCAAAAGGAATGCAAAAGTTGACCCTACCCACGCCAGCAATCGAACCGGGGGCCTCGAGATCTTAAAACGGCGCCTTACCTATTGAGCCACAAATCTTCCCATTCACTTAACACGTAATGCCCAGCAGGGGCTAGAATGATTAAGAAATCGATATTCAAGCTGAAATTTCACCATGATCCCGACATCTGAAAAATGGAGGCAAAGTTTCGGAAAGCTCGTAGACTCACCTACAACATACTGAAATTTCAGAGTGAAAGCTTGACATATTAGTGAGATACATCTCCTAGAAGCTCGTCATGTCATTTCATAAATACCACTTCCATTGACATAACACGGAAGTGCGATTTTGACATTCATGCGTATAATGAAATTTACACCGTGAAGACGTCATCAAAATGAAAAATGAAGGCAACTCCTACCATGGAGCGAGGTCTCAGCTACAACATACTGAAATTTGGGAGAAAATTGACCATGGATTACTGAGATACACAAAAGCGGGTAAAAAAGTTCATGACGTCATACATGAAAAATCATTTTTTCGATTCATATGGCAATATAATGACATCAACATAAATTTAAAAGGTAAATCGAACATTAAATCACATCTACATTTCCCACTCTTTTAGAATATTGAGAAAAAATTGGGGGTCACCAGCCATTCTGAAGAGCTATGGCCGATTGAAGGTAGTCATGTTTTTTTACTATATTTGCACACAAAAACGTATTGATGCACGCGCAGACTTTGAACTTTGACGCACCCGCACGACCTTGTTATTGCATGGAAATGGCTCAAAATGACAGGATGTGTTGTATGTAGTGTCAGTAACATGAATCCAGTAAAAAAAACGGAATTTTGACGTTTTGTTCGCGTTACGCACGGAAAAACGCGCGAACGCGCGCGTACGCGTTGAAATTTTAGAAATGCTAGAAATGGCCTGAAACATATGCAAAACAATTTTGAGTTGATTTGGAGCATTTTAAAATTTTGCGCGCGCGTTTTTGCACTAACGTACGCGTACGCGCGCGTTTTTTTTCAATGAAATTAATTAGCTACTCATTAATTATATGCATGCCAAATTTCATTACACAGAAATGACCAGTTCTACAGCTACATGAGATAATAGATTTTCATTTAATTGCTCGTAGATGACGTCACGATGACGTCATGACCTTGAAAATGTTGCTGGAACATGTTCACGTATATAGCAATGCATGATTAAGATTTCATGAAAAATTGCCCATGCAATGTTGAGATATCAATGCCACAAAAATTAGGAATAAAAATAAATAAATAAATAAATAATAAAGAAAGAAAATTCGGACGAAAACAAAAGGTGATCTGCATGGCAGACCACCTAAAAATAAACGAGACATACTTGTGGACAAGTATCAGGTGGTCTGCATTGGCAAATTCATGCACAGACATGGGCTGGAAAATGCACGGTGAACTATAGACCTTCATTCGTGACACCAACTATCCATAAGCAATGTGAGACAGCGCTCAAGAAAGCTCATAGGGCACCTATTATACTAAAATTTCAGAGAATTTCCTAAATGGTAACATGTTTATGCTAACGTGATTAATAGTCATGTAAGAGAATGGGGTGAGAGAAAAAAGAATTGGAAAGAAAATCTCAAAGAGAATGACAAAGTGAGGCATAGAACAGAAGAAGATGGCAAAATAAACATTGCAAAAGGAATGCAAAAGTTGACCCTACCCACGCCAGGAATCGAACCGGGGGCCTCGAGATCTTAAAACGGCGCCTTACCTATTGAGCCACAAATCTTCCCATTCACTTAACACGTAATGCCCAGCAGGGGCTAGAATGATTAAGAAATCGATATTCAAGCTGAAATTTCACCATGATCCCGACATCTGATTAAAAAATGGAGACAACGTTCCGGAAAGCTCGTAGACTCAGCTACAACATACTGAAATTTCAGAGTGAAAGCTTGACATATTAGTGAGATACATCTCCTAGAAGCTCGTCATGTCATTTCATAAATACCACTTCCATTGACATAACACGGAAGTGCGATTTTGACATTCATGCGTATAATGAAATTTACACCGTGAAGACGTCATCAAAATGAAAAATGAAGGCAACTCCTACTATGGAGCGAGATCTCAGCTACAACATACTGAAATTTGGGAGAAAATTGACCATGAATTACTGAGATACACAAAAGCGGGTAAAAAAGTTCATGACGTCATACATGAAAAATCATTTTTTCGATTCATATGGCAATGTGATGACATCAACATAAATTTCAAAGGTAAATCGAACATTAAATCACATCTACATTTCCCACTCTTTCAGAATATTGAAAAAAAATTGGGGGTCACCGGCCATTCTGAAGAGCTATGGCCGATTGAAGGTAGTCATGTTTTTTGCAATATTTGCACACAAAAACGTATTGACGCACGCGCAGACTTTGAACTTTGACGCACCCGCACGACCTTGTTATTGCATGGAAATGGCTCAAAATGACAGGATGTGTTGTATGTAGTGTCAGTAACATGAATCCAGTAAAAAAACAGAATTTTGACGTTTTGTTCGCGTTACGCACGAAAAAACGCGCGAACGCGCGCGCACGCGCGGAAATTTTTGAAATGCTAGAAATGGCCTGAAACATATGCAAAACAATTTTGAATTGATTTGGAGCATTTATAAATTTTGCGCGCGCGTTTTTGCACTAACGTACGCGTACGCGCGCGTTTTTTTTCAATGAAATTAATTAGCTACTCATTAATTATATGCATGTCAAATTTCATTACACAGAGATGACCAGTTCTAGAGCTACATGAGGTAATAGTTTTTCATTAAACTGCTCGTAGATGACGTCACGATGACGTCATGACCTTGAAAATGTTGCTGTAACATGTTCACATATATGTCCATACATGATGAACATTTCATGAAATATGGCCCATGCATTGTTGAGATATCCATGTCACAAAAATTTGGAATAAAAATAAATAAATAAATAATAAAGAAAGAAAATTCTAACGAAATTAAGAGGTGATCTGTCGTTGGCGACAGACCACCTAATAATAACGAGACATACTTGTGGACAAGTATCAGGTGGTCTGCATTGGCAAATTCATGCACAGACATGGGCTGGAAAATGCACGGTGAACTATAGACCTTCATTCGTGACACCAACTATCCATAAGCAATGTGAGACAGCGCTCAAGAAAGCTCATAGGGCATCTATTATACTAAAATTTCAGAGAATTTCCTAAATGGTAACATGTTTATGCTAACGTGATTAATAGTCATGTAAGAGAATGGGGTGAGAGAAAAAAGAATTGGAAAGAAAATCTCAAAGAGAATGACAAAGTGAGGCATAGAACAGAAGAAGATGGCAAAATAAACATTGCAAAAGGAATGCAAAAGTTGACCCTACCCACGCCAGGAATCGAACCGGGGGCCTCGAGATCTTAAAACGGCGCCTTACCTATTGAGCCACAAATCTTCCCATTCACTTAACACGTAATGCCCAGCAGGGGCTAGAATGATTAAGAAATCGATATTCAAGCTGAAATTTCACCATGATCCCGACATCTGATTAAAAAATGGAGACAACGTTCCGGAAAGCTCGTAGACTCAGCTACAACATACTGAAATTTCAGAGTGAAAGCTTGACATATTAGTGAGATACATCTCCTAGAAGCTCGTCATGTCATTTCATAAATACCACTTCCATTGACATAACACGGAAGTGCGATTTTGACATTCATGCGTATAATGAAATTTACACCGTGAAGACGTCATCAAAATGAAAAATGAAGGCAACTTCTACTATGGAGCGAGGTCTCAGCTACAACATACTGAAATTTGGGAGAAAATTGACCATGAATTACTGAGATACACAAAAGCGGGTAAAAAAGTTCATGACGTCATACATGAAAAATCATTTTTTCGATTCATATGGCAATATGATGACATCAACATAAATTTAAAAGGT
Organism: Arbacia lixula; assembly: GCA_963669155.1. Classification (NCBI taxonomy): domain Eukaryota; kingdom Metazoa; phylum Echinodermata; class Echinoidea; order Arbacioida; family Arbaciidae; genus Arbacia; species Arbacia lixula. The sequence goes on from CAVLGW020000001.1 coordinate 84,249, forward strand.
AAATCGAACATTAAATCACATCTACATTTCCCACTCTTTCAGAATATTGAAAAAAAATTGGGGGTCACCGGCCATTCTGAAGAGCTATGGCCGATTGAAGGTAGTCATGTTTTTTGCAATATTTGCACACAAAAACGTATTGACGCACGCGCAGACTTTGAACTTTGACGCACCCGCACGACCTTGTTATTGCATGGAAATGGCTCAAAATGACAGGATGTGTTGTATGTAGTGTCAGTAACATGAATCCAGTAAAAAAACAGAATTTTGACGTTTTGTTCGCGTTACGCACGAAAAAACGCGCGAACGCGCGCGCACGCGCGGAAATTTTTGAAATGCTAGAAATGGCCTGAAACATATGCAAAACAATTTTGAGTTGATTTGGAGCATTTTAAAATTTTGCGCGCGCGTTTTTGCACTAACGTACGCGTACGCGCGCGTTTTTTTTCAATGAAATTAATTGGCTACTCATTAATTATATGCATGTCAAATTTCATTACACAGAAATGACCAGTTCTAGAGCTACATGAGGTAATAGTTTTTCATTAAACTGCTCGTAGATGACGTCACGATGACGTCATGACCTTGAAAATGTTGCTGTAACATGTTCACATATATGTCCATACATGATGAACGTTTCATGAAATATGGCTTATGCATTGTTGAGATATCCATGTCACAAAAATTTGGAATAAAAATAAATAAATAATAATAAACGAGACATACTTGTGGACAAGTATCAGGTGGTCTGCATTGGCAAATTCATGCACAGACATGGGCTGGAAAATGCACGGTGAACTATAGACCTTCATTCGTGACACCAACTATCCATAAGCAATGTGAGACAGCGCTCAAGAAAGCTCATAGGGCACCTATTATACTAAAATTTCAGAGAATTTCCTAAATGGTAACATGTTTATGCTAACGTGATTAATAGTCATGTAAGAGAATGGGGTGAGAGAAAAAAGAATTGGAAAGAAAATCTCAAAGAGAATGACAAAGTGAGGCATAGAACAGAAGAAGATGGCAAAATAAACATTGCAAAAGGAATGCAAAAGTTGACCCTACCCACGCCAGGAATCGAACCGGGGGCCTCGAGATCTTAAAACGGCGCCTTACCTATTGAGCCACAAATCTTCCCATTCACTTAACACGTAATGCCCAGCAGGGGCTAGAATGATTAAGAAATCGATATTCAAGCTGAAATTTCACCATGATCCCGACATCTGATTAAAAAATGGAGACAACGTTCCGGAAAGCTCGTAGACTCAGCTACAACATACTGAAATTTCAGAGTGAAAGCTTGACATATTAGTGAGATACATCTCCTAGAAGCTCGTCATGTCATTTCATAAATACCACTTCCATTGACATAACACGGAAGTGCGATTTTGACATTCATGCGTATAATGAAATTTACACCGTGAAGACGTCATCAAAATGAAAAATGAAGGCAACTCCTACTATGGAGCGAGGTCTCAGCTACAACATACTGAAATTTGGGAGAAAATTGACCATGAATTACTGAGATACACAAAAGCGGGTAAAAAAGTTCATGACGTCATACATGAAAAATCATTTTTTCGATTCATATGGCAATATGATGACATCAACATAAATTTAAAAGGTAAATCGAACATTAAATCACATCTACATTTCCCACTCTTTCAGAATATTGAAAAAAAATTGGGGGTCACCGGCCATTCTGAAGAGCTATGGCCGATTGAAGGTAGTCATGTTTTTTGCAATATTTGCACACAAAAACGTATTGACGCACGCGCAGACTTTGAACTTTGACGCACCCGCACGACCTTGTTATTGCATGGAAATGGCTCAAAATGACAGGATGTGTTGTATGTAGTGTCAGTAACATGAATCCAGTAAAAAAACAGAATTTTGACGTTTTGTTCGCGTTACGCACGAAAAAACGCGCGAACGCGCGCGCACGCGCGGAAATTTTTGAAATGCTAGAAATGGCCTGAAACATATGCAAAACAATTTTGAGTTGATTTGGAGCATTTTAAAATTTTGCGCGCGCGTTTTTGCACTAACGTACGCGTACGCGCGCGTTTTTTTTCAATGAAATTAATTAGCTACTCATTAATTATATGCATGTTAAATTTCATTACACAGAGATGACCAGTTCTAGAGCTACATGAGGTAATAGTTTTTCATTAAACTGCTCGTAGATGACGTCACGATGACGTCATGACCTTGAAAATGTTGCTGTAACATGTTCACATATATGTCCATACATGATGAACATTTCATGAAATATGGCTTATGCATTGTTGAGATATCCATGTCACAAAAATTTGGAATAAAAATAAATAAATAAATAATAAAGAAAGAAAATTCTAACGAAATTAAGAGGTGATCTGTCGTTGGCGACAGACCACCTAATAAAGAAAGAAAATTCTAACGAAATTAAGAGGTGATCTGTCGTTGGCGACAGACCACCTAATAATAACGAGACATACTTGTGGACAAGTATAAGGTGGTCTGCATTGGCAAATTCATGCACTGGCATGGGCTGGTAAATGAACGTTCTTAAAACATCGCCTTACCCATTGAGCCACAAATCTTCGCATTCACTTTTCACGTAATGCCCGCTAACAGTGGCTAGAATGATTTAGAAATCGATATTCAAGCTGAAATTTTGCCATGATCCCGATATCTAATGAAAAAATGGAGACCACATGGCTGAAAGCTACTAGATTCAGCTACAAAATACTAAAATTTCAGAGTAAAAGATCGTAACATCGGAAAAGATATAGCTCCTGAAAGAGTGCCATGTCATTTCATGATTTCAAATAAATGACCCTCCCATTGACATTACACGTAAAAACGTCTGATTCTAACATTAATGCCTATAATCATATTTTCACCTTGAAGACGTTAACAAATTGAAAAGTTAAGGCAAGCCTGCCATAGAGCAATGTCTAAGGCACATCATACTGAATTTTGGGAGAAAATTTAAAAAGGAATACTGAGATATGCAAAAGCGGGAAAAAAAATTATGACGTCATAATTGAAAATTCATTTTTTCGATTCATATGGCAATATGATGACGTCACCATGTACTTACCGGTAAAATGACACATGAAATGACATCTACATTTCATACTCTTTCCAAATATAAAAAAAAATTGGGGGTCAGCGGCCATTCTGAAGAGCTATGGCCGATTGAGGGTTGTCATGTTTTTTGCAATATTTGCACACAAAAACGTATTGACGCACGCGCAGACTTTGAACTTTGACGCACCCGCACGACCTTGTTATTGCATGGAAATGGCTCAAAATGACAGGATGTGTTGTATGTAGTGTCAGTAACATGAATCCAGTAAAAAAACGGAATTTTGACGTTTTGTTTGCGTTACGCACGGAAAAACGCGCGAACGCGCGCGCACGCGCGGAAATTTTTGAAATGCTTGAAATTGCCTAAAACATATGCAAAACAATTTTAAGTTGATTTAGAGCATTTTGAAATTTTGCGCGCGCGTTTTTGCACTAACGTACGCGTACGCGCGCGTTTTTATTTATTAAGATTGATTGGCTTATCATTAATTTCATGCATGTCAAATTTCATTACATATCAATGATTGGTTCAAGAGAAATATCCAATAATCGATTTTCATTAAATTGCTCGTAGATGACGTCATGATGACGTCATGACCTTGAAAATGTTGCTGAAACATGTTCACGTACATGTTCATGCATGATGAAGATTTCATGAAAAATGGATCATGCATTGAAGAGATATCCATGCCACAAAAATTAGGAATAAAAATAAATAAATAATAATAATAAAGAAAGAAAAATCGGACGAAAACAAGAGGTGATCTGCATGGCAGACCACCTAACGAGACATACTTGTGGACAAGTATCAGGTGGTCTGCATTGGCAAATTCATGCACAGACATGGGCTGGAAAATGCACGGTGAACTATAGACCTTCATTCGTGACACCATCTATCCATAAGCAATGTGAGACTGAAGAAAGCTCATAGGGCACCTATTTTACTAACATTTCAGAGAATTTCCTAAATGGTAACATGTTTATGCTAACGTGATTAATAGTCATGTAAGAGAATGGGGCGAGAGAAAAAAGAATTGGAAAGAAAATCTCAAAGAGAATGACAAAGTGAGGGATAGAACAGAAGAAGATGGCAAAATAAACATTGCAAAAGGAATGCAAAAGTTGACCCTACCCACGCCAGGAATCGAACCGGGGGCCTCGAGATCTTAAAACGGCGCCTTACCTATTGAGCCACAAATCTTCCCATTCACTTAACACGTAATGCCCAGCAGGGGCTAGAATGATTAAGAAATCGATATTCAAGCTGAAATTTCACCATGATCCCGACATCTGATTATAAAATGGAGACAACGTCTCGGAAAGCTCGTAGACTCAGCTACAACATACTGAAATTTCAGAGTGAAAGCTTGACATATTAGTGAGATACATCTCCTAGAAGCTCGTCATGTCATTTCATAAATACCACTTCCATTGACATAACACGGAAGTGCGATTTTGACATTCATGCGTATAATGAAATTTACACCGTGAAGACGTCATCAAAATGAAAAATGAAGGCAACTCCTACCATGGAGCGAGGTCTCAGCTACAACATACTGAAATTTGGGAGAAAATTGACCATGGATTACTGAGATACACAAAAGCGGGTAAAAAAGTTCATGACGTCATACAGGAAAAATCATTTTTTCGATTCATATGGCAATATGATGACATCAACATAAATTTAAAAGGTAAATCGAACATTAAATCACATCTACATTTCCCACTCTTTTAGAATATTGAGAAAAAATTGGGGGTCACCAGCCATTCTGAAGAGCTATGGCCGATTGAAGGTAGTCATGTTTTTTTACTATATTTGCACACAAAAACGTATTGATGCACGCGCAGACTTTGAACTTTGACGCACCCGCACGACCTTGTTATTGCATGGAAATGGCTCAAAATGACAGGATGTGTTGTATGTAGTGTCAGTAACATGAATCCAGTAAAAAAAACGGAATTTTGACGTTTTGTTCGCGTTACGCACGGAAAAACGCGCGAACGCGCGCGTACGCGCGGAAATTTTAGAAATGCTAGAAATGGCCTGAAACATATGCAAAACAATTTTGAGTTGATTTGGAGCATTTTAAAATTTTGCGCGCGCGTTTTTGCACTAACGTACGCGTACGCGCGCGTTTTTTTTCAATGAAATTAATTAGCTACTCATTAATTATATGCATGCCAAATTTCATTACACAGAAATGACCAGTTCTACAGCTACATGAGATAATAGATTTTCATTTAATTGCTCGTAGATGACGTCACGATGACGTCATGACCTTGAAAATGTTGCTGGAACATGTTCACGTATATAGCAATGCATGAATAAGATTTCATGAAAAATTGCCCATGCAATGTTGAGATATCAATGCCACAAAAATTAGGAATAAAAATAAATAAATAAATAAACGAGACATACTTGTGGACAAGTATCAGGTGGTCTGCATTGGCAAATTCATGCACAGACATGGGCTGGAAAATGCACGGTGAACTATAGACCTTCATTCGTGACACCAACTATCCATAAGCAATGTGAGACAGCGCTCAAGAAAGCTCATAGGGCACCTATTATACTAACATTTCAGAGAATTTCCTAAATGGTAACATGTTTATGCTAACGTGATTAATAGTCATGTAAGAGAATGGGGCGAGAGAAAACAATTTGGAAAGAAAATCTCAAAGAGAATGACAAAGTGAGGGATAGAACAGAAGAAGATGGCAAAATAAACATTGCAAAAGGAATGCAAAAGTTGACCCTACCCACGCCAGGAATCGAACCGGGGGCCTCGAGATCTTAAAACGGCGCCTTACCTATTGAGCCACAAATCTTCCCATTCACTTAACACGTAATGCACAGCAGGGGCTAGAATGATTAAGAAATCGATATTCAAGCTGAAATTTCACCATGATCCAGACATCTGATTAAAAAATGGAGACAACATCCGGGAAAGCTCGTAGACTCAGCTACAACATACTGAAATTTCAGAGTGAAAGCTTGACATATTAGTGAGATACATCTCCTAGAAGCTCGTCATGTCATTTCATAAATACCACTTCCATTGACATAACACGGAAGTGCGATTTTGACATTCATGCGTATAATGAAATTTACACCGTGAAGACGTCATCAAAATGAAAAATGAAGGCAACTCCTACCATGGAGCGAGGTCTCAGCTACAACATACTGAAATTTGGGAGAAAATTGACCATGGATTACTGAGATACACAAAAGCGGGTAAAAAAGTTCATGACGTCATACAGGAAAAATCATTTTTTCGATTCATATGGCAATATGATGACATCAACATAAATTTAAAAGGTAAATCGAACATTAAATCACATCTACATTTCCCACTCTTTCAGAATATTGAAAAAAAATTGGGGGTCACCAGCCATTCTGAAGAGCTATGGCCGATTGAAGGTAGTCATGTTTTTTGCAATATTTGCACACAAAAACGTATTGACGCACGCGCAGACTTTGAACTTTGACGCATTTGCACGACCTTGTTATTGCATGGAAATGGCTCAAAATGACAGGATGTGTTGTATGTAGTGTCAGTAACATGACTCCAGTAAAAAAACCGAATTTTGACGTTTTGTTCGCGTTACGCACGGAAAAACGCGCGAACGCGCGCGCACGCGCGGAAATTTTTGAAATGCTAGAAATGGCCTTAAACATATGCAAAACAATTTTGAGTTGACTTGGAGCATTTTAAAACTTTGCGCGCGCGTTTTTGCACTAACGTACGCGTACGCGCGCGTTTTTATTTATTGAAATTATAGGTATAATCATTAAATTTATGCATGTCAATTTTCATTTGCTATAAATGATTGGTTCTAGAGATACATGAGATAATAGATTTTCATTAAACTGCTCGTAGATGACGTCACGATGACGTCATGACCTTGAAAATGTTGCTGGAACATGTTTACGTATATACCCATGCATGATGAAGATTTGATGAAAAACGGCCCATGCATCGTTGAGATATCCATGCCACAAAAATTTGGAATAAAAATAAATAAATAATAAATAAATAAATAAATAAATAAAGAAAGAAAAATCGGACGAAAACAAAAGGTGATCTGCATGGCAGACCACCTAATAAAGAAAGAAAGAAAATTCGGACAAACACAAGAGGTGATCTGCCATGGCATGGCAGACCACCTAATAATAACGAGACATACTTGTGGACAAGTATAAGGTGGTCTGCATTGGCAAATTTGTGCACAGACATGGTATGGTAAATGCACGGCGACACCATCATCTTTCAATGGTGACACCATCTATTTATTAGAAATCAGAGGCAACGCTCAAGAAAACTCATAAAGCCACATACAATATACTAACATTTCAGAGACTTGACAAAATTACACCTTACATTGACATAACACGTACATGCGTCGTTTATGACACTAATGCGAATAATGAAATTTACACCATGAGGACATCAACAAAATGACAATTGAAGGAAATTCTTCTATAAAAGAAGGTCTCAGCTACAACATAGTGAAATTTGGGAGGAAATTGACCAAGGATTACTGAGATATGCAAAAGCGGGTGAAAAAATTCATGACGTCATAATTGAAAATTCATTTTTTTATTCATATGGCAATATGATGACGTCACGATGTACTTACGGGTAAAATGACACATGAAATCACATTAACATTTCATACTCTTTCCAAATTTAAAAAAAAAACTGGGGGTCATCGGCCATTCTAAAGAGCTATGGCCGATTGAAGGTAGTCATGTTTTTTGCAATATTTGCACACAAAAACGTATTGACGCACGCGCAGACTTTCAACTTTGACGTACCCGCAAGACCTTGTTATTGCATGGAAATGGCTCAAAATTGCAGGATGTTATGCTTGTAGTGTCAGAAACATAAAACTAGTGTAAAAGCGGAATTTCGAGGCTGCGTACGCGTAACGCACTAAAAAACGCGCGAACGCGCGCGCACGCGCGGAAATTTTTGAAATGCTCAAAATGGCCTAAAACATATGCAAAACAATTTTGAGTTGATTTGGAGCATTTTAAAATTTTGCGCGCGCATTTTTGCGCTAACGCACGCGTACGCGCGCGTTTTTATTCATTAAAATTAATTGTCACATCACTAACTTCATGCATGTCAAATTTAATAACATATAAATGATTGGTTTCAGAGATATATCCAATAATGGATTTTCATTAAATTGCTCGTAGATGACGTCACGATGACGTCATGACCTTGAAAATGTTGTTGGAACATGTTCACATACATACCCATACATGGTGTAGATTTCATGAAAAATGGCACATGCATTGTTGAGATATCCATGCCACAAAATTTTGGAATAAAAATAAATAAATAATAAAGAAAGAAAAATCGGACAAAAACAAGAGGTGATCTGCCATGGCATGGCAGACCACCTAATAATAAAGAAAGAAAATTCGGACGAAAACAAAAGGTGATCTGCATGGCAGACCACCTAATAAATAATAAATAAATAAATAAAGAAAGAAAATTCTAACGAAATTAAGAGGTGATCTGTCGTTGGCGACAGACCACCTAATAAATAAATAAATAATAAAGAAAGAAAATTCTAACGAAATTAAGAGGTGATCTGTCGTTGGCGACAGACCACCTAATAAAGAAAGAAAATTCTAACGAAATTAAGAGGTGATCTGTCGTTGGCGACAGACCACCTAATAACGAGACATACTTGTGGACAAGTATAAGGTGGTCTGCATTGGCAAATTCATGCACTGGCATGGGCTGGTAAATGAACGTTCTTAAAACATCGCCTTACCCATTGAGCCACAAATCTTCGCATTCACTTTTCACGTAATGCCCGCTAGCAGTGGCTAGAATGATTTAGAAATCGATATTCAAGCTGAAATTTTGCCATGATCCCGATATCTAATGAAAAAATGGAGACCATATGGCCGAAAGCTACTAGATTCAGCCACAACATACTAAAATTTCAGAGTGAAAGATCGTAACATAGGAAAAGATAAAGCTCCTGAAAGATTGCCATGTTACTTCATGATTTCGAATAAATGACCCTCCCATTGACATTACACGTGAAAACGTGTGATTCTGATTTTAATGCCTATAATCATATTTTCACCTTGAAGACGTTAACGAATTGAAAAGTTAGGGCAAGCCTGCCACAGAGCAATGTCCTAGGCACAACATACTGAAATTTGGGAGAAAATTGACAAAGTATTACTGAGATATGCAAAAGCGGGTAAAAAAGTTCATGACGTCATAATTGAAAATTCATTTTTTCGATTCATATGGCAATATGATGACGTCACCATGTACTTACTGGTAAAATGACACATGAAATGACATCTACATTTCATACTCTTTCCAAATATTAAAAAAAAATTGGGGGTCACCGGCCATTCTGAGGAGCTATAGCCGATTGAAGGCAGTCATGTTTTTTGCAATATTTGCACACAAAAACGTATTGACGCACGCGCAGACTTTGAACTTTGACGCACCCGCACGACCTTGTTATTGCATGGAAATGGCTCAAAATGACAGGATGTGTTGTATGTAGTGTCAGTAACATGAATGCAGTAAAAAAAACGGAATTTTGACGTTCTATTCGCGTTACGCACGGAAAAACGCGCGAACGCGCGCGCACGCGCGGAAATTTGTGAAATGCTAAAAATGGCCTAAAACATATGCAAAACAATTTTGAGTTGATTTGGAGCATTTTAAAATTTTGCGCGCGCGTTTTTGCACTAACGTACGCGTACGCGCGCGCTTTTATTTATTGAAATTACTTGTATTATTATTAGATTTATGTATGTCAATTTTCATTAGCTATAAATGATTGGTTCTAGAGCTACATGAGGTAATAGGTTTTCATTAAACTGCTCGTAGATGACGTCACGATGACGTCATGACCTTAAAAATGTTGCTGGAACATGTTCACGTACATATTCATGCATGATGAAAATTTCATGAAAAATGGCTCATGCATTGTTGACATATCCATGCCACAAAAATTTGGAATAAAAATAAATAAATAAATAAATAAAGAAATAAAGAAAGAAAATTCGGACAAACACAAGAGGTGATCTGCATGGCAGACCACCTAATAAACGAGACATACTTGTGGACAAGTATCAGGTGGTCTGCATTGGCAAATTCATGCACAGACATGGGCTGGAAAATGCACGGTGAACTATAGACCTTCATTCGTGACACCAACTATCCATAAGCAATGTGAGACAGCGCTCAAGAAAGCTCATAGGGCACCTATTATACTAAAATTTCAGAGAATTTCCTAAATGGTAACATGTTTATGCTAACGTGATTAATAGTCATGTAAGAGAATGGGGTGAGAGAAAAAAGAATTGGAAAGAAAATCTCAAAGAGAATGACAAAGTGAGGCATAGAACAGAAGAAGATGGCAAAATAAACATTGCAAAAGGAATGCAAAAGTTGACCCTACCCACGCCAGGAATCGAACCGGGGGCCTCGAGATCTTAAAACGGCGCCTTACCTATTGAGCCACAAATCTTCCCATTCACTTAACACGTAATGCCCAGCAGGGGCTAGAATGATTAAGAAATCGATATTCAAGCTGAAATTTCACCATGATCCCGACATCTGATTAAAAAATGGAGACAACGTTCCGGAAAGCTCGTAGACTCAGCTACAACATACTGAAATTTCAGAGTGAAAGCTTGACATATTAGTGAGATACATCTCCTAGAAGCTCGTCATGTCATTTCATAAATACCACTTCCATTGACATAACACGGAAGTGCGATTTTGACATTCATGCGTATAATGAAATTTACACCGTGAAGACGTCATCAAAATGAAAAATGAAGGCAACTCCTACTATGGAGCGAGGTCTCAGCTACAACATACTGAAATTTGGGAGAAAATTGACCATGAATTACTGAGATACACAAAAGCGGGTAAAAAAGTTCATGACGTCATACATGAAAAATCATTTTTTCAATTCATATGGCAATATGATGACATCAACATAAATTTAAAAGGTAAATCGAACATTAAATCACATCTACATTTCCCACTCTTTCAGAATATTGAAAAAAAATTGGGGGTCACCGGCCATTCTGAAGAGCTATGGCCGATTGAAGGTAGTCATGTTTTTTGCAATATTTGCACACAAAAACGTATTGACGCACGCGCAGACTTTGAACTTTGACGCACCCGCACGACCTTGTTATTGCATGGAAATGGCTCAAAATGACAGGATGTGTTGTATGTAGTGTCAGTAACATGAATCCAGTAAAAAAACAGAATTTTGACGTTTTGTTCGCGTTACGCACGAAAAAACGCGCGAACGCGCGCGCACGCGCGGAAATTTTTGAAATGCTGGAAATGGCCTGAAACATATGCAAAACAATTTTGAGTTGATTTGGAGCATTTTAAAATTTTGCGCGCGCGTTTTTGCACTAACGTACGCGTACGCGCGCGTTTTTTTTCAATGAAATTAATTAGCTACTCATTAATTATATGCATGTCAAATTTCATTACACAGAGATGACCAGTTCTAGAGCTACATGAGGTAATAGTTTTTCATTAAACTGCTCGTAGATGACGTCACGATGACGTCATGACCTTGAAAATGTTGCTGTAACATGTTCACATATATGTCCATACATGATGAACATTTCATGAAATATGGCCTATGCATTGTTGAGATATCCATGTCACAAAAATTTGGAATAAAAATAAATAACGAGACATACTTGTGGACAAGTATCAGGTGGTCTGCATTGGCAAATTCATGCACAGACATGGGCTGGAAAATGCACGGTGAACTATAGACCTTCATTCGTGACACCAACTATCCATAAGCAATGTGAGACAGCGCTCAAGAAAGCTAATAGGGCACCTATTATATTAAAATTTCAGAGAATTTCCTAAATGGTAACATGTTTATGCTAACGTGATTAATAGTCATGTAAGAGAATGGGGTGAGAGAAAAAAGAATTGGAAAGAAAATCTCAAAGAGAATGACAAAGTGAGGCATAGAACAGAAGAAGATGGCAAAATAAACATTGCAAAAGGAATGCAAAAGTTGACCCTACCCACGCCAGGAATCGAACCGGGGGCCTCGAGATCTTAAAACGGCGCCTTACCTATTGAGCCACAAATCTTCCCATTCACTTAACACGTAATGCCCAGCAGGGGCTAGAATGATTAAGAAATCGATATTCAAGCTGAAATTTCACCATGATCCCGACATCTGATTCAAAAATGGAGGCAACGTTCCGGAAAGCTCGTAGACTCAGCTACAACATACTGAAATTTCAGAGTGAAAGCTTGACATATTAGTGAGATACATCTCCTAGAAGCTCGTCATGTCATTTCATAAATACCACTTCCATTGACATAACACGGAAGTGCGATTTTGACATTCATGCGTATAATGAAATTTACACCGTGAAGACGTCATCAAAATGAAAAATGAAGGCAACTCCTACTATGGAGCGAGGTCTCAGCTACAACATACTGAAATTTGGGAGAAAATTGACCATGAATTACTGAGATACACAAAAGCGGGTAAAAAAGTTCATGACGTCATACATGAAAAATCATTTTTTCGATTCATATGGCAATATGATGACATCAACATAAATTTAAAAGGTAAATCGAACATTAAATCACATCTACATTTCCCACTCTTTCAGAATATTGAAAAAAAAATTGGGGTCACCGGCCATTCTGAAGAGCTATGGCCGATTGAAGGTAGTCATGTTTTTTGCAATATTTGCACACAAAAACGTATTGACGCACGCGCAGACTTTGAACTTTGACGCACCCGCACGACCTTGTTATTGCATCGAAATGGCTCAAAATGACAGGATGTGTTGTATGTAGTGTCAGTAACATGAATCCAGTAAAAAAACAGAATTTTGACGTTTTGTTCGCGTTACGCACGAAAAAACGCGCGAACGCGCGCGCACGCGCGGAAATTTTTGAAATGCTAGAAATGGCCTGAAACATATGCAAAACAATTTTGAGTTGATTCTGAGCATTTTAAAATTTTGCGCGCGCGTTTTTGCACTAACGTACGCGTACGCGCGCGTTTTTTTTCAATGAAATTAATTAGCTACTCATTAATTATATGCATGTCAAATTTCATTACACAGAGATGACCAGTTCTAGAGCTACATGAGGTAATAGGTTTTCATTAAACTGCTCGTAGATGACGTCACGATGACGTCATGACCTTGAAAATGTTGCTGTAACATGTTCACATATATGTCCATACATGATGAACATTTCATGAAATATGGCCCATGCATTGTTGAGATATCCATGTCACAAAAATTTGGAATAAAAATAAACGAGACATACTTGTGGACAAGTATCAGGTGGTCTGCATTGGCAAATTCATGCACAGACATGTCCTGGAAAATGCACGGTGAACTATAGACCTTCATTCGTGACACCATTTATCCATAAGCAATGTGAGACAGCGCTCAAGAAAGCTCATAGGGCACCTATTATACTAAAATTTCAGAGAATTTCCTAAATGGTAACATGTTTATGCTAACGTGATTAATAGTCATGTAAGAGAATGGGGTGAGAGAAAAAAGAATTGGAAAGAAAATCTCAAAGAGAATGACAAAGTGAGGCATAGAACAGAAGAAGATGGCAAAATAAACATTGCAAAAGGAATGCAAAAGTTGACCCTACCCACGCCAGGAATCGAACCGGGGGCCTCGAGATCTTAAAACGGCGCCTTACCTATTGAGCCACAAATCTTCCCATTCACTTAACACGTAATGCCCAGCAGGGGCTAGAATGATTAAGAAATCGATATTCAAGCTGAAATTTCACCATGATCCCGACATCTGATTAAAAAATGGAGACAACGTTCCGGAAAGCTCGTAGACTCAGCTACAACATACTGAAATTTCAGAGTGAAAGCTTGACATATTAGTGAGATACATCTCCTAGAAGCTCGTCATGTCATTTCATAAATACCACTTCCATTGACATAACACGGAAGTGCGATTTTGACATTCATGCGTATAATGAAATTTACACCGTGAAGACGTCATCAAAATGAAAAATGAAGGCAACTCCTACTATGGAGCGAGGTCTCAGCTACAACATACTGAAATTTGGGAGAAAATTGACCATGAATTACTGAGATACACAAAAGCGGGTAAAAAAGTTCATGACGTCATACATGAAAAATCATTTTTTCAATTCATATGGCAATATGATGACATCAACATAAATTTAAAAGGTAAATCGAACATTAAATCACATCTACATTTCCCACTCTTTCAGAATATTGAAAAAAAATTGGGGGTCACCGGCCATTCTGAAGAGCTATGGCCGATTGAAGGTAGTCATGTTTTTTGCAATATTTGCACACAAAAACGTATTGACGCACGCGCAGACTTTGAACTTTGACGCACCCGCACGACCTTGTTATTGCATGGAAATGGCTCAAAATGACAGGATGTGTTGTATGTAGTGTCAGTAACATGAATCCAGTAAAAAAACAGAATTTTGACGTTTTGTTCGCGTTACGCACGAAAAAACGCGCGAACGCGCGCGCACGCGCGGAAATTTTTGAAATGCTGGAAATGGCCTGAAACATATGCAAAACAATTTTGAGTTGATTTGGAGCATTTTAAAATTTTGCGCGCGCGTTTTTGCACTAACGTACGCGTACGCGCGCGTTTTTTTTCAATGAAATTAATTAGCTACTCATTAATTATATGCATGTCAAATTTCATTACACAGAGATGACCAGTTCTAGAGCTACATGAGGTAATAGTTTTTCATTAAACTGCTCGTAGATGACGTCACGATGACGTCATGACCTTGAAAATGTTGCTGTAACATGTTCACATATATGTCCATACATGATGAACATTTCATGAAATATGGCCTATGCATTGTTGAGATATCCATGTCACAAAAATTTGGAATAAAAATAAATAACGAGACATACTTGTGGACAAGTATCAGGTGGTCTGCATTGGCAAATTCATGCACAGACATGGGCTGGAAAATGCACGGTGAACTATAGACCTTCATTCGTGACACCAACTATCCATAAGCAATGTGAGACAGCGCTCAAGAAAGCTAATAGGGCACCTATTATATTAAAATTTCAGAGAATTTCCTAAATGGTAACATGTTTATGCTAACGTGATTAATAGTCATGTAAGAGAATGGGGTGAGAGAAAAAAGAATTGGAAAGAAAATCTCAAAGAGAATGACAAAGTGAGGCATAGAACAGAAGAAGATGGCAAAATAAACATTGCAAAAGGAATGCAAAAGTTGACCCTACCCACGCCAGGAATCGAACCGGGGGCCTCGAGATCTTAAAACGGCGCCTTACCTATTGAGCCACAAATCTTCCCATTCACTTAACACGTAATGCCCAGCAGGGGCTAGAATGATTAAGAAATCGATATTCAAGCTGAAATTTCACCATGATCCCGACATCTGATTCAAAAATGGAGGCAACGTTCCGGAAAGCTCGTAGACTCAGCTACAACATACTGAAATTTCAGAGTGAAAGCTTGACATATTAGTGAGATACATCTCCTAGAAGCTCGTCATGTCATTTCATAAATACCACTTCCATTGACATAACACGGAAGTGCGATTTTGACATTCATGCGTATAATGAAATTTACACCGTGAAGACGTCATCAAAATGAAAAATGAAGGCAACTCCTACTATGGAGCGAGGTCTCAGCTACAACATACTGAAATTTGGGAGAAAATTGACCATGAATTACTGAGATACACAAAAGCGGGTAAAAAAGTTCATGACGTCATACATGAAAAATCATTTTTTCGATTCATATGGCAATATGATGACATCAACATAAATTTAAAAGGTAAATCGAACATTAAATCACATCTACATTTCCCACTCTTTCAGAATATTGAAAAAAAAATTGGGGTCACCGGCCATTCTGAAGAGCTATGGCCGATTGAAGGTAGTCATGTTTTTTGCAATATTTGCACACAAAAACGTATTGACGCACGCGCAGACTTTGAACTTTGACGCACCCGCACGACCTTGTTATTGCATCGAAATGGCTCAAAATGACAGGATGTGTTGTATGTAGTGTCAGTAACATGAATCCAGTAAAAAAACAGAATTTTGACGTTTTGTTCGCGTTACGCACGAAAAAACGCGCGAACGCGCGCGCACGCGCGGAAATTTTTGAAATGCTAGAAATGGCCTGAAACATATGCAAAACAATTTTGAGTTGATTCTGAGCATTTTAAAATTTTGCGCGCGCGTTTTTGCACTAACGTACGCGTACGCGCGCGTTTTTTTTCAATGAAATTAATTAGCTACTCATTAATTATATGCATGTCAAATTTCATTACACAGAGATGACCAGTTCTAGAGCTACATGAGGTAATAGGTTTTCATTAAACTGCTCGTAGATGACGTCACGATGACGTCATGACCTTGAAAATGTTGCTGTAACATGTTCACATATATGTCCATACATGATGAACATTTCATGAAATATGGCCCATGCATTGTTGAGATATCCATGTCACAAAAATTTGGAATAAAAATAAACGAGACATACTTGTGGACAAGTATCAGGTGGTCTGCATTGGCAAATTCATGCACAGACATGTCCTGGAAAATGCACGGTGAACTATAGACCTTCATTCGTGACACCATTTATCCATAAGCAATGTGAGACAGCGCTCAAGAAAGCTCATAGGGCACCTATTATACTAAAATTTCAGAGAATTTCCTAAATGGTAACATGTTTATGCTAACGTGATTAATAGTCATGTAAGAGAATGGGGTGAGAGAAAAAAGAATTGGAAAGAAAATCTCAAAGAGAATGACAAAGTGAGGCATAGAACAGAAGAAGATGGCAAAATAAACATTGCAAAAGGAATGCAAAAGTTGACCCTACCCACGCCAGGAATCGAACCGGGGGCCTCGAGATCTTAAAACGGCGCCTTACCTATTGAGCCACAAATCTTCCCATTCACTTAACACGTAATGCCCAGCAGGGGCTAGAATGATTAAGAAATCGATATTCAAGCTGAAATTTCACCATGATCCCGACATCTGATTAAAAAATGGAGACAACGTTCCGGAAAGCTCGTAGACTCAGCTACAACATACTGAAATTTCAGAGTGAAAGCTTGACATATTAGTGAGATACATCTCCTAGAAGCTCGTCATGTCATTTCATAAATACCACTTCCATTGACATAACACGGAAGTGCGATTTTGACATTCATGCGTATAATGAAATTTACACCGTGAAGACGTCATCAAAATGAAAAATGAAGGCAACTCCTACTATGGAGCGCGGTCTCAGCTACAACATACTGAAATTTGGGAGAAAATTGACCATGAATTACTGAGATACACAAAAGCGGGTAAAAAAGTTCATGACGTCATACATGAAAAATCATTTTTTCGATTCATATGGCAATATGATGACATCAACATAAATTTAAAAGGTAAATCGAACATTAAATCACATCTACATTTCCCACTCTTTTAGAATATTGAAAAAAAATTGGGGGTCACCGGCCATTCTGAAGAGCTATGGCCGATTGAAGGTAGTCATGTTTTTTGCAATATTTGCACACAAAAACGTATTGACGCACGCGCAGACTTTGAACTTTGACGCACCCGCACGACCTTGTTATTGCATGGAAATGGCTCAAAATGACAGGATGTGTTGTATGTAGTGTCAGTAACATGAATCTAGTAAAAAAACAGAATTTTGACGTTTTGTTCGCGTTACGCACGAAAAAACGCGCGAACGCGCGCGCACGCGCGGAAATTTTTGAAATGCTAGAAATGGCCTGAAACATATGCAAAACAATTTTGAGTTGATTTGGAGCATTTTAAAATTTTGCGCGCGCGTTTTTGCACTAACGTACGCGTACGCGCGCGTTTTTTTTCAATGAAATCGATTAGCTACTCATTAATTATATGCATGTCAAATTACATTACACAGAGATGACCAGTTCTAGAGCTACATGAGGTAATAGTTTTTCATTAAACTGCTCGTAGATGACGTCACGATGACGTCATGACCTTGAAAATGTTGCTGTAACATGTTCACATAGATGTCCATACGTGATGAACATTTCATGAAATATGGCCCATGCATTGTTGAGATATCCATGTCACAAAAATTTGGAATAAAAATAAATAAATAACGAGACATACTTGTGGACAAGTATCAGGTGGTCTGCATTGGCAAATTCATGCACAGACATGGGCTGGAAAATGCACGGTGAACTATAGACCTTCATTCGTGACACCAACTATCCATAAGCAATGTGAGACAGCGCTCAAGAAAGCTCATAGGGCACCTATTATACTAAAATTTCAGAGAATTTCCTAAATGGTAACATGTTTATGCTAACGTGATTAATAGTCATGTAAGAGAATGGGGTGAGAGAAAAAAGAATTGGAAAGAAAATCTCAAAGAGAATGACAAAGTGAGGCATAGAACAGAAGAAGATGGCAAAATAAACATTGCAAAAGGAATGCAAAAGTTGACCCTACCCACGCCAGGAATCGAACCGGGGGCCTCGAGATCTTAAAACGGCGCCTTACCTATTGAGCCACAAATCTTCCCATTCACTTAACACGTAATGCCCAGCAGGGGCTAGAATGATTAAGAAATCGATATTCAAGCTGAAATTTCACCATGATCCCGACATCTGATTAAAAAATGGAGACAACGTCCCGGAAAGCTCGTAGACTCAGCTACAATATACTGAAATTTCAGAGTGAAAGCTTGACATATTAGTGAGATACATCTCCTAGAAGCTCGTCATGTCATTTCATAAATACCACTTCCATTGACATAACACGGAAGTGCGATTTTGACATTCATGCGTATAATGAAATTTACACCGTGAAGACGTCATCAAAATGAAAAATAAAGGCAACTTCTACTATGGAGCGAGGTCTCAGCTACAACATACTGAAATTTGGGAGAAAATTGACCATGAATTACTGAGATACACAAAAGCGGGTAAAAAAGTTCATGACGTCATACATGAAAAATCATTTTTTCGATTCATATGGCAATATGATGACATCAACATAAATTTAAAAGGTAAATCGAACATTAAATCACATCTACATTTCCCACTCTTTCAGAATATTGAAAAAAAATTGGGGGTCACCGGCCATTCTGAAGAGCTATGGCCGATTGAAGGTAGTCATGTTTTTTGCAATATTTGCACACAAAAACGTATTGACGCACGCGCAGACTTTGAACTTTGACGCACCCGCACGACCTTGTTATTGCATGGAAATGGCTCAAAATGACAGGATGTGTTGTATGTAGTGTCAGTAACATGCATCCAGTAAAAAAACAGAATTTTGACGTTTTGTTCGCGTTACGCACGAAAAAACGCGCGAACGCGCGCGCACGCGCGGAAATTTTTGAAATGCTAAAAATGGCCTGAAACATATGCAAAACAATTTTAAGTTGATTTGGAGCATTTTAAAATTTTGCGCGCGCGTTTTTGCACTAACGCACGCGTACGCGCGCGTTTTTTTTCAATGAAATTAATAAGCTACTCATTAACTATATGCATGTCAAATTTCATTACACAGAGATGACCAGTTCTAGAGCTACATGAGGTAATAGTTTTTCATTAAACTGCTCGTAGATGACGTCACGATGACGTCATGACTTTGAAAATGTTGCTGTAACATGTTCACATATATGTCCATACATGATGAACATTTCATGAAATATGGCCCATGCATTGTTGAGATATCCATGTCACAAAAATTTGGAATAAAAATAAATAAATAATAAATAAATAAATAAAGAAAGAAAATTCTAACGAAATTAAGAGGTGATCTGTCGTTGGCGACAGACCACCTAATAATAATAACGAGAGATACTTGTGTACAAGTATGAGGTGGTCTGTCTGGAAATTCATGCTAAGTTCTGACTAATGCACGGTGAAACCATGCAGTCATTAAAAATCAGGGACAACGTCCGTTGAAGTAAGCTCATAGCGCACCTATATCATTATCAACATTTTAGGGACTTGCGTAAATCGTGTTAATGGTTACATGTATGCTAACAACATGTAATTAATAGTCATGTATTAATAGTCATGTAAGAGAAAGGGGCGAGAGAAAAGGAATGGGAAAGAAAATCTCAAAAAGAATGACAAAGTGAGGAATAGAACAGAAGAAGATGGCAAAATAAACATTGCAAAAGGAATGCAGAAATTGACTATACCCACTCCAGGAATCGAGCCGGGTGCCTCTAGATCTTAAAACGGCACCTTACCCATTGATTTGAGCCACGTACACATCTTCCCTTTCACTTAACACGCAATGCCCAGTAGGGCCTAGAATGATTTAGCAATCGATATTCAAGCTGAAATTTCGCCATGATCCCGCAATCTTATTAAAAAATAGCGCCCCAAAAGCTAGTAGACTCAGCTACAACATACTTAAATTTCGTGCACAGACATGGGACGGTAATGCACAGTGACACTATGGACCTTCCATGATGACACCATCTATTCATTAGAGATCAGAGGCTGCACACACGACGTGCCTACATAGTCACTTGTGTATGTGCTAACAACAATTAATAGTCATTTAACATAAAGGGGCGAGAGGGAAAAATCGGAAAGAAAATCTCAAAGAGAATGACAAAGTAAGAGATTGAACAGAAGAAGGTCGCAAAAAATCTTATTGCAAAAGGAATGAATTGTGACACCATCTATTCATAAGAAATTAGATGCACAGCTAGGCATGTAAATGCACGGTGACGGACAGTGGCACCATGTAATTCCTAACAAATAAGTAACAACGGGCGCGCGAGAAAGCTCATAGCGCTCTTACAGACTTGCCTTAATTGTCAGATGCTAACAACATGTAATTAATAGTCATGTAAGGTAAAGGGTTGAGGGGGGGAGGGAGAAAATTTCAAGGAGAAAGTGGATAGAATAGAAGAAGGTGGCAAAATAAACATTGCAAAAGGAGTAAAATGACACCATCGACCCTCCATGGTGACCCCATCTATTCATAAACATAAGGCAATACTCAAAATCTCATATCAAATATAGTATTTTTTTTATATCAGAGAGTAACTGTCTGAAACTCTTAATGCATGGTCATGAGTACGTGCTACTAAAATGTTAATAGCCAATTAAGATAAAAGTGCGAGAGAAAAATATTGGTAAATTAAGAAATATGAAATGGAATTTAGCTGTGTTTTGATTTAATTATTGGATATACTCATAAGTGACAGTATTTGACGGACTGATACAAAACAAGAATAATATTTTATAAAAATCTGCTTTTCAAGGTGCATTATTTATGACGTGTACCTTTCAGCATCGTTTGAACTGTATTTTTTTTTCACAAATACGTGAAAATTTGTTTTTTACCTCCTATGCAGGGTTGGCTTTTGATTTTTGTCATCGACTTGTTATCCATGTTATCCAGAGATCAATCAATTCAATCATAGCCCGATAGGGTTCAATACATTTAACTCGCATTTATATTTACATCGTATTGAATAAATAGTAAAAGTGATCAGCACGGGCGGAAATCGCTCCCCGAAGGTGTGTGTGTGTGTGTGTGGGGGGGGGGGGGGGGCGGCATGTTTTTCCTCAGGAAGTAACCGCTTAGGGGTGGGGGTGGGCCGGGGGATCAGGGTGATGGATTTTATTGTGAGTGTTTTTTTTTTTCAATGAAAGCAGTTGGGGGGGACACTATATCTTGTCGGCGGAAGGAACGAAAATAGTTTTTTTTGGGGACACGTCCCCAGTCTTCCCCGGGATTTCCGCCCGTGGTGATCAGGAACATGTGGAAGTGAAATATATTTTTAAAGATAGGCGTAGATCCTCTGAAACGCTTTATGGATATTGTATCTGGCCGGTCGAGCTTTTTGGGGTCGAATTCTCGGATGGTTGAGTTGTGTTGTTGTCGCTCTGTGCTGCGATGCGATTGATCAACGTATAAGCACAAAAAGGTCTAGTAAACCATCCATATTATATTGCCGTCTGTTTGTTGATGAGCACTCATGCGCCGTCCGTGATTTGCCTTTAGTTCGTATCATTGTGCTATTTCATCAAGGTCTGTGATCCTGTGCTGTATCCTATCAACGTTGAGTGTAAGTAGTTACGAGGTGGTGAATGGAGTAATAGAATATGGAATTATTATTCGCGCATATTCTTTAAAAATACGACTTTGCATCCGCTTGTTTTGGCAAAGTGACAGGGTGCATGCATTCTACGCATTGCGCATAGTGCATACATCATTACATGTACGTGCAAAGGCGGTCGGTAGTGTGATTGGGGGCCCATTCTCGCTGCACATAGGATTTGAGACGAAAACAAATAAGCATTTGGGTATTATGCACTTTACCGACATGCCTTAGCAACGAGGTTAAGGTTTGGGGGCCAGAGCTAGGCCTCCTATGAATATGATGACAGTTAGCAATACCATGAGTCATGACCATTGCATGTATAATTGGTGGTGGGTGAAAGAAAATATTAAGAATTGAGCCAGTGACTAGGCTACGTCAACAGTGAAACATTTTGTTTTTGAACTTCTTTTTTGTAGTTGACCTCGTTTTGGTTTTGGTCAAGACTCAGACGGCTGCCTCGTGGTTTAGAGTTGAGCTCGCGTTCGGGTGGTTCCAAAAGTTTTCTTTGCAAATTAGACAACAAATTCATTCAATTTCATTCTTATTGTGATAATGAAATGTAGACACCTGAAAATCAAGCAATACCGGTAATCGGTTTTTAGTCTGTAGTGTAATTACCAACACTCCCTCTCCCATCGCATGTATAATTGGATAATTGGTGGTGGGTGAACAAAACTAAAGAATTGAGTCAGTGAGTACATGTGTGCTAGTGCAGTGACATCACACTATTATTGAGGCTACGTCAACAGTAAAACATGTTTTCTTTCAGTTTTTTCTTTGTAGTTGAGCTAGCTCTGCTTTTGGTGAAGACTCAAGCGGCTGTCTCGTGATTTAGAGGTGAGTTCGAGTGATTCCAAAAGGTGACACCCCTATTTCTGACTCCCCCCAGATACTGGTAATTTGGCCCCCCTTTTTTCCATGCACTATGTACACAATTCTTTTCCCCCTCTTTTTTATGTGATTGTTTTGATTGTTTATATTCATTAATGACATGTGTGTGTACAGGAGATAATTGTCTTGTCCGTAAAATACAAGACCTGTTTTAACCCAAATCTGAAAATAAATACTTTACCAAGAAAATCATAGATTGAGTCAAGGTTGGGATCTTTTAAATGTGCTGTTTGATGTGTACTTTTTAAGTGTTTAGAAATGAAAGCATTTTGGCTAGATTTTAGTGAAAGGCTTTCTGGGGTAATTGAAATTTACAAAGAAATTTTAGGCATACACCCAGTAGTAAGGATAGCGTGCTCCATCCTGTAAATGAACGAAAAACAAGTCAGACAAAAATCTTGGAACCAGACGGGATTTGAACCTACAGCCTACTGCTTACCGGGCAGCGACCTAACCACGCAAGCTATTTCTAGTTCACGGGTCAAGACACGACAACATGGAAACAAATACCCGAAAGAGTCTCATTTCATCTGACTCATTTCAACTACCCCAGAAAGCCTTTCACTAAAATCTAGCCAAATTGTCCTTACGGCGGACTAATCATGAATATTAATGAGTCAGATGAAATGAGACTTTAATGTGTTCGGTTCTGCCACGGCAGGATTCGCTGTAGTGTACATGCATGACATGTTTGATACTGCCTGGTCCCCTATTGTACGGGATTGCCAACTAAAAGCTGTTCTTTTGATTTTCATTATTTCAAACACCACTGTACAAAAATCAATTGATTTCACTCAAAATCGGTACTTTAGACAGTTTAGTGACAATTTAGTGACAATTGGAGTAACTTGCAACTTACAACAAGTTACAAGATGACACCTAAAGCTGAATAGATCTAGAAGTTAAATACATTTTTTTCAACTTACTGATTTTAAAAAGAATTAGAAATTAAAATTTGTAAGTCTAGTGTTCTGTCAGAGTGAATGAACCTCACCCCAAAATGTGTGTCTTTATTCATTGTATTTCACCTTCATGAACATCTATATTCGCAGACTAAAAATGTTCAAACAATAGGGATGATAGTGGGAAACTGTTCATGCATTTTTACAGGAAAACCGGAATAGCAGGATGTTGTGAAGGGTGGGGGGGGGGGGGGGGGATTGCCCTATGAAAGATAAAATCCCTTCTCATTTTAACAATCCTTGTGTATACTTGGTATGAAATCGTAAAACCATATCTGTTATTATCTCTTCTTGCAGGTGTCTGGGTTCTGTGGCAGGTGTCTGGGTCCTGTGGCAGGTGTCTGGGGCCTGTGGCAGGTGTGTGGGTCTTGTGATTGTATGTTTGTCTTCCCCTCGCTGACGAAGTCGGAGGGGATATAGGAACGCTGTCGTCCGTCATTCTGTCCGTGCGTGCGTGCGTCTATAACAAATTTGGTTTTTGATCAATAAATTCGGTAATGATTGGCGGATTTTTGGAGTATGTAGGTCAAAGGTCATAGTTCATTAAATATGCGAAAAAATACAGTCTGGTTTCCGATCGATAACTTCAGTAATTTTTGACGGATTTTAATGAAATTTGATATGAAGGTGCATGATATCAAAATATAGGCTAAGTTCGATTTTGGAGTACGTAGGTCAAAGGTCATAGCTCATTAAATATGCAAACTATTCGTTAGAGAGGTAGAAGAGAGTTGCAGAAAGTAAGGTGATATACTTCAAGGAAACCATAAGCTCCATATCAAGTAGTTTTTAAATCAAATGTAAGATGGAATGAAAAAAATCTGTTAAAAATTTGAACGAAATTGCATACGTACTAAGAATGGCTGTATGAAATTTCGATTGTGCATCTTTTACACTACTATTGATGAGATCATTTTCTGGACAAGTTTTAAAATGTTTTGTACATACATCGGAGGTGGTGGAGCATCGATTTCGGATAAGAGAAGTGGAGGGGCACATTTTGTCTGACAAACAATAGCTGGATTCCCACTTTCATTGTCTAAGCCTGTTTTTTCATTGTTTTTGATGCACATAAACATTTTCATTTTGCTTCAGATTTGCACGCTTTCTTGAGCCAAACTCCAGATATTTAATGTAGGATTTTTTTGTCCACAACATATTTGGGATTAAAGCAATGAAAACATCTGTGCTTGAAGAATTACAGAACATGTGACATTTTCTGTACTAAACATATTGAGAGTAGTCCGCAATTTGTTTCGGCAATAAATGGTAGTGTCAAAAACAGACAATTTCATTTAGGTATAACTTTTATATTTGCTGAATATGTAATTGAAGATATATTGTTTTATAAAAAAATAAAAATGCACTTTCTTATTTATAGACATGGCTACTGTTTAAAAAAAAATTCAAAATTAACTCCCATTTTTAATAAAAAGGTTTCAAATAGACTTTTTGAAAAATAACTTCATAAAGGTGAAAATTTTGCCTTATAAAAGATGGACGATGCCCCCTTTAAGTGTAACAAATGTTATGATCTAATTATTCTTTCGTTTTTCTTACAGGTGTCTGGCTGTTGAGATTGTATGTTTGTCCTTGTGCCAGGAAAAGTGCTTGTTTTGTGTTTTCATCTTTTCATTGTATACATACCAACCAAATTACTTCATCTCACGTCTTTTCTTATCTCAGAAGAGATCCTGCTCTCAGAAGAGAGTGTCCCCACACTCCAGAAGGGTGTGCGTCTTTAACCATTTCATCCCATTTCACCCACAGGAGACTGTGGTAAAGACTCCACGACAAAGTCGTTGGTTACGAATCAATATCCACGAGGAAATCGTTGGTTAAGAATCAATATCCACGAGAAATCGTTGGTTACGAATCAATATCCACGAGAAATCGTTGGTTACGAATCAATATCCACGAGAAATCGTTGGTTACGAATCAATATCCACGAGGAAGTCGTTGGTAAAAGTATATATAACAATCCATATAAAAATCCATATAAACATACAGAAAAGCTGAACGAAATCTGAATGTGAAATGAAAGTGTGAAATATATGTTGTGAAATCTCAGATGTGAAAGAAAGATTACAAGTGAATTCTTAGAAGTGAGTGAATGAGCTTTAGTGAAAGAAATTAGACAATAATACATGTAGAAATTTGAGTGGAAATGTAAAAGCTTGAGTACAGTGATTGATTTAGATATAAGAGTTATAGTGTTGATGGTTGAGATTGAATTGTTTGAGTACATGTATATGCCTGTTGTTGTCATGTAAGATCACTATACACTGTAGTTGGTTGATGATAATAAGATCAAAGAAGAAACATAAAGAAGTAACATCATAACAAGAAGAACTTTATTTTGAGGCAGAAACAGAAGAACAGGTTGACAAAAACGAAGGTAATAAATTGCATGAAAGAGGCAGCCTCTTCATTTCAAGAGTTTGGAGCTAAGCACGATTGAAACTATCAAGTTACTGGATTGATCTTAATATAAGAGCGCCATCTTGTGGCTGGCACATACTCAAACACTGTGGACACACTGAATGCAAACTTAGTATTAGAGCGCCATCTTGAGGTTGAAACATATTTGAACAGGGTGCATCAAATGAGTAGTATATTGATACTGAAAACAAATTTTGTGTAATAACGCCATCTTGAGGCCAAAACGTTATAGAATTTGACTAAAAGCATACTTTTTATCCAGTTGAAACACTCTTCATAAAGTTAAAACTCTAAACCGCCATCTTGAGGGTGACACCTTATTATACTTGAACGCAGTGCATTAGAGTCTGGTACCTTGTATTGAAACTCAACAATTACTTCAGACAAACTTAGTATTACAGCGCCATCTTGAGGCCGAAACATATTTGAACACAGTGCATCAAAGTCTGGTATATTGATACTGAATACAAATTTTGTGTAATAACACCATCTTGAGGCCAAAACATTATAGAATTTGATGTTGATAAAGAACACAGTTTTGTAAGGGTAATATTTAAAGATACGTTAACATTTTAAATCCTAAACCATACACTGGTATCACAGTACGTGTGGTCTGGCAAGGCGAAACGAACAGAAAAATCAAAATTAAAGAATTGAAGCTAGTATACTGGAGACAACCTTGTATTGAAATTAGAGTCTATAACATAATTGTATTAGTAAATGTGCTGACCACATTATTCCTAGAAATACTACTCTTGATTTAGTGAAATAACTACAGGCGAAATGAATGTTGTTCAAAAAACTGAAGTATTAGAGGAGATGGCAGAATGCTACGTATGTGGGAAAGATCTGGACAGAAATCAAAATGAGGTCAAGTGTGAAACCTGTTCTCGATGTTACCATGTGTCATGTTTGAACATTTCATGTGAAGACAAACTGATGGACATCAGACTAGTATGGATTTGCATTTGTGGAAACAACAACATATCTATGCGTTTGTTTGACCATCTCGGTATCCCAATTGATGTCAACAGGTATGAATCAATCTGTCCAGAACGTGATGTCGAAGAACACGACTACAATCTTGATGAAGGCTCAAAAGAGGAAACAAGAGATCGATGTGGACGTTTTACAATGAAGAAAAGGTATGTGAACAAAGGGCAGAAACGATCAAGATCACCTGACCTAACAAACACCAAAAAGAGGAAAAATGAAATGTATGTGCCCAGTGTGAATGAACCCTCGAATGAAGGAAAGGCATCTGACATGGAAAAGGAATCTGATTCAAGATGGAAATTGACAAGATCTAGGAAAGCAAAATACTTGGAGAAGAAAGGTGGATTGACATCAATTAATATGAAGGAAAGGAATGTTGATGAATTTGATTTCAAAAGAGAAAAGGGAGTGACATACATTGGGAAATCAATGAAGCACCTGTACTACAAGTCACCCAGGATTAATAAAGCCTCAACCACTGTCCCCCAATCAGAAATGAAAGGAAAGAAAGAAAAGTCAAAAGCATGTGCATCGAGAGAAAAGAAACCAGTCGAGATGAGTGGAAATGACTTAGAGTTAACGTGTAGAGGCACAGTTTGTCATGAAGACACCAAACTTTGTGGAAATGGTTTTGATGAAGATTGTTCCAAGTCAAGTGAAATGGCTATTTTGTTTAGTAAACAGAAAGCTCCTAGTGAATGGTCTGTTTCTGATATTGATGATCTTGTAACACATTCAGTCTCCTCAAGCAGCTCTAATGAAACTGCAAGTCATCGAAAGAATGGTGGAAATGCATCTCCTCAACAAGTGAACACAGGTCCTATTTCTGAGCACGCACACCCAGACTCACTACTCAACACACTACAAGAATCTCTTGAGAATTGTGATGGCTGTTTGATGAACTTTGGTAAGCAGACTTTTCTTGTGTTTGCAGATGAAACAGGTTACTACATCTTTGATCCACATTCCAGAAGTAGAAGAGGATGTTACAGTAGGCATGGCAAAAGCATTCTCATGCACACTAAAACATGGCTTGGAGTGTACTCTTACTGCATACAGTTGTGCAATTCATTGAAGCTCCCACATGATGTGACATACAAGCTGACACAGGTAGTAGTCATGGACAGAACAAAGACTGATGTATTGAAGCTGGCAACACCTCCAAATACAATTGCACAGGTTCAAGTAGACGATAGTTTGGATGTACCACATACTGAAATGTTGACCCCTACAACTGAACCAACATGTCATTCTGAAGAAGAACATGGTGAAGAACTAGGAAAACCTTCCAACCCCAGTGATGAAACACCTGCTGTCCTCAAACCTTGCAGCTTAAAGAGTAACTGTTCTCGAAATGAGTCTTTTAAAATTTCTTTGGACTTTGAGGTAGTTGATGACCCAAAACACACACATGAAACAGAGTTTGAACCAAAGAATAAGGTTACATCTGACATGAAACACAAACAGCAAAGAGTGGATTGTGATGTTGCACAAAAAACAGACAGTGCAAATTGCCCAGAATCAATGGAAAACAAAGCTCCAAATGAAGATGTAATTCTAAAGGCAAAACCCACCACGCACATGATGGACAATCCCGGTTGTAAAAATATGCAATGTGCAAGTCAGTGTAACAACGATTTTAAGTCTGAATCCATCTGTAACAAAAGTAGAACAAAGGATACTGTGCTCAAAGGTGAACAGGAAGACAAATGTACAAGAGTCAATACACAAATAAAACAAGTGGCCCAAGGAACATTCAATCAAGGTGACAGAAGATTTGGTTACTCAAGTGGAAAGCAGTGTGTTGCTAATTCACTATCTGCACTGATGTACAGCAAGGTGAAAAATGCAAGTGATTGGTCAAGTACAGATCTAGACAGGATTTTGCATAATGGTGACGAATTATATTGTTACATACGACATTTCAATTCAGTTGATCATGAATTCTTGTTGATATCTGATCTATTTGATTATTTGGACTCTTATGATGAATTATTTGAGATCAAATGTCGAGAATCAGTAGGTGGATTGTTAGATGGAGATGAATCAATGTTGGCCCAGTCTCTCACAATGCCTTTGAATAGAATTCTTGAACAAGAACTTTGCAGTGACTCTGATGCATGTTTTGTGACTTTTGGTGGATGTACATTTATGATCATATCAGGTCAAGATGGTTTCTTTATTTTTGATTCTCATTCAAGAAGCAGACGAGGGTTACTGATCGAGCAAGGATACAGTATTCTCCTTCATACTCCAAGTTGGCAAGGTGTATACAAGCACTGCATGAGATTAGCTAAAACAATGGGATGCCCCATGTGCACTGAATGTGAAGTAACTAGCGTTAATGTCAAAACAACTTCTGGAAAAAGTGAAACCTTGAAAGGATATCCCCAGTTACACGATATACCCTCTGGTCAACTTCCATCAAGAAGTGGACAATGCGCAAATGTGTCTGAATGTTCCATTCAGTATGACAGTTTTGATGAATTACCAAGCTTTAATCAGAGTAGCACAGAAGAAAGTATTCAAACCCAAGATTTATCTTGTACTGATAATGCAAATGATCCTAACATGCATTTCAATGGTCAACAATTGAAATTGAAAAGTGTGACAATTGAGCTAACCAAGTTAACAGAGACACAACTTAACAGTCTTTGCTCTAAGAAAGGAAATATCATTAAAGCAGTGAGTGACAATGATAAGAAACAAAAGACTGAAAATTGTACTTTGCAATGTGAAAGTGACTTGAATGACTCAGAGCTAGGGGAGAAATTGCAGAATAGAAAGAGAACCATGAGTGGAAAACGAAAACTGAAAAACATAGAAAGCGATGTCGAAGTTAGTGTTGACCCCTGTAAAAAAATCAGAAAAACGGACTCTAGACAAATTGAAGTGAAAGAAAATAATGACTTGAAAATTGATGAAAATGAATGTGAAACAGATCCTGAAGAACTGTTGATACTCAGTGAAGTTCGTTCAACCATGTGGTTTAAACCTCTTGATGAAATAAGAAGGAAACAATGTTGTAGAAAAGTTGAAATACCTGATGTTGATTGTCATAATTCTGATTATAGACTTGAAGTGTGTACACCTTTAACCGAACCTAGAAACATTAAGCATATTACTGGCGATGGGAACTGCTTTTATCGTGCAATTTCATTTGCTATCACAGGAAACGAAGGAAACCATACCGTATTAAGGAAAGCCATTGTTGTTCATCTGTTGAAAAACAAAGAAATATTTGTAAGCTTGTTGAGAACAGGTTATACAAGTGTTGCTGATTATATCTCAAAGAGTAACATACTGGATAATGGTACTTGGGCTACAGAAATGGAAATTATGGTTCTAGCAAATTTGATTGAAACAGATATATATGTATATAATGATCAGCTTTGTAGATGGAGCATATTTTGTGGCCGAAATATCCAAGTTGGAAGTGTGACAACTGAGAAAGGAATCTACCTGAAACATACACATTGCATTCATTATGATGTTGTTTTGTCAGTCCAATCATCTGAATCTTTTTCTTTGGATAGTGAGGTGGATGTTAAAGGAAATAATATATCAGAAATGCCTGATGTGCAAGTAAAAACAATTGACAGGAAAACAAAGAAAAGGCGTACACCACAGTCTTACAATCAAACTAAGGTTCGCAGAAGAGAGCGAATGAGAGAAAAACGTGCATTGATGAAAAAAGAAAACAAAAGTAATGACAAAAAAGACAACGATATGTCATACAAAATCAAGAAACAAAGGCAGAACATAAAGTACAGACATGATATAAAATTTCAGAAAACACACCTCAATACTATGAAAAGTAAATACTCTGATTTGCAGCATAGATCTAAACTTCTTCAATCAAATAAACAGAAATATATCACTAATGAGAAATACAAAGAAAATCATAAAAGTGCAATGCGAATTAAAATGAGAGATTTGTATACCACCAACGAACATTTCAAACAGAAGCATAGTTCTATTATGAGAAGGAGCACAAGAAATAAATATAAGGAAAATGACCATTTCAAGCAAACACAAAAAGCTACCATGAGAGTAAGCATGAGAAATAAATATAAGGAAAATGACCATTTCAAACAAAGACAAAAAGCTACAATGAGAAATAAATATCAGAAAAATGACCATTTCAAACAAACACAAAAAGCTACTATGAAAAGTAACATGAGTCATAAATATAAAGGAAATGAAAATTTTCGACAAAAGCAAAAGGTTTCTATGAAAAACTTGTCCCAAACAAGGTATAAGAACATTGATATAAAACAACAGAAATTGTTAAGCTTAAAAATGAAGTACAAAACAAATGAGAACTTTAGGCAAAGTGTAATGAGACAAAATACGGAAAGGGCTGTAGCTAAAACGCTGGAAATGTCAAAGTTTGATAATGTACTTCAAGAATTCAGAAAGATTATTTCCCATGGTCCAGAATTTGTTTGCTGTGTTTGCTTCAAACTTCTCTTTCAGAATCAAGTGAGAACATGTAGAAAGACAAATTATAAGCTTCAAAGGTGTATAAATGAGGAATATTTGCATGTTTGCGATTCACAATGCAAATCACCATGTCAAATAAGCCAGTCAACTAGATCATCACTATGGATTTGTTTCACCTGCCACAATAAGCTGAAATCTGGGAAAGTACCTGCAGAAGCAAACGTGAACAACTTACACCTTCACAGAGTTCCAGTAGAACTTGCAAATTTGAACAGTTTAGAACAGCACTTGATTGCATTGAATATCCCTTTCATGAAGTTAATGGCTTTGCCTAGAGGAGGTCAAAATGGAGTTCATGGTCCAGTCGTATGCGTACCTTCAAATACTTATGAAACAGTAGAGATGTTGCCCAGACCACAGACAGAAGATCAATTGATTCGTGTTAAACTGAAAAGAAAATTGTCGTTCAAAAGCTACTACAAGTACAAATTTGTAGATAAGACAAAATTGATGAATGCTTTGCTTTATTTAAAAGGAAGTAATAAGTGGTACTTAGATATAGGCATAGATAATAAGTGGACAAACACATTAGATCAGAATGAAAATGATAACGAAACAGAAGTCTTGGAAACTTTTGGTGAAACAGATATCTTAAAAGATATCAGAGAACTTGAGGAAGAGCGAGATAAAGAGAAAGACAAAATTGATGATTCCCGAAATGCTGAAATGAAGGGTAACAATGAGTCAGAAGATGATTTAGAAGAGAGATTATGTGGAATTCAGTTAGATACATGTTTGCAGCCTGCAGATATTGGACAAGAAATTCTAGATCAGTACTTTGATGACATCATATGTTGCGCTCCTTGCGAAGGAAAAAGCCCTGTTTCAGTTTTGCAAGATGAAAGCAATGAAGCAAAATGTTTTCCAGTGTTATTTCCACAGGGTCAACCAACATTTCATGATAGAAGAAACGAGAAGATAACCTTGGGACGCTATTTACAAAATCGACTGATGCATGTCGATAACAGATTTGCCCGAAGTACAGATTACATCTTTTATGCACAATATATTTATGAAATTCAACAGGTTTTGTCACAAGTTTCTATTGCATTAAGGCAAAGTCGAGACAAAAAAGATGACACTTCAACAATAACTGCTTCAGATTTGAAAGATGCAGATACAGTTCATAAGATACTAAAATCAGACAAAGGATATAAATTTCTAAAGCAAATTCGTGGAACACCTCCTTATTGGCAGAAGACACAAAAAGATGTGATGGCAATGGTACGACAGCTTGGAAAGCCAACATGGTTTGCATCATTTTCAGCTGCAGATATGAGATGGCCAGAAATAATTAATACATTGTTAACACAGCAGGGAGACTCCAGGAAATCTACTGAATTGGATTGGACAGAAAAGTGTAATCTTTTAAGATCAAATCCGGTTACAGTTGCGAGAATGTTTGATAAAAGATTTCACACTTTCATGAATAAAGTAATTTTGTCTCCAGCTGCACCAATTGGTAAAATCATTGATATGGTGTACCGTGTCGAATACCAGGCAAGAGGTTCCCCTCACATACATTCATTATTATGGGTTGAAAATGCTCCAGAGTTGGGAATTGATAAAGATAAGGATGTCATACGATTCATAGATAAGTACATTTCCTGCCAGATTCCTGACGAAAAGGAAGATCCAGAACTATATGAAATAGTCAGCACTGTACAACAACACAGTAAAAAACATTCCAAATCTTGCAAAAAGAAAGGAACAGCATGTAGATTCCATTTTCCAAAACCACCATCTGAAAGAACGTTTATCATTAAACCTGTAATAAATAAAGCTAGTGACAGTGGGAAAAATCAATGTGATGTCAAAGCTTCTGAAAAGGCTAAATCTGATGCAAAAAAATTGTTAAATTCTGTTAAAGATGCTTTATCTGATGGAAGTGAATACAAGAGTACAAGGCATCTCTTTGAGAAACTTGGTATTACACAAACTCAATTTGAGAAAGCGCATAATGAAATTGCTTCACAGGACAATATAATCATCAAGAGAGATCCACAAGATGTATGGGTTAATCAGTTCAATCCAAACTTACTTCGATGCTGGAATGCAAATATGGATCTGCAATACGTAACCAATCCATATGCATGTGTAGCTTACATCGTTTCCTATATGTCAAAAGCTGAACGGGAAATGGGAATGCTTTTGAATCACACATTAACCGAAATGGAACAAGGAAATAAAGATGCCAAGGAAAGTATGAAAAAAATTGGACAGGCATATATGCAGAATCGTGAAGTGTCTGCTCAAGAAAGTGTTTATCGTGTATGTAGTCTCAGACTGAAAGAGTGTTCAAGAAAAGTGGAATTCATTCCTGTTGGACCTGATCCTGTTAGAATGAGTCTGCCGTTAAGCGTAATACAAAACAAACCAGATGGAGATGATGATCAGAATATTTGGATGCCTAGTAAACTTGACAGGTACAAAGCTCGACCTAGAATTACAGAATTCAAAAATATGTGTCTAGCAACATTTTGTTCTCAGTATAGAATTTTAACTGCATCACAAGAACCAAGTACAAAGAGTAAAAATGTCTTTAAATTGGATAACAATTTAGGATATATTCAGAAACGTACACGCACTAAAGATGCAATTATAAGATATCCCAGATTCTCTGCTTCCACTTCACCTGACAAATACTACTTAAGCATATTACAACTGTTTTTACCACATTATTATGATGAGCAATTGAAGCCTCCAACTTTTAAGACACATCAAGAGTTCTATGAAAAGGGTTCTGTAAAATTATTTGGATGTGAAATACAAAATGTGAGGTCAATTGTGTGTACCAATCAAAGTGTTTTTGAAATAAGCGCCGACGCAATTGATAAAGCACAAGAGCACTTAAACAAATTTGGTCCACAAGAAGATGCCTGGGGTCTTTTGTGTCCAGAAACTGAAGTAGAGCGACTTGAACATCCGAGAGAGAGTGTAGACTTGGAAGATTGTGATGGAGACCTTGATATCCCTGATTTCAAACGTGAGCCAAAAAAAGATGATTATAGCATAGAATTTCGATCAACAAAAATATCTAAACAAAATGGACATTCTTTGATGAGGTCTTTAAATGAAAAGCAACAGAGTGTGTTTTATAAAGTACGTCAATGGTGTTTAGATACAGTGAATGGAAAAGTGGTGGAACCTTTTCATATATTCATAACTGGTGGTGCTGGCACTGGAAAGAGTCATTTGGTTAAATCCATTTACTATGAAGTAAGTCGTATACTAGCCAGAATGTTACACCATCCTGATGATGTCTCAGTACTGAAAGTGGCTCCTACTGGAGTAGCTGCATACAACATCAATGGCCATACGATACACAGTGTTCTTTCAATTCCAATTAACGCACAGATGCCCTATCAACCACTTAGTGAAGAGAAAATAAGTGTCCTTCGAAATAAATTAAGTCAATTGCAAATTTTAATCATCGATGAAATATCAATGGTCGATCAAAAGTTGATGTACTATATTCATAGTCGACTCCGTCAAATAAAACAATCCCGTAATCAAACTGCTTTTGCTGGTGTTTCGGTTATAGCTGTGGGAGATATGTATCAATTACCTCCTGTATTTGGAAATTCTCTATATAATGACACACTCGAAGGTGGATTGTGGAATGATAATTTCAAGAAAGTAGAACTGGAGGACATTATGAGACAGAAAGACGATATTAAATTTGCCCATCTTCTGAACAGGTTACGTGTTAAAGAACATGCAGATATTTTGTGTGATGAAGACATATCCTTGCTTACATCTCGTGAAACTGGTGAAGAATGTGCAAATGTTCTCCACATATATTCAAGTAACAAAGAAGTAGATGCTTGGAACAAGAAATTATTGCACAAAAAATGTGATGATGTGATATGTATAAAAGCAGAGGACACTGAGAAAGACGCTAGAAATGGAAATAAAATCCGTGAAAAACCTTGTACAAGAAAAAAAAACCAATTGCCTAATTATTTATGGATTGCTGTTAATGCTAGAGTCATGTTGATAAAGAACATTGATGTTAACAAAGGCCTTACAAATGGATGTTTTGGTAATGTAGTAGAAATAATATGGGATCAGACAAAGTCTAAACCAGTTTGCATTCGAGTTGATTTTGACAAAGCTGATGTTGGTATTCATTCAATTAAATTGTCTCAAGAGTCAATTGGTAAGAAAATTATAAGGCAACAATTTCCTCTTAAACTTGCTTATGCATGTACCATTCATAAAGTACAAGGTTTGACATTAGACAAAGCTGTTGTGTCATTAAAGACTATTTTTCAATCTGGACAAGCATATGTTGGGCTCAGCCGGGTTACTTCCTTATCTGGACTTGTTATAGAAAATTTTGATCAAAAACGCATACACTGTAATCCACAAATTAAAGAAAGCATGGATAAAATGACTCCTTTTATTGAGGAAAGCACCTCTGAAGATGTCAATGGTCATAATTTCTCGTTGATTATGCAAAATATACAGGGTTTGAAACAGCACTTTATAGATTTCAAATCCCAGTGTCAATTTTTAAATACAGATTTTATATGTTTGACAGAAACATGGATAAAAGATGAGAATATTTTTGATGTTCTTATAGACAACTTTAGATTTTACCATCAGCCACGACATCTTTCATACTGCAATTCTGGTGATGGAAAGCAATTCAAAGAACAATCACATGGAGGTGTGGCAATGTATATCAAGCATGTACATGTATCTAGATTAAAGATTCCTGTTGACAACTTGGAATTTATTGCAGTTCTTATAACAAATCCTATATCTGTTGTTATATCAGTTGTATATCGACCTCCATTATATAGCATGAAATCATTCTGTGAATGTCTAGACAATCTACTCAATGAATTACACAAAAGAAGCACGAGATGCATTGTAATGGGTGATTTTAATGAGGACTTGTTTAAAGACTCTTCTCAAGTCAAGAAACTAATGTGTAATAGAGGATATAAACAACACGTATCAAGTGCTACAACTGAGAATGGAACTTTGATTGATCATGTGTACAGCAAGGGATTAGATTCAGTGGAAACAGAAGTTGTCGGTACATATTACAGTTATCATGAAGCTGTTAGGATTCTATTTTAGATTGATATCAAATAGTGAATTTACTGACAATTACATGTACATGAATGAATAGTCAAGTGTATATATTGTTATAAACTTGATTTATATTGATATAAAAAGAAAATTATAAGACAACCATGAGAAAAAGAATCAAAAATAGATATACAATAGACATTTCAAACACAAAGAGTTACTATAAGAATGAACATGGGAAAGAAGGATATATCAGACAAATGAAAACAGTTCTGCAAACAATACTGCTTGTAATTGTATGGATGTATTTTGGTATTTGTTTGTAGTGATGAACACATACATGTATGTACTTTATGCAATGATGCCACATTTAATTTTAGTTGTTATTGTCATGGTGTACAATTAATTGCTACCATTTCAATGATTGTAAACTCCCAATCCCTTGACACACACCAAGACCCTACCCATCTGAGAACTTCCTCACAGGTAGTAGGTGATTCTGAACTGCTCATGTGTCGACAGGAACTGGCCATTCTATTGTCAGCATGTGCCAGAGGGAGACTGCTCATTACCAGCCTACATGTGTGGGGTAGAAGAAACATAGCTTCAAATAACTGGATCAACTGTAACCAACTTCATTTATTCAAAAGAAGGAGAAGAAGAATCTACCAATTTTGCTAATATTTTTTATCTCCAAACTACCTGATACAACATTATATGAAAAAAAGAGTGTTTTGTTAGTAAAGACTTATAAACGAAGGATGTGTGATCCATTCCATTTTTGTTACTTTTGCAATGAGACCTATTTCTTAAAGCACCAGCACTGATAGCTAGTATAATCATTAAATGTCAAAGTAGTAGTGTTGTATTCCTAGTACACTATTAAGACAATCACCAGTTTAATCACTGCACAGTTAATTATTTATATGACATTTAATGAATGTATGCATGTTTGCTTAAAACCTTGTTTTCATTCGTATGAAGTTCACTTATATTGAGAAATAGAAATGCCTCCTCTCCCACCATGTAGCAGCCCTCTGAACAGGTACAGTGATGTAACACGCCGCTGTAAGGTTACACATAGCATGTGTTTTGTAACACCAACACATACAGAAGAATGCACTAAATGATCATATGATTAGATTACTCGTTTCACATAATGACAATGTGCTCCTTTCATAGTTCTGGAGACTTCAAGAGAGAAAAAACACCAAATAACACCAGTAGTGTAAAATTATGGCCAGCACCCTCAGCTGTAATAAAAAGTAAGATTCCTAACATTTGTCTCCATTCCTTGTGTTCATTTAATAGTGTTATATGTGCCTTACACTACATAATGATCTCCATTCTTCATAATGCACTGCTGGCTAACATCAAATTGATGAAATGTTAGAAATTATTAAAACTTAGTGCCTTGTGATAATGATGTCTTTTTCTTTTAATACATGTTTTGTAAACAAAACGATTTATGCACAATTCCAACACAGGTCATACCAGCATACGTGCAGGTCCATGCTGACCAATGTCTACACCAGGTAGAGTCCTCTCACCTGGGGCCCCAGCACCTGTCCTCTTGACGTCCCGCCACGCACCATCCCTTAGCAACCTCTTCATCGTGTAGAAACACATCTTCATGGGGGTTAGCCGATGTAGCTAGTTCCCAGTCCCTGGACACACACAAAAGCCAATCCAGCTGACGGATGCCACTGAGGTTGTGGGTGACCAGAACTGACTATGCGCTCACAGACCAGGCCACTTTATTGTCAACATGCTATTGATAAATAGAGAGACAAGTGAAGGTACAACGTGTCTTGCATCAAGTAGTCCAGAACTGACTTCACCTGTGGCCCTGACCAGCGCTTTCCATCTCAATGCCTCCTCTCCCACCATGTACCAGCCCTCTGAACAGGTACAGTGATGTAACACGCCGCTGTAAGGTTACACATAGCATGTGTTTTGTAACACCAACACATACAGAAGAATGCACTAAATGATCATATGAATGGATAACTCGTTTCACATAATGACAATATGCTCCTTTCATAATTTTGGAGACTTCAAGGCAGAAAAAACACCAAATAACAGTAGTAGTATCAAATTATGGCCAGCACCCTTAGCTGTAATAAAAAGTAAGATTCCTAACATTTGTCTCCATTCCTTGTGTTCATTTAATAGTGTTATATGTGCCTTACACTACATAATGATCTCCATTCTTCATAATGCACTGCTGGCTAACATCGAATTGATGAAATGTTAGAAATTATTAAAACTTAGTGCCTTGTGATAATGATGCCTTTTTCTTTTAATACATGTTTTGTAAACAAAACGATTTATGCACAATTCCAACACAGGTCATAGCAGCATACGTGCAGGTCCATGCTGACCAATGTCTACACCAGGTAGAGTCCTCTCACCTGGGGCCCCAGCACCTGTCCTCTTGACGTCCCGCCACGCACCATCCCTTAGCAACCTCTTCATCGTGTAGAAACACATCTTCATGGGGGTTAGCCGATGTAGCTAGTTCCCAGTCCCTGGACACACACAAAAGCCAATCCAGCTGACGGATGCCACTGAGGTAGTGGGTGACCAGAACTGACTATGCGCTCACAGACCAGGCCACGTTATTGTCAACATGCACCAATAGAGACACATCACCACACATCACCAGTCTACATTGCGAGATACATGTACAAAAACATTCTCCATCAATTCCTTGTTTGTATACTGCACATTTTCTTTACTGTGCATCAGCTTGTGTTTACATAAACGTGTGGATAATAATCATGTCCAGTAGTTTGTATAGTAATAATAATAATGACAATAATAATACATAAAATTTATATACTGCAGTTTCCATCTGAATTAGATGCTCAAGGCGCTACAGAGCAAATTAAAGAGGAAAAATAAAACAAATAGAGTACAAGTATGAACTGTACAACTTAAATCATATAA
Organism: Arbacia lixula; assembly: GCA_963669155.1. NCBI lineage: Eukaryota > Metazoa > Echinodermata > Echinoidea > Arbacioida > Arbaciidae > Arbacia > Arbacia lixula. The sequence goes on from CAVLGW020000001.1 coordinate 124,299, forward strand.
GGTTGTATGTCAAAAAACACCCTTATTTAGGTATGTCCTTGAACGTGGTCACTGACGTCAGGGTTTTCAAACTCTGTTAAAAAGAATTCCACACAATTGGCCCTGCGTTAACAAAGTCCCGTTCTCCTCACGATTTCTTTGGAATGGAAACTTGCAAAAGACCGGGTGTGGAGAATCTTAAGGTTCGTGAGCGTTGATAGTAGTGAATTTTTTGCATATGAAGACATATTTAACTCTTAGCCCGCTTCGTTCGACTTGCGGCACATACAGCGGGCTGCCAAGTTCGACTAAAGTCACATTTCGCGCACAATGCATACGGAACGCATTTAATTGTATTGTGCGCACTCACATACAATAGCGACAAACTGCTACCTCCCTATATAACAATAAGAGGATCAGAGTATCAATAGGCAGGAAGTCTCCCAGGACAGGAAGTCTATTGAGAAGTACCCAGGGTCAATTTCAATAGAGGAGTTTAGTTCATTGTTAGCTTATTCTTTTTGAATGCCCCATTTAAATCTAAATCTAAATTGCTTGGTTCATTATTCCCATAAAGACATGGGTTTGGTATGTAATGAAAGCTAAAGAACACATCTTTTCTATGAACTAACTTAAGAGAATAACCTTTATTAGGAAATATTGAACATAAGAGGTATAAGTTAGCCTCAAAAACGATAATTTGGAGACAGAATATAAAGTTATAATTCTCAGAATCTATGATAGTATACATGTACATGAAAAAAAATGATACCATTGGCAAGAGTATTAATTTCTCTTAGACTTTGCTACACATTTTTTTTTTCATCACGACAAGCCAATAAAAAGTTATTGCAAGTTGAGTAAGACAGTGCATGCAAAGCCCCTCTGAATGTGGCACCCTGAAATTAATGTGGCGCAGGGGAGATAGTGTGCGTGGCGGGCAAAGTGTTAAAAATGTCAATAAGTTCGTTGTAGATGTTATGTATATTAACCACTGGTACTGGTGTCCTTTCTTGTATTTTCTAATACAATCAAGCTTTCCACAGGTTATTGGCATGTACTGTAAGAACTCCCACAATTTTGCTCCAATTCATTGTGCTTCAAACCACCTGTTTACATGCATACCTTTGGATATGTTGATTTGTCTTGTTAATACCATAGTACAATGTACTTATTGCTTCTCATTGTCGTATGTATATATCAGACCGCTAAACAATATCAGACCGCTAAGCCTCTCACTAGAGTGAGTTTGAGCCGATTGTCTTGACAGCATCCTCATGTGGCGACACCACTTCCGTGCTATATGCTCTCTCAAGCGTTCTATACCACATTTTGTGTTCCACTATAAGGAGCGAGTTCCTTGGTTGTTTTTTTTTACACATATAGTATTTATTTTTGGAGCCTCACGCTCTTTATGGTGAAAAGTCTGGAATGTGGATAGTTGTGATACTGCGACACGCCCAAGAGCAAGTAGCTTGATCGTGCCTATAACTTTGGCAGGTCGCAAGGTAATTTTCCTCCGCAACCAAGTTATTAACTCACTCATACTATTGATATGACTGAGCATGCGGAGGTTTTTTGACCTTGCTTGGGTGGTGCGTAGTCACATATTTTGTTGTAATTCGAGTTGCCCTCGGGGCGTGAGGAGGAGTATACATAAGCACATTATATTTCGACATATTGATATTACATACTGTTTACTCTGTTAATTGTTGTCTTAGCTGTTAATCATTCGTTTGGTTTTGGTTTTTGTTTTGTTTTTGTCTTTTGTTTTTTGTTTCGTGTGTGTTTGCTTGTATTAATCTTTCTTTGATGTATTTTTTTTTAAATAATGGACTTCATACTGTATCATGTGTATTGAACCACCTGTAAATGAATAAAAAATTGAATTGAAATTGATATATAGATATCATTATCATTGTCATTGTTCAAAACCCACCTGCACCCAACAAAGGAAATTATAATTGGTATAGTGTCAAGAATTTGTCAATCTAACGGTCAATCGTATCGGGGTCGCCTAAGCCACTAACCCGTCTCTGTGGTCTAGTGGTTAAGGCACCGGCGTTCAAAGCTGGGGGCCCGGGTTCGATTCCCGGCAGAGACATTTTTTCGGCATCACCAATTTTTCCAAAGGGTAGATAGCTCTGGGGAACCTTGATTTAAGCTACGCCTACCATTGTTCTCTTCATACATTTCTTTCACAAAAAAAAAACAAAACAAATATATATATATATATATATATATATGTGTGTGTGTGTGTGTATGCTATGAATATCCAGTGCATATCAGGTGCATACTCCATTCTATGTTGCACATTCTTTCTTCTTTATTTTATGTTATTACTGTACCAGTTTTAGTAAGGAGAAATTCTAAATCGAGGTCAAATCTTGAAATGTCATTTGAGATATAATATACTGAATTTCATAAAACCTGGTTCAAATGTGATATATGACAGGATAATTAAGTAATTATAATGCTGGTCAGAAAGATCACATCAAGATCAAATTCTAAATGTTGCTTTTTTTATGCAACTTGTGTAAAATATATTGGCAGGAATGGTACAGAAATAGACTATATTGATTTCATAGACTTTATTTTACTGTACTTATTAGTGGTATGTGTTAAGAAAAAAAATACTCTTTTGAAAGTTATAACATCAATTCGACCCAAATCCAGCCAAAATTTACACATCCAATAGAACCAGGATAATATCTCATAAATGCCATTATGCCATTTATTAAACTTTTGAAATATCCTGGAAGTAAAATGTGTTTGTCTTTTTACAGTGAACATTCGTTATGTAGACATTGAAATATTTATTAACTTTGCCTGATATCAACATGATATGTTTGACCGGACATTCAGTATTTCCACTTGATCAAGTCCAACCCAGACACAGAGAAGACAATGTGTGTAAATTAAAGTGTATAAAGTGTATGTATTTCCATGCATGAGTATTCATGCGTGTGCATGTGTGTTTGCATATATAGGTGTGTGTGTGTGTGTGTGTGTGTGTGTGTGTGCTCGTGCTTGTGAGTGTGTGTGTATGTATGTGTGTGTACGTGCTTGTGTGTATGTATGTGTGTGGACGTGACATACACCACAGTAATAAACTATCCTAACTGCTAACTTCAAATTCTATTCAATACATGCACACTGTTTTAATTGAATAAAACAGTTAATCAAATATAATGGAGTTAGAAAAGTTAAATAAAATGAATTAATATACATGAGGATCAGCACCTCTTTCAAACCCGAACTACTACTAATTTATTCACAAACCTTTTCATTCACTTAATACGTAATGCACAAAAGGGGTTGCAATGATTTAGAAATCATTTTTCAAGTTAAAATTTCTCCATGATCCTGACATCTGATTCAAAAAAGGAAACACGGTCCGGAAATCTAGAAAGCTCAGCTACAACATATTACAATTCCAGACTAAATGTATCCAACGACCAACTTAGACATGAACTAACATCTACACTTCACAAACTATCAGAATGTAGATTCTGTGACTGTTTTCATTGTAACTTTAATGCTTTAAACTGTAGATGGCGCTATTCTACGAAAGATAACGTCTAAATTAATGTTTTTAAAATGAAACGTTCATTTGTTCAATTGAGATTTTCATCTTGATCTCGATATGTGATGAAAAAAATAAAAAAAATAGAGACCACTTCCCAGAAAGCAATTAGACTCAGCTACAACATATTAGAATTTCAGAGTACAAACCTTAAGTGAGATACAGCACCTAGGAGATCGTCATGTAATGAGCTGGTAAATGCACGGTGATACCATGGACCTTCTGAGGTCATTTACTAAAACCAATAATCTGCTCATGTGAAATTGCAATTACGAAATGGCTCTCCCGATCTTAGCAGACGACACGGCTCCATCTACCGGCATACCAACAGATAACGCTCTTCCTCAATCACAACTAGAGTACCTGCAGCTCTCTAATCACCACCGACATAATTTTTGTATACGTCCCATTTTGACATTAATGTCTATAATCAAATTTACACCATGAAGATGGAATCCTATTAAGAAAATAAAGCTGGAAGATCATAAAACAATGTCTCAACTAAGACATACTGAAATTTGGAAGAAAATTGATCACCGATTACTGAGATACGCAAAAAAAAAAGTTAAAAAGTTCATGACGTCACACATGAAAATTCATTTTTTCGATTCATATGGCAATATGATAACGTCAGGACGTATTTAACGACCAAATGATACATGAAATAGCACCTACAGTTCCCACTCTTTCAAAATATGAAAAAAAAATGGGGGTCACCGGCCATTCTGAGCCGGATTCTGAGGAGCTATGGCCGATTGAAGTGGTCATGTTTTTTGCAATATTTGCACACAAAAACGTATTGATGCACACGCGGACTTTAAACTTTGACGCACCCGCTCGACCTTATTGTTGCATGGAAATGGCTCAAAATGACAGGATGTGTTGTTTGTAGTGTCAAAAACATGAATCCAGTGAAAAAACGGTTTTCCGACGTTGCGTTTGCTAAACGCACGGAAATTTGAAAAATGTTAGAAATGGCCTGAAACATATGCAAAACAATTTCTAGTTGATTTGGAGCATTTTTTTATTTTACGCGCGCTTTAATGCACTAACGTACGCGTACGCGTGCGTTTTTTTTCATTGAAATTAATTGGCTACTCATTAATTATATGCATGCCAAATTTCATTACACAGAGATAACCAGCTCTAGAGCTACATAAGATAATAGATTTTCATTTAATTGCTCGTGCATGACGTCACGATGACGTCATGACCTTGAAAATGTTGCTGGAGCATGTTCACATATATACCCATACATGATAAAGATTTCATGAAAAATAGCCCATGCATTGCTGAGATATCCATGTCACAAAAATTGGAATAAAAATAAATAAATAAAAAAATAATAATAAACGAGACATACTTGTGGACAAGTATAAGCTGGACTATAGACCTTCATTCGTAACACCATCTATCCATAAGCAATGTGAGACATCGCTCAAGAAAGCTCATAGGGCACCTATTATACTAAAATTTCAGAGAATTTCCTAAATGGTAACATGTTTATGCTAACGTGATTAATAGTCATGTAAGAGAATGGGGTGAGAGAAAAAAGAATTGGAAAGAAAATCTCAAAGAGAATGACAAAGTGAGGCATAGAACAGAAGAAGATGGCAAAATAAACATTGCAAAAGGAATGCAAAAGTTGACCCTACCCACGCCAGGAATCGAACCGGGGGCCTCGAGATCTTAAAACGGCGCCTTACCTATTGAGCCACAAATCTTCCCATTCACTTAACACGTAATGCCCAGCAGGGGCTAGAATGATTAAGAAATCGATATTCAAGCTGAAATTTCACCATGATCCCGACATCTGATTAAAAAATGGAGACAACGCTCCGGAAAGCTCGTAGACTCAGCTACAACATACTGAAATTTCAGAGTGAAAGCTTGACATATTAGTGAGATACATCTCCTAGAAGCTCGTCATGTCATTTCATAAATACCACTTCCATTGACATAACACGGAAGTGCGATTTTGACATTCATGCGTATAATGAAATTTACACCGTGAAGACGTCATCAAAATGAAAAATGAAGGCAACTCTTACTATGGAGCGAGGTCTCAGCTACAACATACTGAAATTTGGGAGAAAATTGACCATGAATTACTGAGATACACAAAAGCGGGTAAAAAAGTTCATGACGTCATACATGAAAAATCATTTTTTCGATTCATATGGCAATATGATGACATCAACATAAATTTAAAAGGTAAATCGAACATTAAATCACATCTACATTTCCCACTCTTTCAGAATATTGAAAAAAAATTGGGGGTCACCGGCCATTCTGAAGAGCTATGGCCGATTGAAGGTAGTCATGTTTTTTGCAATATTTGCACACAAAAACGTATTGACGCACGCGCAGACTTTGAACTTTGACGCACCCGCACGACCTTGTTATTGCATGGAAATGGCTCAAAATGACAGGATGTGTTGTATGTAGTGTCAGTAACATGAATCCAGTAAAAAAACAGAATTTTGACGTTTTGTTCGCGTTACGCACGAAAAAACGCGCGAACGCGCGCGCACGCGCGGAAATTTTTGAAATGCTAGAAATGGCCTGAAACATATGCAAAACAATTTTGAGTTGATTTAGAGCATTTTAAAATTTTGCGCGCGCGTTTTTGCACTAACGTACGCGTACGCGCGCGTTTTTTTTCAATGAAATTAATTAGCTACTCATTAATTATATGCATGTCAAATTTCATTACACAGAGATGACCAGTTCTAGAGCTACATGAGGTAATAGTTTTTCATTAAACTGCTCGTAGATGACGTCACGATGACGTCATGACCTTGAAAATGTTGCTGTAACATGTTCACATATATGTCCATACATGATGAACATTTCATGAAATATGGCTTATGCATTGTTGAGATATCCATGTCACAAAAATTTGGAATAAAAATAAATAAATAAATAATAAAGAAAGAAAATTCTAACGAAATTAAGAGGTGATCTGTCGTTGGCGACAGACCACCTAATAAAGAAAGAAAATTCTAACGAAATTAAGAGGTGATCTGTCGTTGGCGACAGACCACCTAATAAACGAGACATACTTGTGGACAAGTATCAGGTGGTCTGCATTGGCAAATTCATGCACAGACATGGGCTGGAAAATGCACGGTGAACTATAGACCTTCATTCGTGACACCAACTATCCATAAGCAATGTGAGACAGCGCTCAAGAAAGCTCATAGGGCACCTATTATACTAAAATTTCAGAGAATTTCCTAAATGGTAACATGTTTATGCTAACGTGATTAATAGTCATGTAAGAGAATGGGGTGAGAGAAAAAAGAATTGGAAAGAAAATCTCAAAGAGAATGACAAAGTGAGGCATAGAACAGAAGAAGATGGCAAAATAAACATTGCAAAAGGAATGCAAAAGTTGACCCTACCCACGCCAGGAATCGAACCGGGGGCCTCGAGATCTTAAAACGGCGCCTTACCTATTGAGCCACAAATCTTCCCATTCACGTAACACGTAATGCCAAGCAGGGGCTAGAATGATTAAGAAATCGATATTCAAGCTGAAATTTCACCATGATCCCGACATCTGATTAAAAAATGGAGACAACGTTTCGGAAAGCTCGTAGACTCAGCTACAACATACTGAAATTTCAGAGTGAAAGCTTGACATATTAGTGAGATACATCTCCTAGAAGCTCGTCATGTCATTTCATAAATACCACTTCCATTGACATAACACGGAAGTGCGATTTTGACATTCATGCGTATAATGAAATTTACACCGTGAAGACGTCATCAAAATGAAAAATAAAGGCAACTTTTACTATTGAGCGAGGTCTCAGCTACAACATACTGAAATTTGGGAGAAAATTGACCATGAATTACTGAGATACACAAAAGCGGGTAAAAAAGTTCATGACGTCATACATGAAAAATCATTTTTTCGATTCATATGGCAATATGATGACATCAACATAAATTTAAAAGGTAAATCGAACATTAAATCACATCTACATTTCCCACTCTTTCAGAATATTGAAAAAAAATTGGGGGTCACCGGCCATTCTGAAGAGCTATGGCCGATTGAAGGTAGTCATGTTTTTTGCAATATTTGCACACAAAAACGTATTGACGCACGCGCAGACTTTGAACTTTGACGCACCCGCACGACCTTGTTATTGCATGGAAATGGCTCAAAATGACAGGATGTGTTGTATGTAGTGTCAGTAACATGAATCCAGTAAAAAAACAGAATTTTGACGTTTTATTCGCGTTACGCACGAAAAAACGCGCGAACGCGCGCGCACGCGCGGAAATTTTTGAAATGCTAGAAATGGCCTGAAACATATGCAAAACAATTTTGAGTTGATTTAAAGCATTTTAAAATTTTGCGCGCGCGTTTTTGCACTAACGTAAGCGTACGCGCGCGTTTTTTTTCAATGCAATTAATTAGCTACTCATTAATTATATGCATGTCAAATTTCATTACACAGAGATGACCAGTTCTAGAGCTACATGAGGTAATAGTTTTTCATTAAACTGCTCGTAGATGACGTCACGATGACGTCATGACCTTGAAAATGTTGCTGTAACATGTTCACATATATGTCCATAGATGATGAACATTTCATGAAATATGGCTTATGCATTGTTGAGATATCCATGTCACAAAAATTTGGAATAAAAATAAACGAGACATACTTGTGGACAAGTATAAGGTGGTCTGCTTTGGCGAATTCATGCACAGACATGGGCTAGAAAATGCACGGTGATATGGACCTTCAATCGTGACACCATCTATTCATAAGCAATCAGAGACTCCGCTCAAGAAAGCTCATAGCGCACCTACAATGTCTACTAACATTTCAGAGACATGCCTAAATGGTTACATGTATATTGTGCTAACATGTAATTAATAGCCACGTAAGGTAAAGGGGCGAGAGAAAACGAATGGGAAAGAAAATCTCAAAGAGAATGACAAAGTGAGGGATAGAACAGAAGAAGATGACAAAATAAACATTGCAAAAGGAATACAAAAATTGACCCTACCCACTCCGGGAATCGAACCAGGGGCCTCGAGGTCTTCAAACGCGGCGCCTTACCCATTGAGCCACACATCTTCCCATTCACTTAACACGTAATGCCCATCAGGGGTAGAATGATTAAGAAATTGATATTCAAGCTGAAATTTCGCTATGATCGCGACATTTGATTAAAAAAAGATGACGTCCTCGAAAGCTAGTAGACTCAGCTACAACATACTAACATTTCAGAGTAACAGAATTGAACATGAGCGAGATACAGCTCCTAGAAGTTCGTCATGTCATTTCATAAATACCCCTTCCATTGACATAAAACATGCATACGACCGATTTTGACATGAATGACTATAATCAAATTTATACCATGAAGATGGAAGTCTATTAATAAATTAGGGCTAGTTTTAAATAGCGCAATGTCTCAGCTATCACATACTGAAATTTGGAAGAAAATTGACCAAGGATTACTGAGATACGCAAGAACGGGTAAAAAAGTTTATGACGTCATACATGAAAATTATTTTTTTCGATTCATATGGCAATATGATGACGTCACGATGTTTTTAACGACCAAATGATACATGAAATACCATTTACAATTCCCACTCTTTCCAAATACCAAAAAAAAAATGGGGGTCACCGGCCATTTTAAAGAGCTATGGCCGATTGAAGGTAGTCATGTTTTTTGCAATATTTGCACACAAAAACGTATTGACGCACGCGCAGACTTTCAACTTTGACGTACCCGCACGACCTTGTTATGGCATGGAAATGGCTCAAAATTGCAGGATGTGTTGTTTGTAGTGTCAGAGACAAGAAACCAGTAAAAAAATGGAATTTTGAGTCTGCGTACGCGTTACGCACGAAAAAACGCGCGAACGCGCGCACACGCGCGGAAATTTTTGAGATGTTTGAAATGACCTGAAACATATGCAAAACAATTTTGAGTTGATTTTGAGCATTTTAAAATTTTGCGCGCGCGATTTTGCACTAACGCACGCGTACGCGCGCGTTTTTATTCATTAAAATTTATTGTCACATCATTAATTTTATGCATCTAAATTTTCATTGGCTAAATATGATCAGTTCTGGAGATATGAACGTTAATAGGTTTTCATTAAATTGCTCGTAGATGACGTCACGATTATGCCATGACCTTGAAAATGTTATTTTCGCAAGTTCACATGTATACCTATACATGGTAAAAATATCATAAGACATGACACGTGCATTCTTGAGATATCCATGCCACAAAAAAGTGGGGGGCAAGGAATAAAAATAAGATAGAAGATTCTGACGAAATTAGAAGGTGATCTGTCGGTGCACGACAGACCACCTAATAAATAACGAGACATACTTGTGGACAAGTATAAGGTGGTCTGCATTGGCAAATTCATGCACTGGCATGGGCTGGTAAATGAACGTTCTTAAAACATCGCCTTACCCATTGAGCCACAAATCTTCGCATTCACTTTTCACGTAATGCCCGCTAGCAGTGGCTAGAATGATTTAGAAATCGATATTCAAGCTGAATTTTTGACATGATCCCGATATCTAATGAAAAAATGGAGGCCACAAGGCTGAAAGCTACTAGATTCAGCTACAACATCCTAAAATTTCAGATTAAAAGATCGTAACATAGGAAAAGATATAGCTCCTGAAAGAGTGCCATGTCATTTCATGATATCAAATAAATGACCCTCCAATTGACATTACACGTAAAAACGTCTGATTCTGACATTAATGCCTATAACCATATTTTCACCTTGAAGACGTTAACGAATTGAAAAGTTAGGGCAAGCCTGCCACAGAACAATGTCCTAGGCACATCATACTGAAATTTGGGAGAAAATTGACAAAGGATTACTGAGATATGCAAAAGCGGGTAAAAAAGTTCATGACGTCATAATTGAAAATTCATTTTTTCGATTCATATGGCAATATGATGACGTCACCATGTACTTACTGGTAAAATGATACATAAAATCACATCTAGATTTTATACTCTTTCCAAATATTTAAAAAAAAATAGGGGTCACCGGCCATTCTTAGGAGCTATGGCCGATTGAAGGCAGTCATGTTTTTTGCAATATTTGCACACAAAAACGTATTGACGCACGCGCAGACTTTCAACTTTGACGCACCCGCACGACCTTGTTATTGCATGGAAATGGCTCAAAATGACAGGATGTGTTGTATGTAGTGTCAGTCACATGAATGCAGTAAAAAAACGGAATTTTGACGTTCTATTCGCGTTACGCACGGAAAAACGCGCGAACGCGCGTGCACGCGCAGGAATTTTCGAAATGCTGGAAATGGCCTAAAACATATGCATAACAATTTTGAGTTGATTTGGAGCATTTTAAAATTTTGCGCGCGCGTTTTTGCACTAACGTACGCGTACGCGCGCGTTTTTATTTATTGAGATTGATTGGCTTATCATTAAATTCATGCATGTCAAATTTCATTACATATCAATGAATGGTTCAAAAGATATATCCAATAATCAATTTTCATTAAATTGCTCGTAGATGACGTCACAATGACGTCATGACCTTGAAAATGTTGCTGGAACATGTTCACGTACATACCCATGCATGATGAAGATTTCATGAAAAATGGTCCATGCATTGTTGAGATATTCATGCCACAAAAATTGGAATAAAAATAAATAAATAACGAGACATACTTGTGGACAAGTATAAGGTGGTCTGCATTGGCAAATTCATGCACTGGCATGGGCTGGTAAATGAACGTTCATAAAACATCGCCTTACACATTGAGCCACAAATCTTCACATTCACTTTTCACGTAATGCCCGCTAGCAGTGGCTAGAATGATTTAGAAATCGATATTCAAGCTGAAATTTTGCCATGATCCCGATATCTAATGAAAAAATGGAGACCACATGGCTGAAAGCTACTAGATTCAGCTACAACATACTAAAATTTCAGAGTAAAATATCGTAACATAGGAAAAGATATAGCTCCTGAAAGAGTGCCATGTCATTTCATGATTTCAAATAAATGACACTCCCATTGACATTACACGTAAAAACGTCTGATTCTGACATTAATGCCTATAATCATAGTTTCACCTTGAATACGTTAACAAATTGAAAAGTTAAGGCAAGCCTGCCATAAAGCAATGTGTTAGGCACAACATACTGAAATTTGGGAGAAAATTGACAAAGTATTACTGAGATATGCAAAAGCGGGTAAAAAAGTTCATGACGTCATAATTGAAAATTCATTTTTTCGATTCATATGGCAATATGATGACGTCACAATGCACTTACCGGTAAAATGACACATGAAATCACATCTAAATTTCATATTTTTTCCAAATATTAAAAAAAAATTGGGGGTCACCGGCCATTCTGAAGAGCTATGGCCGATTGAGGGTAGTCATGTTTTTTGCAATATTTGCACACAAAAACGTATTGACGCACGCGCAGACTTTGAACTTTGACGCACCCGCACGACCTTGTTATTGCATGGAAAATGCTCAAAATGACAGGATGTGTTGTATGTAGTGTCAGTAACATGAATACAGTATAAAAACGGAATTTTGACGTTTTGTTCGCGTTACGCACGGAAAAACGCGCGAACGCGCGCGCACGCGCGGAAATTTTTGAAATGCTAGAAATAGCCTGAAACATATGCAAAACAATTTTGAGTTGATTTGGAGCATTTTAAAATTTTGCGCGCGAGTTTTTGCACTAACGTACGCGTACGCGCACGTTTTTATTTATTGAAATCAATTGGCTTATCATTCATTTCATGCTTGTCAAATTTCATTACATATCAATGATTGGTTCAAGAGATATATCCAATAATCGTTTTTCATTAAATTGCTCGTAGATGACGTCACGATTATGTAACGACCTTGAAATTGTTGCGGACACATGTTCACATATATGCCTATACATGATGAAAATTTGATAAAACATGGTTCATGCATTGTTGAGATATACATGCCACAAAAAAGTGGGGGGTATGGAATAAAAATAAAAAGAAGATAGAAGATTCTGACGAAATTAAAAGGTGATCTGCCATGGCATGGCAGACCACCTAACGAGACATACTTGTGGACAAGTATAAGGTGGTCTGCATTGGCAAATTTGTGCACAGACATGGTATGGTAAATGCACGGTGAACTTTAGACCTTCAATCGTGGCACCATCTATTCATAAGCAATGTGAGACACCGCTCAAGAAAGCTCATAGGGCACCTATTATACTAACATTTCAAAGACTTTCCTAAATGGTTACATGTTTATGCTAACGTGATTAATAGTCATGTAAGAGAATAGGGCGAGAGAAAAAGAATTGGTAAGAAAATCTCAAAGAGAATGACGAAGTGAGGGATAGAACAGAAGAAAATGACAAAATAAACATTGCAAAAGGAATGCAAAAGTTGACCCTACCCACGCCAGGAATCGAACCGGGGGCCTCGAGATCTTAAAACGGCGCCTTACCCATTGAGCCACACATCTTCCCATTCACTTAACACGTAATGCCCAGCAGGTGCGAGAATGATTAAGAAATCGATATTCAAGCTGAAATTTCACCATGATCCCGGCATCTGATTAAAAAATAGAGCACACGTTTCCAAAAGCTAGTAGACTCAGCTACAACATACTAAAATTTCAGAGTAACAGAATTGAACATCAGCGAGATATAGCTCCTAGAAGGTCGTCATGTCATTTCATAGATACCCCTTCCATTGACATAACACGTACATGCGTCCGATTATGACACCAATACGTATAATGAAATTTACACCATGAAGACGTCATCAAAATGACAAATGAACGAACGTTATCTATAGAAGAAGGTCTCAGCTACAACATAGTGAAATTTTGGAGAAAATTGATCAAGGATTACTGAGATATGCAAAAGCGGGTAAAAAAGTTCATGACGTCATAATTGAAAATTCATTTTTTCGATTCACATGGCAATATGATGACGTCACGATGTACTTACTGCTAAAAAGTCACATGAAATGACATCTACATTATATATTCTTTCCAAATATTAAAAAAAAATTGGGGGTCACCGGCCATTCTGAAGAGCTATGGCCGATTGAAGGTAGTCATGTTTTTTGCAACATTTGCACACAAAAACGTACTGACGCACGCGCAGACTTTGAACTTTGACGTACCCGCACGACCTTGTTATTGCATGGAAATTGCTCAAAATTGCAGGATGTGTTGTTTGTAGTGTCAGAGACATGAAACTAGTAGAAAAATGGAATTTTGAGGCTGCGTACGCGTAACGCACGAAAAAACGCGCGAACGCGCGCGCATGCGCGGAAATTTTTGAAATGCTTGAAATGGCCTGAAACATATGCAAAACAATTTTGAGTTGATTTGGAGCATTTTAAAATTTTGCAAAGCAAATATGCAAAGCTCGTCATGTCATTTCATAAATACCACTTCCATTGACATAACACGGAAGTGCGATTTTGACATTCATGCGTATAATGAAATTTACACCGTGAAGACGTCATCAAAATGAAAAATAAAGGCAACTTCTACTATGGAGCGAGGTCTCAGCTACAACATACTGAAATTTGGGAGAAAATTGACCATGAATTACTGAGATACACAAAAGCGGGTAAAAAAGTTCATGACGTCATACATGAAAAATCATTTTTTCGATTCATATGGCAATATGATGACATCAACATAAATTTCAAAGGTAAATCGAACATTAAATCACATCTACATTTCCCACTCTTTCAGAATATTGAAAAAAAATTGGGGGTCACCGGCCATTCTGAAGAGCTATGGCCGATTGAAGGTAGTCATGTTTTTTGCAATATTTGCACACAAAAACGTATTGACGCACGCGCAGACTTTGAACTTTGACGCACCCGCACGACCTTGTTATTGCATGGAAATGGCTCAAAATGACAGGATGTGTTGTATGTAGTGTCAGTAACATGAATCCAGTAAAAAAACAGAATTTTGACGTTTTGTTCGCGTTACGCACGAAAAAACGCGCGAACGCGCGCGCACGCGCGGAAATTTTTGAAATGCTAGAAATGGCCTGAAACATATGCAAAACAATTTTGAGTTGATTTGGAGCATTTTAAAATTTTGCGCGCGCGTTTTTGCACTAACGTACGCGTACGCGCGCGTTTTTTTTCAATGAAATTAATTAGCTACTCATTAATTATATGCATGTCAAATTTCATTACACAGAGATGACCAGTTCTAGAGCTACATGAGGTAATAGTTTTTCATTAAACTGCTCGTAGATGACGTCACGATGACGTCATGACCTTGAAAATGTTGCTGTAACATGTTCACATATATGTCCATACATGATGAACATTTCATGAAATATGGCTTATGCATTGTTGAGATATCCATGTCACAAAAATTTGGAATAAAAATAAATAAACGAGACATACTTGTGGACAAGTATCAGGTGGTCTGCATTGGCAAATTCATGCACAGACATGGGCTGGAAAATGCACGGTGAACTATAGACCTTCATTCGTGACACCAACTATCCATAAGCAATGTGAGACAGCGCTCAAGAAAGCTCATAGGGCACCTATTATACTAAAATTTCAGAGAATTTCCTAAATGGTAACATGTTTATGCTAACGTGATTAATAGTCATGTAAGAGAATGGGGTGAGAGAAAAAAGAATTGGAAAGAAAATCTCAAAGAGAATGACAAAGTGAGGCATAGAACAGAAGAAGATGGCAAAATAAACATTGCAAAAGGAATGCAAAAGTTGACCCTACCCACGCCAGGAATCGAACCGGGGGCCTCGAGATCTTAAAACGGCGCCTTACCTATTGAGCCACAAATCTTCCCATTCACTTAACACGTAATGCCCAGCAGGGGCTAGAATGATTAAGAAATCGATATTCAAGCTGAAATTTCACCATGATCCCGACATCTGATTAAAAAATGGAGACAACGTTCCGGAAAGCTCGTAGACTCAGCTACAACATACTGAAATTTCAGAGTGAAAGCTTGACATATTAGTGAGATACATCTCCTAGAAGCTCGTCATGTCATTTCATAAATACCACTTCCATTGACATAACACGGAAGTGCGATTTTGACATTCATGCGTATAATGAAATTTACACCGTGAAGACGTCATCAAAATGAAAAATGAAGGCAACTCCTACTATGGAGCGAGGTCTCAGCTACAACATACTGAAATTTGGGAGAAAATTGACCATGAATTACTGAGATACACAAAAGCGGGTAAAAAAGTTCATGACGTCATACATGAAAAATCATTTTTTCGATTCATATGGCAATATGATGACATCAACATAAATTTAAAAGGTAAATCGAACATTAAATCACATCTACATTTCCCACTCTTTCAGAATATTGAAAAAAAATTGGGGGTCACCGGCCATTCTGAAGAGCTATGGCCGATTGAAGGTAGTCATGTTTTTTGCAATATTTGCACACAAAAACGTATTGACGCACGCGCAGACTTTGAACTTTGACGCACCCGCACGACCTTGTTATTGCATGGAAATGGCTCAAAATGACAGGATGTGTTGTATGTAGTGTCAGTAACATGAATCCAGTAAAAAAACAGAATTTGGACGTTTTGTTCGCGTTACGCACGAAAAAACGCGCGAACGCGCGCGCACGCGCGGAAATTTTTGAAATGCTAGAAATGGCCTGAAACATATGCAAAACAATTTTGAGTTGATTTGGAGCATTTTAAAATTTTGCGCGCGCGTTTTTGCACTAACGTACGCGTACGCGCGCGTTTTTTTTCAATGAAATTAATTAGTTACTCATTAATTATATGCATGTCAAATTTCATTACACAGAGATGACCAGTTCTAGAGCTACATGAGGTAATAGTTTTTCATTAAACTGCTCGTAAATGACGTCACGATGACGTCATGACCTTGAAAATGTTGCTGTAACATGTTCACATATATGTCCATACATGATGAACATTTCATGAAATATGGCCCATGCATTGTTGAGATATCCATGTCACAAAAATTTGGAATAAAAATAAATAAACGAGACATACTTGTGGACAAGTATAAGGTGGTCTGCATTGGCAAATTCATGCACAGACATGGGCTGGAAAATGCACGGTGAACTATAGACCTTCATTCGTGACACCATCTATCCATAAGCAATGTGAGACATCGCTCAAGAAAGCTCATAGGGCACCTATTATACTAACATTTCAGAGACTTTCCTAAATGGTTACATGTTTATGCTAACGTGATTAATAGTCATGTAAGAGAATGGGGCGAGAGAAAAAGAATTGGAAAGAAAATCTCAAAGAGAATGAAAAAGTGAGGGATAGAACAGAAGAAGATGGCAAAATAAACATTGTAAAAGGAATGCAAAACTTTACCCTACCCACTCCAGGAATCAAACCGGGGGCCTCGAGATCTTAAAACGGCGCCTTGCCCATTGAGCCATACATCTTCCCATTCACTCAACACGTAATGCCCAGCAGGGGCTAGAATGATTAAGAAATCGATATTCAAGCTGAAATTTCACCATGATCCCGGCATCTGATTAAAAAATGGAGCACACGTTTCCAAAAGCTAGTAGACTCAGCTACAACATACTAAAATTTCAGAGTAACAGATTCAAACATCAGCGAGATATAGCTCCTAGAAGGTCGTCATGTCATTTCATAGATACCCCTTCCATTCACATAACACGTACATGCGTCCGATTATGACACCAATACGTATAATGAAATTTACACCATGAAGACGTCATCAAAATGACAAATGAATGAAAGTTATCTATAGAAGAAGGTCTCAGCTACAACATAGTGAAATTTTGGAGAAAATTGATCAAGGATTACTGAGATATGCAAAAGCGGGTAAAAAAGTTCATGACGTCATAATTGAAAATTCATTTTTTCGATTCACATGGCAATATGATGACGTCACGATGTACTTACTGCTAAAAAGTCACATGAAATGACATCTATATTTCATATTCTTTCCAAATATTAAAAAAAAATTGGGGGTCACCGGCCATTCTGAAGAGCTATGGCCGATTGAAGACAGTCATGTTTTTGGCAATATTTGCACACAAAAACGTATTGACGCACGCGCAGACTTTCAACTTTGACACACTCTCACGACCTTGTTATCACATGGAAATGACTCAAAATTTCAGAACGTGATGTTTGTAGTATCAGACACGTAAAACCAGTAAAAAAACGGAATTTTGACGGTGCGTACGCGCTACGCACGAAAAAACGCGCGAACGCGCGCGCACGCGCGAAAATTTTTGAAATGCTTGAAATAATCTTAAACATATGCAAAACAATTTCGAGTTGATTTGGAGCTTTTTAAAATTTTGCGCGCGCGTTTTTGCACTAACGTACGCGTACGCGCGCATTTTTATTTATCGAAACTAATTGTATTATCAATAAATTTATGCATATTAATTTTCATTAGCTAAAAATGATTGGTTCTAGAGCTACATGAGGTTATAGGTTTTCATTAAACTGCTCGTAGATGACGTCATGATGACGTCATGACCTTGAAAATGTTACAATGACAAGTTCACATGTATACCTAAATATGGTCAAAATATGATGTAATATGACATATGCATTGTTCAGATATAGATGACACAAAAACATGGGGTGCAAAAAATAAAAATAAAGAAAGAAAATTCGGGCGAAATTAAAAGGTGATCTGTCGGTGCACGACAGACCACCTAATAATAAACGAGACATACTTGTGGACAAGTATAAGGTGGTCTGCATTGGCAAATTCATGCACTGGCATGGGCTGGTAAATGGACGTTCATAAAACATCGCCTTACCCATTGAGCCACAAATCTTCGCATTCACTTTTCACGTAATGCCCACCAGCAGTGGCTAGAATGATTAAGAAATCGATATTCAAGCTGAAATTTCACCATGATCCCGACATCTGATAAAAAAGTGGAGCCGACGATTCCGAAAGCTAGTAGACTGAGCTACAACATACTGAAATTTCAGAGTAACAGATTCAAACATCAGCGAGATATAGCTCCTAGTAGGTCGTCATGTCATTTCATAAATACCCCTTCCATTGACATAACACGTACATGCATCCGATTATGACACCAATGCGTATAATGTAATTTACACCATGAAGACATCATCAAATTGTCATATAAATGAAAGTTATCTATAGGTGAAGGTGTCAGCTACATCAGAGTGAAATTTGGGAGAAAATTGACCAAGGATTACTGAGATATGCAAAAGCGGGTAAAAAAGTTCATGACGTCATAATTGAAAATTCATCTTTTCGATTTATATGGCGATATGATGACGTCACGATGTACTTACCAGTAAAATGACACATGATATCACATCTACATTTCATATTCTTTCCAAATTTAAAAAGAAAATTGGGGGTCACCGGCCATTCTGAAGAGCTATGGCCGATTGAAGACACTCATGTTTTTTGCAATATTTGCACACAAAAACGTATTGACGCACGCGCAGACTTTCAACTTTGACGTACCCGCACGACCTTGTTATTGCATGGAAATTGCTCAAAATTGCAGGATGTGTTGTTTGTAGCGTCAGAGACATGAAACCAGTAGAAAAATGGAATTTTGAGGCTGCGTACGCGTAACGCACGAAAAAACGCGCGAACGCGCGCGCATGCGCGGAAATTTTTCAAATGCTAGAAATGGCCTGAAACATATGCAAAACAATTTTGAGTTGATTTAGAGCATTTTAAAATTTTGCGCGCGCGTTTTTGCACTAACGTACGCGTACGCGCGCGTTTTTATGTATTGAAATTAATTGTATTATCATTAAATTTATGCATATCAATTTTCATGAGCTATAAATTATTGGTTCTAGAGCTACATGAGGTAATAGGTTTTCATTAAACTGCTCGTAGATGACGTCATGATGACGTCATGACCTTGAAAAAGTTACAATGACAAGTTCACATGTATACCTATACATGTTCAAAATATGGTGTAACATGACATACGCATTGTTGAGATATAGATGACACAAAAACATGGGGTGCAAAAAATAAAAATAAAGAAAGAAAATTCGGGCGAAATTAAAAGGTGATCTGTCGGTGCACGACAGACCACCTAATAAAGAAAGAAAATTCTAACGAAATTAAGAGGTGATCTGTCGTTGGCGACAGACCACCTAATAAATAAAGAAAGAAAATTCTAACGAAATTAAGAGGTGATCTGTCGTTGGCGACAGACCACCTAATAAATAACGAGACATACTTGTGGACAAGTATAAGGTGGTCTGCATTGGCAAATTCATGCACTGGCATGGGCTGGTAAATGCACGTTCATAAAACATCGCCTTACCCATTGAGCCACAAATCTTCGCATTGACTTTTCACGTAATGCCCGCCAGCAGTGGCTAGAATGATTTAGAAATCGATATTCAAGCTGAAATTTTGCCATGATCCCGACATCTGATTGAAAAATAGAGGTGACGCCCCCGAAAGCTAGTAGACTCAGCTACACCATACTAAAATTTCAGAGTAACAGCCCCAAACATCAGCGAGATACAGCTCCTTGAAGCTCGTCATGTCATTTCATAAATACCCCTTCCATTGACTTAGCACGTACATATGTCCGATTTTGACATTCATGTCTGTAATCAAATTTTTACCAAGAAGATAGGATTATGTTGAAAAAAGAAGGTTGGTAATTCATAGAGCAATGTCTAAGCTACCAAATAATGAAAATTGGAAGGAAATTGACGAAGGATTACTGAGATATGCAAAAACGGGTAAAAAAGTTCATGACGTCATACATGAAAATTAGTTTTTTCGATTTGTATTGCAATATGATGATGCTATAATGTATTTAACTGTAAAATGACACATTAAATCGCATCTACATTTTAAACTCTTTCCGAATATTAAAAAAAATTGAGGGGTCACCTGCCATTCTGATGAGCTATGGCTGATTGAAGGTAGTCATGTTTTTTGCAATATTTGCACACAAAAACGTATTGACGCACGCGCGGACTTTCAACTTTGGCGCACTCTCACGACTTTGTTCTGGCATGGAAATGGCTCAAAATTTCAGGATGTGATGGTAGTAGTATCAAAAACGTAAAAACTAGTAGAAAAACAGAATTTTGATGGTGCGTACGCGCTACGCGCGAAAAAACGCGCGAACGCGCGCGCACGCGCGGAAATTTTTGAAATGCTTGAAATGGTCTGAAACATATGCAAAACAATTTTAAGTTGATTTGGAGCATTTTAAAATTTTGCGCGCGCGTTTTTGCACTAACGTACGCGTACGCGCGCGTTTTTATTCATTGAAATTAATTGTATTATCATTAAATTTATACATGTCAATTTTCAATTGCTATAAATGATTGGTTCTAGAGCTAGATGAGGTAATAGGTTTTTATTAAACTGCTCGTAGATGACGTCACGATGACGTCATGACCTTGAAAATGTTATTTTCACAAGTTCACATGTATACCTATACATGGTAAAAATATCATAAGATATGACACGTGCATTGTTGAGATATCCATGCCACAAAAAAGTGGGGGGCAAAAAATAAAAATAAGATAGAAGATTCTGACGAAATTAGAAGGTGATCTGTCGGTGCACGACAGACCACCTAATAAAGAAAGAAAATTCTAACGAAATTAAGAGGTGATCTGTCGTTGGCGACAGACCACCTAATAATAATAAAGAAAGAAAATTCGGACAAAAACAAGAGGTGATCTGCCATGGCATGGCAGACCACCTAATAAATAACGAGACATACTTGTGGACAAGTATAAGGTGGTCTGCATTGGCAAATTCATGCACTGACATGGGCTAGAAAATGCACGGTGATATGGACCTTCAATCGTGACACCATCTATTCATAAGCAATCAGAGACTCCGCTCAAGAAAGCTCAGAGCGCACCTACAATGTCTACTAACGTACATTTCAGAGACATGCCTAAATGGTACATGTATATTGTGCTAACATGTAATTAATAGCCACGTAAGATAATGGGGCGAGAGAAAACGAATGGGAAAGAAAATCTCAAAGAGAATGACAAAGTGAGGGATAGAACAGAAGAAGATGGCAAAAAAAAAACATTGTAAAAGGAATGCAAAAATTTACCCTACCCACTCCAGGAATCGACCCGGGGGCCTCGAGATCTTAAAAGGCGGCGCCTTACCAATTGAGCCACACATCTTCCCATTCACTTAACACGTAATGCCCAGCAGGGGCTAGAATGATTAAGAAATTGATATTCAAGATGAAATTTCGCCATGATCCCGACATCTGATTAAAAAATGGAGACAACGTTCCGGAAAGCTCGTAGACTCAGCTACAACATACTGAAATTTCAGAGTGAAAGCTTGACATATTAGTGAGATACATCTCCTAGAAGCTCGTCATGTCATTTCATATATACCACTTCCATTGACATAACACGGAAGTGCGATTTTGACATTCATGCGTATAATGAAATTTACACCGTGAAGACGTCATCAAAATGAAAAATGAAGGCAACTCCTACTATGGAGCGAGGTCTCAGCTACAACATACTGAAATTTGGGAGAAAATTGACCATGAATTATTGAGATACACAAAAGCGGGTAAAAAAGTTCATGACGTCATACATGAAAAATCATTTTTTCGATTCATATGGCAATATGATGACATCAACATAAATTTAAAAGGTAAATCGAACATTAAATCACATCTACATTTCCCACTCTTTCAGAATATTGAAAAAAAATTGGGAGTCACAGGCCATTCTGAAGAGCTATGGCCGATTGAAGGTAGTCATGTTTTTTGCAATATTTGCACACAAAAACGTATTGACGCACGCGCAGACTTTGAACTTTGACGCACCCGCACGACCTTGTTATTGCATGGAAATGGCTCAAAATGACAGGATGTGTTGTATGTAGTGTCAGTAACATGAATCCAGTAAAAAAACAGAATTTTGACGTTTTGTTCGCGTTACGCACGAAAAAACGCGCGAACGCGCGCGCACGCGCGGAAATTTTTGAAATGCTAGAAATGGCCTGAAACATATGCAAAACAATTTTGAGTTGATTTGGAGCATTTTAAAATTTTGCGCGCGCGTTTTTGCACTAACGTACGCGTACGCGCGCGTTTTTTTTCAATGAAATTAATTAGCTACTCATTAATTATATGCATGTCAAATTTCATTACACAGAGATGACCAGTTCTAGAGCTACATGAGGTAATAGTTTTTCATTAAACTGCTCGTAGATGACGTCACGATGACGTCATGACCTTGAAAATGTTGCTGTAACATGTTCACATATATGTCCATACATGA
Source organism: Arbacia lixula (assembly GCA_963669155.1). Classification (NCBI taxonomy): domain Eukaryota; kingdom Metazoa; phylum Echinodermata; class Echinoidea; order Arbacioida; family Arbaciidae; genus Arbacia; species Arbacia lixula. The sequence goes on from CAVLGW020000001.1 coordinate 147,193, forward strand.
TGAACATTTCATGAAATATGGCCTATGCATTGTTGAGATATCCATGTCACAAAAATTTGGAATAAAAATAAATAAATAATAAATAACGAGACATACTTGTGGACAAGTATAAGGTGGTCTGCATTGGCAAATTCATGCACTGACATGGGCTAGAAAATGCACGGTGATATGGACCTTCAATCGTGACACCATCTCTTCATAAGCAATCAGAGACTCCGCTCAAGAAAGCTCATAGCGCACTTACAATGTCTACTAACGTACATTTCAGAGACATGCCTAAATGGTTACATGTATATTGTGCTAACATGTAATTAATAGACACGTAAGATAAAGGGGCTAGAGAAAAGGAATGGGAAAGAAAATCTCAAAGAGAAAGACAAAGTGAGGGATAGAACAGAAGAAGATGGCAAAAGAAACATTGTAAAAGGAATGCGAAAATTTACCCTACCCACTCCAGGAATCGAACCGGGGGCCTCGAGATCTTAAAACGCGGCGCCTTACCAATTGAGCCACACATCTTCCCATTCACTTAACACGTAATGCCCAGCAAGGGCTAGAATGATTAAGAAATTGATATTCAAGATGAAATTTCGCCATGATCGCGACATCTGATTGAAAAATAAAGATGACGTCCCCGAAAGCTAGTAGACTCAGCTACAACATACTAAAATTTCAGAGTAACAGAATTGAACATAAGCGAGATACAGCTCCTAGAAGATCGTCATGTCATTTAATAAATACCCCTTCCATTGACATAACACGTACTTACGATCGATTTTGACATTAATGTCTATAATCAAATTCATACCATGAAGATAGACTCCTATTTAAATATTAGGGCTAATTTCTCATAGAGCAATGTCTCAGCTATCACATACTGAAATTTGGAACAAAATTGACCAAAGATTACTGAGATACGCAAGAACGGGTAAAAAAGTTTATGACGTCATACATGAAAATTGATTTTTTCGATTCATATGGTAATATGATGACGTTACGATGTATTTAACGACCAAATGATACATGAAATAGCATCTACAGTTCCCACTCTTTCAAAATATGAAAAAAAAATTGGGGGTCACCAGCCATTCTGAGGAGCTATGGCCGATTGAAGGTGGTCATGTTTTTGCACACAAAAACGTATTGACGCACGCGCGGACTTTGAACTTTGACGCACCCGCACGACCTTATTATTGCATAGAAATGGCTCAAAATTTCAGGATGTGTTGTTTGCAGTGTCAGAAACATGAATCTAGTGAAAAAACGGTTTTCCGACGTTGCGTTTGCTAAACGCACGGAAAAACGCGCGCGCGCGCGCGTACGCGCGGAAATTTAAAAAATTCTAGAAATGGCATCAAACATATGCAAAACAATTTCTAGTTGATTTGGAGCATTTTTTTATTTTACGCGCGCGTTAATGCACTAACGTACGCGTACGCGCGCGTTTTTTTTCATTGAAATTAATTGTCTTGTCATTAATTATATACATGCCAAATTTCATTACACAGAGATGAACGGTTTTAGAGCTACATGAAATAATAGGTTTTCATTAAATTGCTCGTGCATGACGTCACGATTACGTAATGACCTTGAAAATGTTCCTGTGACATGTTCACATATATACCTATACATGATGAACATTTGATCAAACATGGTCCATGCATTGTTGAGATATCCATGTCACAAAAAATAGGAATAAAAATAAACGAGACATACTTGTGGACAAGTATCAGGTGGTCTGCCTTGGCAAATTCATGCACAGACATGGGCTGGAAAATGCACGGTGAACTATAGACCTTCATTCGTGACACCAACTATCCATAAGCAATGTGAGACAGCGCTCAAGAAAGCTCATAGGGCACCTATTATACTAACATTTCAGAGAATTTCCTAAATGGTAACATGTTTATGCTAACGTGATTAATAGTCATGTAAGAGAATGGGGTGAGAGAAAAAAGAATTGGAAAGAAAATCTCAAAGAGAATGACAAAGTGAGGCATAGAACAGAAGAAGATGGCAAAATAAACATTGCAAAAGGAATGCAAAAGTTGACCCTACCCACGCCAGGAATCGAACCGGGGGCCTCGAGATCTTAAAACGGCGCCTTACCTATTGAGCCACAAATCTTCCCATTCACTTAACACGTAATGCCCAGCAGGGGCTAGAATGATTAAGAAATCGATATTCAAGCTGAAATTTCACCATGATCCCGACATCTGATTAAAAAATGGAGACAACGTTCCGGAAAGCTCGTAGACTCAGCTACAACATACTGAAATTTCAGAGTGAAAGCTTGACATATTAGTGAGATACATCTCCTAGAAGCTCGTCATGTCATTTCATAAATACCACTTCCATTGACATAACACGGAAGTGCGATTTTGACATTCATGCGTATAATTAAATTTACACCGTGAAGACGTCATCAAAATGAAAAATGAAGGCAACTCCTACTATGGAGCGAGGTCTCAGCTACAACATACTGAAATTTGGGAGAAAATTGACCATGAATTACTGAGATACACAAAAGCGGGTAAAAAAGTTCATGACGTCATACATGAAAAATCATTTTTTCGATTCATATGGCAATATGATGACATCAACATAAATTTAAAAGGTAAATCGAACATTAAATCACATCTACATTTCCCACTCTTTCAGAATATTGAAAAAAAATTTGGGGTCACCGGCCATTCTGAAGAGCTATGGCCGATTGAAGGTAGTCATGTTTTTTGCAATATTTACACACAAAAACGTATTGACGCACGCGCAGACTTTGAACTTTGACGCACCCGCACGACCTTGTTATTGCATGGAAATGGCTCAAAATGACAGGATGTGTTGTATGTAGTGTCAGTAACATGAATCCAGTAAAAAAACAGAATTTTGACGTTTTGTTCGCGTTACGCACGAAAAAACGCGCGAACGCGCGCGCACGCGCGGAAATTTTTGAAATGCTAGAAATGGCCTGAAACATATGCAAAACAATTTTGAGTTGATTTGGAGCATTTTAAAATTTTGCGCGCGCGTTTTTACACTAACGTACGCGTACGCGCGCGTTTTTTTTCAATGAAATTAATTAGCTACTCATTAATTATATGCATGTTAAATTTCATTACACAGAGATGACCAGTTCTAGAGCTACATGAGGTAATAGTTTTTCATTAAACTGCTCGTAGATGACGTCACGATGACGTCATGACCTTGAAAATGTTGCTGTAACATGTTCACATATATGTCCATACATGATGAACATTTCATGAAATATGGCCTATGCATTGTTGAGATATCCATGTCACAAAAATTTGGAATAAAAATAAATAAATAAAGAAAGAAAATTCTAACGAAATTAAGAGGTGATCTGTCGTTGGCGACAGACCACCTAACGAGACATACTTGTGGACAAGTATAAGGTGGTCTGCATTGGCGAATTCATGCACAGACATGGGCTAGAAAATGGACGGTGATATGGACCTTCAATCGTGACACCATCTATTAATAAGCAATCAGAGACTCCGCTCAAGAAAGCTCATAGCGCACCTACAATGTCTACTAACATTTCAGAGACATGCCTAAATGGTTACATGTATATTGTGCTAACATGTAATTAATAGCCACGTAAGGTAAAGGGGCGAGAGAAAACGAATGGGAAAGAAAATCTCAAAGAGAATGACAAAGTGAGGGATAGAACAGAAGAAGATGACAAAATAAACATTGCAAAAGGAATACAAAAATTGACCCTACCCACTCCGGGAATCGAACCAGGGGCCTCGAGGTCTTCAAACGCGGCGCCTTACCCATTGAGCCACACATCTTCCCATTCACTTAACACGTAATGCCCATCAGGGGCTAGAATGATTAAGAAATTTATATTCAAGCTGAAATTTCGCTATGATCGCGACATTTGATTAAAAAAAAGATGACGTCCTCGAAAGCTAGTAGACTCAGCTACAACATACTAACATTTCAGAGTAACAGAATTGAACATGAGCGAGATACAGCTCCTAGAAGCTCGTCATGTCATTTCATAAATACCCCTTCCATTGACATAAAACATGCATACGACCGATTTTGACATGAATGACTATAATCAAATTTATACCATGAAGATGGTAGTCTATTAATAAATTAGGGCAAGTTTAACATAGCGCAATGTCTCAGCTATCACATACTGAAATTTGGAAGAAAATTGACCAAGGATTACTGAGATACGCAAGAACGGGTAAAAAAGTTTATGACGTCATACATGAAAATTAATTTTTTCGATTCATATGGCAATATGATGACGTCACGATGTTTTAAACGGCCAAATGATACATGAAATACCATTTACAATTCCCACTCTTTCCAAATATTAAAAAAAAAATGGGGGTCACCGGCCATTTTAAAGAGCTATGGCCGATTGAAGGTAGTCATGTTTTTTGCAATATTTGCACACAAAAACGTATTGACCCACGCGCAGACTTTCAACTTTGACGTACCCGCACGACCTTATTATGGCATGGAAATGGCTCAAAATTGCAGGATGTGTTGTTTGTAGTGTCAGAGACATGAAACCAGTAAAAAAATGGAATTTTGAGTCTGCGTACGCGCTACGCACGAAAAAACGCGCGAACGCGCGCACACGCGCGGAAATTTTTGAGATGTTTGAAATGACCTGAAACATATGCAAAACAATTTTGAGTTGATTTTGAGCATTTTAAAATTTTGCGCGCGCGATTTTGCACTAACGCACGCGTACGCGCGCGTTTTTATTCATTAAAATTTATTGTCACATCAGTAATTTTATGCATCTAAATTTTCATTGGCTAAATATGATCAGTTCTGGAGATATGAACGTTAATAGGTTTTCATTGAATTGCTCGTAGATGACGTCACGATTATGCCATGACCTTGAAAAAGTTATTTTCGCAAGTTCACATGTATACCTATACATGGTAAAAATATCATAAGACATGACACGTGCATTCTTGAGATATCCATGCCACAAAAAAGTGGGGGGCAAGGAATAAAAATAAGATAGAAGATTCTGACGAAATTAGAAGGTGATCTGTCGGTGCACGACAGACCACCTAACGAGACATACTTGTGGACAAGTATCAGGTGGTCTGCATTGGCAAATTCATGCACAGACATGGGCTGGAAAATGCACGGTGAACTATAGACCTTCATTCGTGACACCAACTATCCATAAGCAATGTGAGACAGCGCTCAAGAAAGCTCATAGGGCACCTATTATACTAAAATTTCAGAGAATTTCCTAAATGGTAACATGTTTATGCTAACGTGATTAATAGTCATGTAAGAGAATGGGGTGAGAGAAAAAAGAATTGGAAAGAAAATCTCAAAGAGAATGACAAAGTGAGGCATAGAACAGAAGAAGATGGCAAAATAAACATTGCAAAAGGAATGCAAAAGTTGACCCTACCCACGCCAGGAATCGAACCGGGGGCCTCGAGATCTTAAAACGGCGCCTTACCTATTGAGCCACAAATCTTCCCATTCACTTAACACGTAATGCCCAGCAGGGGCTAGAATGATTAAGAAATCGATATTCAAGCTGAAATTTCACCATGATCCCGACATCTGATTAAAAAATGGAGATAACGCTGCGGAAAGCTCGTAGACTCAGCTACAACATACTGAAATTTCAGAGTGAAAGCTTGACATATTAGTGAGATACATCTCCTAGAAGCTCGTCATGTCATTTCATAAATACCACTTCCATTGACATAACACGGAAGTGCGATTTTGACATTCATGCGTATAATGAAATTTACACCGTGAAGACGTCATCAAAATGAAAAATGAAGGCAACTCTTACTATGGAGCGAGGTCTCAGCTACAACATACTGAAATTTGGGAGAAAATTGACCATGAATTACTGAGATACACAAAAGCGGGTAAAAAAGTTCAAGACGTCATACATGAAAAATCATTTTTTCGATTCATATGGCAATATGATGACATCAACATAAATTTAAAAGGTAAATCGAACATTAAATCACATCTACATTTCCCACTCTTTCAGAATATTGAAAAAAAATTGGGAGTCACCGGCCATTCTGAAGAGCTATGGCCGATTGAAGGTAGTCATGTTTTTTGCAATATTTGCACACAAAAACGTATTGACGCACGCGCAGACTTTGAACTTTGACGCACCCGCACGACCTTGTTATTGCATGGAAATGGCTCAAAATGACAGGATGTGTTGTATGTAGTGTCAGTAACATGAATCCAGTAAAAAAACAGAATTTTGACGTTTTGTTCGCGTTACGCACGAAAAAACGCGCGAACGCGCGCGCACGCGCAGAAATTTTTGAAATGCTAGAAATGGCCTGAAACATATGCAAAACAATTTTGAGTTGATTTGGAGCATTTTAAAATTTTGCGCGCGCGTTTTTGCACTAACGTACGCGTACGCGCGCGTTTTTTTTCAATGAAATTAATTAGCTACTCATTAATTATATGCATGTCAAATTTCATTACACAGAGATGACCAGTTCTAGAGCTACATGAGGTAATAGTTTTTCATTAAACTGCTCGTAGATGACGTCACGATGACGTCATGACCTTGAAAATGTTGCTGTAACATGTTCACATATATGTCCATACATGATGAACATTTCATGAAATATGGCCTATGCATTGTTGAGATATCCATGTCACAAAAATTTGGAATAAAAATAAATAAATAATAATAAATAAAGAAAGAAAATTCTAACGAAATTAAGAGGTGATCTGTCGTTGGCGACAGACCACCTAATAATAATAATAATAACGAGAGATACTTGTGTACAAGTATGAGGTGGTCTGTCTGGAAATTCATGCTAAGTTCTGATTAATGCACGGTGAAACCATGCAGTCATTAAAAATCAGGGACAACGTCCGTTGAAGTAAGCTCATAGCGCACCTATATCATTATCAACATTTTAGGGACTTGCGTAAATCGTGTTATTGGTTACATGTATGCTAACAACATGTAATTAATAGTCATGTAAGATAAACTTGCGAGAGAAAAAGAATTGGAAAGAAAATCCCAAAGAGAATGACAAAGTGAGGGATAGAACAGAAGAAGATGGCAAAATAAACATTGCAAAAGGAATGCAAAAGTTAACCCTACCCACGCCAGGAATCGAACCGCGGGCCTCGTGATCTTAAAACGGCGCCTTACCCATTGAGCCACACCTCTTCCCATTTACTTAACACGTAATGCCCGAAGGCAGTGGCTAGAATGATTAAGAAATCGATATTCAACCTGAAATTTCACCATGATCCCGACATCTGATTAAAAAGCAGAGCAACGATTTCGAAAGCTAGTAGACTCAGCTACAACATACTAAAATTTCAGAGTAACAGATTCAAACATCAGCGAGATATAGCTCCTAGTAGGTCGTCATGTCATTTCATAAATACCCCTTCCATTGACATAACACGTACATGCGTCCGATTATGACACCGATGCGTATAATGAAATTTACACCATGAAGACGTCATTAAAATGACCAATAAATATTTTTATCTATAGAAGAAGGTCTCAGCTACAACATAGTGAAATTTGGGAGAAAATTGACCAAGGATAACTGAGATATGCAAAAGCGGGTAAAAAAGTTTATGACGTCATAATTGAAAATTAATTTTTTCGATTTATATGGCAATATGATGACGTCACCATGTACTTACTGGTAAAATGACACATGAAATGACATCTACATTTCATATTCTTTTTAAATATTAAAAAAAAATTGGGGGTCACCGGCCATTCTGAAGAGCTATGGCCAAATAAAGACAGTCATGTTTTTTGCAATATTTGCACACAAAAACGTATTGACGCACGTGCGGACATTCAACTTTGACGCACTCTCACGACCTTGTTTTTGTATGGAAATGGCTCAAAATGTCAGGATATGATGGTAGCAATATCAAAAACTTTAAACCAGTAAAAAAACGGAATTTTGACGGTGCGTACGCGCTACGCACGAAAAAACGCGCGAACGCGCGCGTGATTAATAGTCATGTAAGAGAATGGGGTGAGAGAAAAAAGAATTGGAAAGAAAATCTCAAAGAGAATGACAAAGTGAGGCATAGAACAGAAGAAGATGGCAAAATAAACATTGCAAAAGGAATGCAAAAGTTGACCCTACCCACGCCAGGAATCGAACCGGGGGCCTCGAGATCTTAAAACGGCGCCTTACCTATTGAGCCACAAATCTTCCCATTCACTTAACACGTAATGCCAAGCAGGGGCTAGAATGATTAAGAAATCGATATTCAAGCTGAAATTTCACCATGATCCCGACATCTGATTAAAAAATGGAGATAACGTTCCGGAAAGCTCGTAGACTCAGCTACAACATACTGAAATTTCAGAGTGAAAGCTTGACATATTAGTGAGATACATCTCCTAGAAGCTCGTCATGTCATTTCATAAATACCACTTCCATTGACATAACACGGAAGTGCGATTTTGACATTCATGCGTATAATGAAATTTACATCGTGAAGACGTCATCAAAATGAAAAATGAAGGCCACTCCTACTATGGAGCGAGGTCTCAGCTACAACATACTGAAATTTGGGAGAAAATTGACCATGGATTACTGAGATACACAAAAGCGGGTAAAAAAGTTCATGACGTCATACATGAAAAATCATTTTTTCGATTCATATGGCAATATGATGACATCAACATAAATTTAAAAGGTAAATCGAACACTAAATCACATCTACATTTCCCACTCTTTCAGAATATTGAAAAAAAATTGGGGGTCACCGGCCATTCTGAAGAGCTATGGCCGATTGAAGGTAGTCATGTTTTTTGCAATATTTGCACACAAAAACGTATTGACGCACGCGCAGACTTTGAACTTTGACGCACCCGCACGACCTTGTTATTGCATGGAAATGGCTCAAAATGACAGGATGTGTTGTATGTAGTGTCAGTAACATGAATCCAGTAAAAAAACAGAATTTTGACGTTTTGTTCGCGTTACGCACGAAAAAACGCGCGAACGCGCGCGCACGCGCGGAAATTTTTGAAATGCTAGAAATGGCCTGAAACATATGCAAAACAATTTTGAGTTGATTTGGAGCATTTTAAAATTTTGCGCGCGCGTTTTTGCACTAACGTACGCGTACGCGCGCGTTTTTTTTCAATGAAATTAATTAACTACTCATTAATTATATGCATGTCAAATTTCATTACACAGAGATGACCAGTTCTAGAGCTACATGAGGTAATAGTTTTTCATTAAACTGCTCGTAGATGACGTCACGATGACGTCATGACCTTGAAAATGTTGCTGTAACATGTTCACATATATGTCCATACATGATGAACATTTCATGAAATATGGCCTATGCATTGTTGAGATATCCATGTCACAAAAATTTGGAATAAAAATAAATAAATAACGAGACATACTTGTGGACAAGTATAAGGTGGTCTGCATTGGCAAATTCATGCACTGACATGGGCTAGAAAATGCACGATGATATGGACCTTCAATCGTGACACCATCTATTCATAAGCAATCAGAGACTCCGCTCAAGAAAGCTCAGAGCGCACCTACAATGTCTACTAACGTACATTTCAGAGACATGCCTAAATGGTTACATGGACATTGTGCTAACATGTAATTAATAGCCACGTAAGATAAAGGGGCGAGAGAAAACGAATGGGAAAGAAAATCTCAAAGAGAATGACAAAGTGAGGGATAGAACAGAAGAAGATGGCAAAAGAAAACATTGTAAAAGGAATGCAAAAATTTACCCTTCCCACTCCAGGAATCGAACTGGGGGCCTCGAGATCTTAAAACGCGGCGCCTTACCAATTGAGCCACACATCTTCCCATTCACTTAACACGTAATGCCCAGCAGGGGCTAGAATGATTAAGAAATTGATATTCAAGATGAAATTTCGCAATGATCGCGACATCTGATTAAAAAATAAAGATGACGTCCCCGAAAGCTAGTAGACTCAGCTACAACATACTAAAATTTCAGAGTAACAGAATTGAGCATAAGCGAGATACAGCTCCTAGAAGATCGTCATGTCATTTAATAAATACCCCTTCCATTGACATAACACGTACATACGATCGATTTTGACATTAATGTCTATAATCAAATTTATACCATGAAGATGGAATCCTATTGAAATACTAGGGCTAATTTCTCATAGAGCAATGTCTCAGCTATCACATACTGAAATTTGGAACAAAATTGACCAAAGATTACTGAGATACGCAAGAACGGGTAAAAAAGTTTATGAAGTCATACATGAAAATTGATTTTTTCGATTCATATGGCAATATGATGACGTTACGATGTATTTAATGATCAAATGATACATGAAATAGCATCTACAGTTCCCACTCTTTCAAAATATGAAAAAAAAATTGGGGGTCACCAGCCATTCTGAGGAGCTATGGCCGATTGAAGGTGGTCATGTTTTTTGCAATATTTGCACACAAAAACGTATTGACGCACGCGCGGACTTTGAACTTTGACGCACCAGCACGACCTTATTATTGCATGGAAATGGCTCAAAATTTCAGGATGTGTTGTTTGCAGTGTCAGAAACATGAATCCAGTGAGAAAACGGTTTTCCGACGTTGCGTTTGCTAAACGCACGGAAAAACGCGCGCGCGCGCGCGTACGCGCGGAAATTTAAAAAATGCTAGAAATGGCCTCAAACATATGCAAAACAATTTCTAGTTGATTTGGAGCATTTTTTTATTTTACGCGCGCGTTAATGCATTAACGTACGCGTACGCGCGCGTTTTTTTTCATTGGAATTAATTGTCTTGTCATTAATTATATACATGCCAAATTTCATTACACAGAGATGAACGGTTTTAGAGCTACATGAAATAATAGATTTTCATTAAATTGCTCGTGCATGACGTCACGATTATGTAATGACCTTGAAAATGTTCCTGTAACATGTTCACATATATACCTATACATGATGAACATTTGATGAAACATGGTCCATGCATTGTTGAGATATCCATGTCACAAAAAATAGGAATAAAAATAAATAATAACGAGACATACTTGTGGACAAGTATCAGGTGGTCTGCATTGGCAAATTCATGCACAGACATGGGCTGGAAAATGCACGGTGAACTATATAGACCTTCATTCGTGACACCAACTATCCATAAGCAATGTGAGACAGCGCTCAAGAAAGCTCATAGGGCACCTATTATACTAAAATTTCAGAGAATTTCCTAAATGTTAACATGTTTATGCTAACGTGATTAATAGTCATGTAAGAGAATGGGGTGAGAGAAAAAAGAATTGGAAAGAAAATCTCAAAGAGAATGACAAAGTGAGGCATAGAACAGAAGAAGATGGCAAAATAAACATTGCAAAAGGAATGCAAAAGTTGACCCTACCCACGCCAGGAATCGAACCGGGGGCCTCGAGATCTTAAAACGGCGCCTTACCAATTGAGCCACAAATCTTCCCATTCACTTAACACGTAATGCCCAGCAGGGGCTAGAATGATTAAGAAATCGATATTCAAGCTGAAATTTCACCATGATCCCGACATCTGATTAAAAAATGGAGACAACGTTTCGGAAAGCTCGTAGACTCAGCTACAACATACTGAAATTTCAGAGTGAAAGCTTGACATATTAGTGAGATACATCTCCTAGAAGCTCGTCATGTCATTTCATAAATACCACTTCCATTGACATAACACGGAAGTGCGATTTTGACATTCATGCGTATAATGAAATTTACACCGTGAAGACGTCATCAAAATGAAAAATGAAGGAACTCTTACTATGGAGCGAGGTCTCAGCTACAACATACTGAAATTTGGGAGAAAATTGACCATGAATTACTGAGATACACAAAAGCGGGTAAAAAAGTTCATGACGTCATACATGAAAAATCATTTTTTCGATTCATATGGCAATATGATGACATCAACATAAATTTAAAAGGTAAATCGAACATTAAATCACATCTACATTTCCCACTCTTTCAGAATATTGAAAAAAAATTGGGGGTCACCGGCCATTCTGAAGAGCTATGGCCGATTGAAGGTAGTCATGTTTTTTGCAATATTTGCACACAAAAACGTATTGACGCACGCGCAGACTTTGAACTTTGACGCACCCGCACGACCTTGTTATTGCATGGAAATGGCTCAAAATGACAGGATGTGTTGTATGTAGTGTCAGTAACATGAATCCAGTAAAAAAACAGAATTTTGACGTTTTGTTCGCGTTACGCACGAAAAAACGCGCGAACACGCGCGCACGCGCGGAAATTTTTGAAATGCTAGAAATGGCCTGAAACATATGCAAAACAATTTTGAGTTGATTTGGAGCATTTTAAAATTTTGCGCGCGCGTTTTTGCACTAACGTACGCGTACGCGCGCGTTTTTTTTCAATGAAATTAATTAGCTACTCATTAATTATATGCATGTCAAATTTCATTACACAGAGATGACCAGTTCTAGAGCTACATGAGGTAATAGTTTTTCATTAAACTGCTCGTAGATGACGTCACGATGACGTCATGACCTTGAAAATGTTGCTGTAACATGTTCACATATATGTCCATACATGATGAACATTTCATGAAATATGGCCTATGCATTGTTGAGATATCCATGTCACAAAAATTTGGAATAAAAATAAATAAATAAATAATAAAGAAAGAAAATTCTAACGAAATTAAGAGGTGATCTGTCGTTGGCGACAGACCACCTAATAATAATAAAGAAAGAAAATTCGGACAAAAACAAGAGGTGATCTGCCATGGCATGGCAGACCACCTAACGAGACATACTTGTGGACAAGTATAAGCTGGACTATAGACCTTCATTCGTAACACCATCTATCCATAAGCAATGTGAGACATCGCTCAAGAAAGCTCATAGGGCACCTATTATACTAAAATTTCAGAGAATTTCCTAAATGGTAACATGTTTATGCTAACGTGATTAATAGTCATGTAAGAGAATGGGGTGAGAGAAAAAAGAATTGGAAAGAAAATCTCAAAGAGAATGACAAAGTGAGGCATAGAACAGAAGAAGATGGCAAAATAAACATTGCAAAAGGAATGCAAAAGTTGACCCTACCCACGCCAGGAATCGAACCGGGGGCCTCGAGATCTTAAAACGGCGCCTTACCTATTGAGCCACAAATCTTCCCATTCACTTAACACGTAATGCCCAGCAGGGGCTAGAATGATTAAGAAATCGATATTCAAGCTGAAATTTCACCATGATCCCGACATCTGATTAAAAAATGGAGACAACGTTCCGGAAAGCTCGTAGACTCAGCTACAACATACTGAAATTTCAGAGTGAAAGCTTGACATATTAGTGAGATACATCTCCTAGAAGCTCGTCATGTCATTTCATAAATACCACTTCCATTGACATAACACGGAAGTGCGATTTTGACATTCATGCGTATAATGAAATTTACACCATGAAGACGTCATCAAAATGAAAAATGAAGGCAACTCCTACCATGGAGCGAGGTCTCAGCTACAACATACTGAAATTTGGGAGAAAATTGACCATGAATTACTGAGATACACAAAAGCGGGTAAAAAAGTTCATGACGTCATACATGAAAAATCATTTTTTCGATTCATATGGCAATATGATGACATCAACATAAATTTAAAAGGTAAATCGAACATTAAATCACATCTACATTTCCCACTCTTTCAGAATATTGAAAAAAAATTGGGGGTCACCGGCCATTCTGAAGAGCTATGGCCGATTGAAGGTAGTCATGTTTTTTGCAATATTTGCACACAAAAACGTATTGACGCACGCGCAGACTTTGAACTTTGACGCACCCGCACGACCTTGTTATTGCATGGAAATGGCTCAAAATGACAGGATGTGTTGTATGTAGTGTCAGTAACATGAATCCAGTAAAAAAACAGAATTTTGACGTTTTGTTCGCGTTACGCACGAAAAAACGCGCGAACGCGCGCGCACGCGCGGAAATTTTTGAAATGCTAGAAATGGCCTGAAACATATGCAAAACAATTTTGAGTTGATTTAGAGCATTTTAAAATTTTGCGCGCGCGTTTTTGCACTAACGTACGCGTACGCGCGCGTTTTTTTTCAATGAAATTAATTAGCTACTCATTAATTATATGCATCTTAAATTTCATTACACAGAGATGACCAGTTCTAGAGCTACATGAGGTAATAGTTTTTCATTAAACTGCTCGTAGATGACGTCACGATGACGTCATGACCTTGAAAATGTTGCTGTAACATGTTCACATATATGTCCATACATGATGAACATTTCATGAAATATGGCTTATGCATTGTTGAGATATCCATGTCACAAAAATTTGGAATAAAAATAAATAAATAAATAATAAAGAAAGAAAATTCTAACGAAATTAAGAGGTGATCTGTCGTTGGCGACAGACCACCTAATAAAGAAAGAAAATTCTAACGAAATTAAGAGGTGATCTGTCGTTGGCGACAGACCACCTAATAAATAATAAATAAAGAAAGAAAATTCTAACGAAATTAAGAGGTGATCTGTCGTTGGCGACAGACCACCTAATAAACGAGACATACTTGTGGACAAGTATCAGGTGGTCTGCATTGGCAAATTCATGCACAGACATGGGCTGGAAAATGCACGGTGAACTATAGACCTTCATTCGTGACACCAACTATCCATAAGCAATGTGAGACAGCGCTCAAGAAAGCTCATAGGGCACCTATTATACTAAAATTTCAGAGAATTTCCTAAATGGTAACATGTTTATGCTAACGTGATTAATAGTCATGTAAGAGAATGGGGTGAGAGAAAAAAGAATTGGAAAGAAAATCTCAAAGAGAATGACAAAGTGAGGCATAGAACAGAAGAAGATGGCAAAATAAACATTGCAAAAGGAATGCAAAAGTTGACCCTACCCACGCCAGGAATCGAACCGGGGGCCTCGAGATCTTAAAACGGCGCCTTACATATTGAGCCACAAATCTTCCCATTCACTTAACACGTAATGCCCAGCAGGGGCTAGAATGATTAAGAAATCGATATTCAAGCTGAAATTTCACCATGATCCCGACATCTGATTAAAAAATAGAGACAACGTTCCGGAAAGCTCGTAGACTCAGCTACAACATACTGAAATTTCAGAGTGAAAGCTTGACATATTAGTGAGATACATCTCTTAGAAGCTCGTCATGTCATTTCATAAATACCACTTCCATTGACATAACACGGAAGTGCGATTTTGACATTCATGCGTATAATGAAATTTACACCGTGAAGACGTCATCAAAATGAAAAATGAAGTCAACTCCTACTATGGAGCGAGGTCTCAGCTACAACATACTGAAATTTGGGAGAAAATTGACCATGAATTACTGAGATACACAAAAGCGGGTAAAAAAGTTCAAGACGTCATACATGAAAAATCATTTTTTCGATTCATATGGCAATATGATGACATCAACATAAATTTAAAAGGTAAATCGAACATTAAATCACATCTACATTTCCCACTCTTTCAGAATATTGAAAAAAAATTGGGGGTCACAGGCCATTCTGAAGAGCTATGGCCGATTGAAGGTAGTCATGTTTTTTGCAATATTTGCACACAAAAACGTATTGACGCACGCGCAGACTTTGAACTTTGACGCACCCGCACGACCTTGTTATTGCATGGAAATGGCTCAAAATGACAGGATGTGTTGTATGTAGTGTCAGTAACATGAATCCAGTAAAAAAACAGAATTTTGACGTTTTGTTCGCGTTACGCACAAAAAAACGCGCGAACGCGCGCGCACGCGCGGAAATTTTTGAAATGCTAGAAATGGCCTGAAACATATGCAAAACAATTTTGAGTTGATTTGGAGCATTTTAAAATTTTGCGCGCGCGTTTTTGCACTAACGTACGCGTACGCGCGCGTTTTTTTTCAATGAAATTAATTAGCTACTCATTAATTATATGCATGTCAAATTTCATTACACAGAGATGACCAGTTCTAGAGCTACATGAGGTAATAGGTTTTCATTAAACTGCTCGTAGATGACGTCACGATGACGTCATGACCTTGAAAATGTTGCTGTAACATGTTCACATATATGTCCATACATGATGAACATTTCATGAAATATGGCCCATGCATTGTTGAGATATCCATGTCACAAAAATTTGGAATAAAAATAAACGAGACATACTTGTGGACAAGTATAAGGTGGTCTGCATTGGCAAATTCATGCACTGACATGGGCTGGTAAATGCACGTTCATAAAACATCGCCTTACCCATTGAGCCACAAATCTTCGCATTCACTTTTCACGTAATGCCTGCGAGCAGTGGCTAGAATGATTAAGAAATCGATATTCAAGCTGAAATTTCACCATGATCCCGACATCTAATGAAAAAATGGAGACCACGTAGCCGAAAGCTCGGAGATTCAGCTACAACATACTCCATTTTCAGAGTGAAAGATCGTAACATAGGAAAAGATATAGCTCCTTAAAGACTGACATGTCATTTAATGATTTAAAATAAATGACCCTCCCGTTGACATTACACGTAAAAACGTCTGATTCTGACATTAATGCCTATTATCATATTTTTATCTTAAAGACTTTAACAAATTGAAAAGTTAAGGCAACCCTGCCATAGAGCAATGTCTTAGGCACAACATACTGAAATTTGGGAGAAAATTGACCAAGGATTACTGAGATATGCAAAAGCGGGTAAAAAAAATATGACGTCATAATTGAAAATTCATTTTTTCGATTCATATGGCAATATGATGACGTCACCATGTACTTACCGGTAAAATGACACATGAAATGACATCTACATTTCATACTCTTTCCAAATATTAAAAAAAAATTGGGGGTCACCGGCCATTCTGAGGAGCTATGGCCGATTGAAGGTAGTCATGTTTTTTGCAATATTTGCACACAAAAACGTATTGACGCACGCGCAGACTTTGAACTTTGACGCACCCGCACGACCTTGTTATTGCATGGAAATGGCTCAAAATGACAGGATGTGTTGTATGTAGTGTCAGTAAGATGAATACCGTAAAAAAACGGAATTTTGACGTTCTATTCACGTTACGCACGGAAAAACGCGCGAACGCGCGCGCACCCGCGGAAATTTTTGAAATGCTAGAAATGGCCTGAAACATATGCAAAACAATTTTGAGTTGATTTGGAGCATTTTAAAATTTTGCGCGCGCGTTTTTGCACTAACGTACGCGTACGCGCGCGTTTTAATTTATGGAAATTAATTGTATCATCAATAAATTTATGCATGTCAATTTTCATTAGCTATAAATGATTGGTTCTAGAGCTACATTAGGAAATAGGTTTTCATCAAACTGCTCGTAGATGACGTCACGATGACGTCATGACCTTGAAAATGTTGCTAGAACATGTTCACATATATATTCATACATGATGAAAATTTGATGAAACATGGCCATTGCATTGTTGAGATATTCATGCCACAAAAATTTGGAATAAAAATAAACGAGACATACTTGTGGACAAGTATAAGGTGGTCTGCATTGGCAAATTCATGCACTGGCATGGGCTGGTAAATACACGTTCTTAAAACATCGCCTTACCCATTGAGCCACAAATCTTCGCATTCACTTTTCACGTAATGCCCGCCAGCAGTGGCTAGAATGATTAATAAATCGATATTCAAGCTAATTTCACCATGATCCCGACATCTGATAAAAAAGTGGAGCCGACGATTCCGAAAGCTAGTAGACTGAGCTACAACATACTGAAATTTCAGAGTAACAGATTCAAAAATCAGCGAGATACAGCCCCTAGTAGGTCGTCATGTCATTTCATAAAAACCCCTTCCATTGACATAACACGTACATGCGTCCGATTATGACACCAATGCGTAAAATGTAATTTACACCATGAAGACGTTATCAAAATGACAAAAAAACGACAATATTTTATAGAAGAAGGTCTCAGCTACAACAGAGTGAAATTTGGGAGAAAATTGACCAAGGATTACTGAGATATGCAAAAGCGGGTAAAACAGTTCATGACGTCATAATTGAAAATTCATCTTTTCGATTTATATGGCGATATGATTACGTCACCATGTACTTATAAGTAAACTGACACATGAAATCACATCTACATTTCATATTCTTTCCAAATTTAAAAAGAAAATTGGGGGTCACCGGCCATTCTGAAGAGCTATGGCCGATTGAAGACAGTCATGTTTTTGGCAATATTTGCACACAAAAACGTATTGACGCACGCGCAGACTTTCAACTTTGACGCACCCGCACGACCTTGTTATTGCATGGAAATGGCTCAAAATGACAGGATGTGTTGTATGTAGTGTCAGTAACATGAATCTAGTAAAAAAACGGAATTTTGACGTTTTGTTCGCGTTACGCACGGAAAAACGCGCGAACGCGCGCGCACGCGCGGAAATTTTTGAAATGCTAGAAATTGCCTGAAACATATGCAAAACAATTTTGAGGTGATTTGGAGCATTTTAAAATTTTGCGCGCGCGTTTTTGCACTAACGTACGCGTACGCGCGCGTTTTTATTTATTAAAATTAATTGTATTATTATTACATTTATGCATATTAATTTTAATTAGATATAAATGATTGGTTCATGAGCTACATGAGGTAATAGGTTTTCATTAAACTGCTCGTAGATGACGTCACGATGACGTCATGACCTTGAAAATGTTATTTTCACAAGTTCACATGTATACCTATACATGGTAAAAATATCATAAGATATGACACGTGCATTGTTGAGATATCCATGCCACAAAAAAGTGGGGGGCAAAAAATAAAAATAAGATAGAAGATTCTGACGAAATTAGAAGGTGATCTGTCGGTGCACGACAGACCACCTAATAAAGAAAGAAAATTCGGACAAACACAAGAGGTGATCTGCCATGGCATGGCAGACCACCTAATAAATAAATAATAATAAACGAGACATACTTGTGGACAAGTATCAGGTGGTCTGCATTGGCAAATTCATGCACAGACATGGGCTGGAAAATGCACGGTGAACTATAGACCTTCATTCGTGACACCAACTATCCATAAGCAATGTGAGACAGCGCTCAAGAAAGCTCATAGGGCACCTATTATACTAAAATTTCAGAGAATTTCCTAAATGGTAACATGTTTATGCTAACGTGATTAATAGTCATGTAAGAGAATGGGGTGAGAGAAAAAAGAATTGGAAAGAAAATCTCAAAGAGAATGACAAAGTGAGGCATAGAACAGAAGAAGATGGCAAAATAAACATTGCAAAAGGAATGCAAAAGTTGACCCTACCCACGCCAGGAATCGAACCGGGGGCCTCGAGATCTTAAAACGGCGCCTTACATATTGAGCCACAAATCTTCCCATTCACTTAACACGTAATGCCCAGCAGGGGCTAGAATGATTAAGAAATCGATATTCAAGCTGAAATTTCACCATGATCCCGACATCTGATTAAAAAAAAGAGACAACGTTTCGGAAAGCTCGTAGACTCAGCTACAACATACTGAAATTTCAGAGTGAAAGCTTGACATATTAGTGAGATACATCTCTTAGAAGCTCGTCATGTCATTTCATAAATACCACTTCCATTGACATAACACGGAAGTGCGATTTTGACATTCATGCGTATAATGAAATTTACACCGTGAAGACGTCATCAAAATGAAAAATGAAGGCAACTTCTACTATGGAGCGAGGTCTCAGCTACAACATACTGAAATTTGGGAGAAAATTGACCATGAATTACTGAGATACACAAAAGCGGGTAAAAAAGTTCATGACGTCATACATGAAAAATCATTTTTTCGATTCATATGGCAATATGATGACATCAACATAAATTTAAAAGGTAAATCGAACATTAAATCACATCTACATTTCCCACTCTTTCAGAATATTGAAAAAAAATTGGGGGTCACAGGCCATTCTGAAGAGCTATGGCCGATTGAAGGTAGTCATGTTTTTTGCAATATTTGCACACAAAAACGTATTGACGCACGCGCAGACTTTGAACTTTGACGCACCCGCACGACCTTGTTATTGCATGGAAATGGCTCAAAATGACAGGATGTGTTGTATGTAGTGTCAGTAACATGAATCCAGTAAAAAAACAGAATTTTGACGTTTTGTTCGCGTTACGCACAAAAAAACGCGCGAACGCGCGCGCACGCGCGGAAATTTTTGAAATGCTAGAAATGGCCTGAAACATATGCAAAACAATTTTGAGTTGATTTGGAGCATTTTAAAATTTTGCGCGCGCGTTTTTGCACTAACGTACGCGTACGCGCGCGTTTTTTTTCAATGAAATTAATTAGCTACTCATTAATTATATGGATGTCAAATTTTATTACACAGAGATGACCAGTTCTAGAGCTACATGAGGTAATAGGTTTTCATTAAACTGCTCGTAGATGACGTCACGATGACGTCATGACCTTGAAAATGTTGCTGTAACATGTTCACATATATGTCCATACATGATGAACATTTCATGAAATATGGCCCATGCATTGTTGAGATATCCATGTCACAAAAATTTGGAATAAAAATAAACGAGAGATACTTGTGTACAAGTATGAGGTGGTCTGTCTGGAAATTCATGCTAAGTTCTGACTAATGCACGGTGAAACCATGCAGTCATTAAAAATCAGGGACAACGTCCGTTGAAGTAAGCTCATAGCGCACCTATATCATTATCAACATTTTAGGGACTTGCGTAAATCGTGTTAATGGTTACATGTATGCTAACAACATGTAATTAATAGTCATGTAATTAATAGTCATGTAAGAGAAAGGGGCGAGAGAAAAGGAATGGGAAAGAAAATCTCAAAAAGAATGGCAAAGTGAGGAATAGAACAGAAGAAGATGGCAAAATAAACATTGCAAAAGGAATGCAGAAATTGACTATACCCACTCCAGGAATCGAGCCGGGTGCCTCTAGATCTTAAAACGGCACCTTAATTACCCATTGATTTGAGCCACGTACACATCTTCCCTTTCACTTAACACGCAATGCCCAGTAGGGCCTAGAATGATTTAGCAATCGATATTCAAGCTGAAATTTCGCCATGATCCCGCAATCTTATTAAAAAATAGCGCCCCAAAAGCTAGTAGACTCAGCTACAACATACTTAAATTTCGTGCACAGACATGGGACGGTAATGCACAGTGACACTATGGACCTTCCATGATGACACCATCTATTCATTAGAGATCAGAGGCTGCACACACGACGTGCCTACATAGTCACTTGTGTATGTGCTAACAACAATTAATAGTCATTTAACATAAAGGGGCGAGAGGGAAAAATCGGAAAGAAAATCTCAAAGAGAATGACAAAGTAAGAGATTGAACAGAAGAAGGTCGCAAAAAATCTTATTGCAAAAGGAATGAATTGTGACACCATCTATTCATAAGAAATTAGATGCACAGCTAGGCATGTAAATGCACGGTGACGGACAGTGGCACCATGTAATTCCTAACAAATAAGTAACAACGGGCGCGCGAGAAAGCTCATAGCGCTCTTACAGACTTGCCTTAATTGTCAGATGCTAACAACATGTAATTAATAGTCATGTAAGGTAAAGGGTTGAGGGGGGGAGGGAGAAAATTTCAAGGAGAAAGTGGATAGAATAGAAGAAGGTGGCAAAATAAACATTGCAAAAGGAGTAAAATGACACCATCGACCCTCCATGGTGACCCCATCTATTCATAAACATAAGGCAATACTCAAAATCTCATATCAAATATAGTATTTTTTTATATCAGAGAGTAACTGTCTGAAACTCTTAATGCATGGTCATGAGTACGTGCTACTAAAATGTTAATAGCCAATTAAGATAAAAGTGCGAGAGAAAAATATTGGTAAATTAAGAAATATGAAATGGAATTTAGCTGTGTTTTGATTTAATTATTGGATATACTCATAAGTGACAGTATTTGACGGACTGATACAAAACAAGAATAATATTTTATAAAAATCTGCTTTTCAATTAGGTGCATTATTTATGACGTGTATCTTTCAGCATCGTTTGAACTGTATTTTTTTTCACAAATACGTGAAAATTTGTTTTTTACCTCCTATGCAGGGTTGGCTTTTGATTTTTGTCATCGACTTGTTATCCATGTTATCCAGAGATCAATCAATTCAATCATAGCCCGATAGGGTTCAATACATTTAACTCGCATTTATATTTACATCGTATTGAATAAATAGTAAAAGTGATCAGCACGGGCGGAAATCGCTCCCCGAAGGTGTGTGTGTGTGTGTGTGGGGGGGGGGGGGGGCGGCATGTTTTTCCTCAGGAAGTAACCGCTTAGGGGTGGGGGTGGGCCGGGGGATCAGGGTGATGGATTTTATTGTGAGTGTTTTTTTTTTTCAATGAAAGCAGTTGGGGGGGACACTATATCTTGTCGGCGGAAGGAACGAAAATAGTTTTTTTGGGGGACACGTCCCCAGTCTTCCCCGGGATTTCCGCCCGTGGTGATCAGGAACATGTGGAAGTGAAATATATTTTTAAAGATAGGCGTAGATCCTCTGAAACGCTTTATGGATATTGTATCTGGCCGGTCGAGCTTTTTGGGGTCGAATTCTCGGATGGTTGAGTTGTGTTGTTGTCGCTCTGTGCTGCGATGCGATTGATCAACGTATAAGCACAAAAAGGTCTAGTAAACCATCCATATTATATTGCCGTCTGTTTGTTGATGAGCACTCATGCGCCGTCCGTGATTTGCCTTTAGTTCGTATCATTGTGCTATTTCATCAAGGTCTGTGATCCTGTGCTGTATCCTATCAACGTTGAGTGTAAGTAGTTACGAGGTGGTGAATGGAGTAATAGAATATGGAATTATTATTCGCGCATATTCTTTAAAAATACGACTTTGCATCCGCTTGTTTTGGCAAAGTGACAGGGTGCATGCATTCTACGCATTGCGCATAGTGCATACATCATTACATGTACGTGCAAAGGCGGTCGGTAGTGTGATTGGGGGCCCATTCTCGCTGCACATAGGATTTGAGACGAAAACAAATAAGCATTTGGGTATTATGCACTTTACCGACATGCCTTAGCAACGAGGTTAAGGTTTGGGGGCCAGAGCTAGGCCTCCTATGAATATGATGACAGTTAGCAATACCATGAGTCATGACCATTGCATGTATAATTGGTGGTGGGTGAAAGAAAATATTAAGAATTGAGCCAGTGACTAGGCTACGTCAACAGTGAAACATTTTGTTTTTGAACTTCTTTTTTGTAGTTGACCTCGTTTTGGTTTTGGTCAAGACTCAGACGGCTGCCTCGTGGTTTAGAGTTGAGCTCGCGTTCGGGTGGTTCCAAAAGTTTTCTTTGCAAATTAGACAACAAATTCATTCAATTTCATTCTTATTGTGATAATGAAATGTAGACACCTGAAAATCAAGCAATACCGGTAATCGGTTTTTAGTCTGTAGTGTAATTACCAACACTCCCTCTCCCATCGCATGTATAATTGGATAATTGGTGGTGGGTGAACAAAACTAAAGAATTGAGTCAGTGAGTACATGTGTGCTAGTGCAGTGACATCACACTATTATTGAGGCTACGTCAACAGTAAAACATGTTTTCTTTCAGTTTTTTCTTTGTAGTTGAGCTAGCTCTGCTTTTGGTGAAGACTCAAGCGGCTGTCTCGTGATTTAGAGGTGAGTTCGAGTGATTCCAAAAGGTGACACCCCTATTTCTGACTCCCCCCAGATACTGGTAATTTGGCCCCCCTTTTTTCCATGCACTATGTACACAATTCTTTTCCCCCTCTTTTTTATGTGATTGTTTTGATTGTTTATATTCATTAATGACATGTGTGTGTACAGGAGATAATTGTCTTGTCCGTAAAATACAAGACCTGTTTTAACCCAAATCTGAAAATAAATACTTTACCAAGAAAATCATAGATTGAGTCAAGGTTGGGATCTTTTAAATGTGCTGTTTGATGTGTACTTTTTAAGTGTTTAGAAATGAAAGCATTTTGGCTAGATTTTAGTGAAAGGCTTTCTGGGGTAATTGAAATTTACAAAGAAATTTTAGGCATACACCCAGTAGTAAGGATAGCGTGCTCCATCCTGTAAATGAACGAAAAACAAGTCAGACAAAAATCTTGGAACCAGACGGGATTTGAACCTACAGCCTACTGCTTACCGGGCAGCGACCTAACCACGCAAGCTATTTCTAGTTCACGGGTCAAGACACGACAACATGGAAACAAATACCCGAAAGAGTCTCATTTCATCTGACTCATTTCAACTACCCCAGAAAGCCTTTCACTAAAATCTAGCCAAATTGTCCTTACGGCGGACTAATCATGAATATTAATGAGTCAGATGAAATGAGACTTTAATGTGTTCGGTTCTGCCACGGCAGGATTCGCTGTAGTGTACATGCATGACATGTTTGATACTGCCTGGTCCCCTATTGTACGGGATTGCCAACTAAAAGCTGTTCTTTTGATTTTCATTATTTCAAACACCACTGTACAAAAATCAATTGATTTCACTCAAAATCGGTACTTTAGACAGTTTAGTGACAATTTAGTGACAATTGGAGTAACTTGCAACTTACAACAAGTTACAAGATGACACCTAAAGCTGAATAGATCTAGAAGTTAAATACATTTTTTTCAACTTACTGATTTTAAAAAGAATTAGAAATTAAAATTTGTAAGTGTAGTGTTCTGTCAGAGTGAATGAACCTCACCCCAAAATGTGTGTCTTTATTCATTGTATTTCACCTTCATGAACATCTATATTCGCAGACTAAAAATGTTCAAACAATAGGGATGATAGTGGGAAACTGTTCATGCATTTTTACAGGAAAACCGGAATAGCAGGATGTTGTGAAGGGTGGGGGGGGGGGGGGGGATTGCCCTATGAAAGATAAAATCCCTTCTCATTTTAACAATCCTTGTGTATACTTGGTATGAAATCGTAAAACCATATCTGTTATTATCTCTTCTTGCAGGTGTCTGGGTTCTGTGGCAGGTGTCTGGGTCCTGTGGCAGGTGTCTGGGGCCTGTGGCAGGTGTGTGGGTCTTGTGATTGTATGTTTGTCTTCCCCTCGCTGACGAAGTCGGAGGGGATATAGGAACGCTGTCGTCCGTCATTCTGTCCGTGCGTGCGTGCGTCTATAACAAATTTGGTTTTTGATCAATAAATTCGGTAATGATTGGCGGATTTTTGGAGTATGTAGGTCAAAGGTCATAGTTCATTAAATATGCGAAAAAATACAGTCTGGTTTCCGATCGATAACTTCAGTAATTTTTGACGGATTTTAATGAAATTTGATATGAAGGTGCATGATATCAAAATATAGGCTAAGTTTGATTTTGGAGTACGTAGGTCAAAGGTCATAGCTCATTAAATATGCAAACTATTCGTTAGAGAGGTAGAAGAGAGTTGCAGAAAGTAAGGTGATATACTTCAAGGAAACCATAAGCTCCATATCAAGTAGTTTTTAAATCAAATGTAAGATGGAATGAAAAAAATCTGTTAAAAATTTGAACGAAATTGCATACGTACTAAGAATGGCTGTATGAAATTTCGATTGTGCATCTTTTACACTACTATTGATGAGATCATTTTCTGGACAAGTTTTAAAATGTTTTGTACATACATCGGAGGTGGTGGAGCATCGATTTCGGATAAGAGAAGTGGAGGGGCACATTTTGTCTGACAAACAATAGCTGGATTCCCACTTTCATTGTCTAAGCCTGTTTTTTCATTGTTTTTGATGCACATAAACATTTTCATTTTGCTTCAGATTTGCACGCTTTCTTGAGCCAAACTCCAGATATTTAATGTAGGATTTTTTTGTCCACAACATATTTGGGATTAAAGCAATGAAAACATCTGTGCTTGAAGAATTACAGAACATGTGACATTTTCTGTACTAAACATATTGAGAGTAGTCCGCAATTTGTTTCGGCAATAAATGGTAGTGTCAAAAACAGACAATTTCATTTAGGTATAACTTTTATATTTGCTGAATATGTAATTGAAGATATATTGTTTTATAAAAAAATAAAAATGCACTTTCTTATTTATAGACATGGCTACTGTTTAAAAAAAAATTCAAAATTAACTCCCATTTTTAATAAAAAGGTTTCAAATAGACTTTTTGAAAAATAACTTCATAAAGGTGAAAATTTTGCCTTATAAAAGATGGACGATGCCCCCTTTAAGTGTAACAAATGTTATGATCTAATTATTCTTTCGTTTTTCTTACAGGTGTCTGGCTGTTGAGATTGTATGTTTGTCCTTGTGCCAGGAAAAGTGCTTGTTTTGTGTTTTCATCTTTTCATTGTATACATACCAACCAAATTACTTCATCTCACGTCTTTTCTTATCTCAGAAGAGATCCTGCTCTCAGAAGAGAGTGTCCCCACACTCCAGAAGGGTGTGCGTCTTTAACCATTTCATCCCATTTCACCCACAGGAGACTGTGGTAAAGACTCCACGACAAAGTCGTTGGTTACGAATCAATATCCACGAGGAAATCGTTGGTTAAGAATCAATATCCACGAGAAATCGTTGGTTACGAATCAATATCCACGAGAAATCGTTGGTTACGAATCAATATCCACGAGAAATCGTTGGTTACGAATCAATATCCACGAGGAAGTCGTTGGTAAAAGTATATATAACAATCCATATAAAAATCCATATAAACATACAGAAAAGCTGAACGAAATCTGAATGTGAAATGAAAGTGTGAAATATATGTTGTGAAATCTCAGATGTGAAAGAAAGATTACAAGTGAATTCTTAGAAGTGAGTGAATGAGCTTTAGTGAAAGAAATTAGACAATAATACATGTAGAAATTTGAGTGGAAATGTAAAAGCTTGAGTACAGTGATTGATTTAGATATAAGAGTTATAGTGTTGATGGTTGAGATTGAATTGTTTGAGTACATGTATATGCCTGTTGTTGTCATGTAAGATCACTATACACTGTAGTTGGTTGATGATAATAAGATCAAAGAAGAAACATAAAGAAGTAACATCATAACAAGAAGAACTTTATTTTGAGGCAGAAACAGAAGAACAGGTTGACAAAAACGAAGGTAATAAATTGCATGAAAGAGGCAGCCTCTTCATTTCAAGAGTTTGGAGCTAAGCACGATTGAAACTATCAAGTTACTGGATTGATCTTAATATAAGAGCGCCATCTTGTGGCTGGCACATACTCAAACACTGTGGACACACTGAATGCAAACTTAGTATTAGAGCGCCATCTTGAGGTTGAAACATATTTGAACAGGGTGCATCAAATGAGTAGTATATTGATACTGAAAACAAATTTTGTGTAATAACGCCATCTTGAGGCCAAAACGTTATAGAATTTGACTAAAAGCATACTTTTTATCCAGTTGAAACACTCTTCATAAAGTTAAAACTCTAAACCGCCATCTTGAGGGTGACACCTTATTATACTTGAACGCAGTGCATTAGAGTCTGGTACCTTGTATTGAAACTCAACAATTACTTCAGACAAACTTAGTATTACAGCGCCATCTTGAGGCCGAAACATATTTGAACACAGTGCATCAAAGTCTGGTATATTGATACTGAATACAAATTTTGTGTAATAACACCATCTTGAGGCCAAAACATTATAGAATTTGATGTTGATAAAGAACACAGTTTTGTAAGGGTAATATTTAAAGATACGTTAACATTTTAAATCCTAAACCATACACTGGTATCACAGTACGTGTGGTCTGGCAAGGCGAAACGAACAGAAAAATCAAAATTAAAGAATTGAAGCTAGTATACTGGAGACAACCTTGTATTGAAATTAGAGTCTATAACATAATTGTATTAGTAAATGTGCTGACCACATTATTCCTAGAAATACTACTCTTGATTTAGTGAAATAACTACAGGCGAAATGAATGTTGTTCAAAAAACTGAAGTATTAGAGGAGATGGCAGAATGCTACGTATGTGGGAAAGATCTGGACAGAAATCAAAATGAGGTCAAGTGTGAAACCTGTTCTCGATGTTACCATGTGTCATGTTTGAACATTTCATGTGAAGACAAACTGATGGACATCAGACTAGTATGGATTTGCATTTGTGGAAACAACAACATATCTATGCGTTTGTTTGACCATCTCGGTATCCCAATTGATGTCAACAGGTATGAATCAATCTGTCCAGAACGTGATGTCGAAGAACACGACTACAATCTTGATGAAGGCTCAAAAGAGGAAACAAGAGATCGATGTGGACGTTTTACAATGAAGAAAAGGTATGTGAACAAAGGGCAGAAACGATCAAGATCACCTGACCTAACAAACACCAAAAAGAGGAAAAATGAAATGTATGTGCCCAGTGTGAATGAACCCTCGAATGAAGGAAAGGCATCTGACATGGAAAAGGAATCTGATTCAAGATGGAAATTGACAAGATCTAGGAAAGCAAAATACTTGGAGAAGAAAGGTGGATTGACATCAATTAATATGAAGGAAAGGAATGTTGATGAATTTGATTTCAAAAGAGAAAAGGGAGTGACATACATTGGGAAATCAATGAAGCACCTGTACTACAAGTCACCCAGGATTAATAAAGCCTCAACCACTGTCCCCCAATCAGAAATGAAAGGAAAGAAAGAAAAGTCAAAAGCATGTGCATCGAGAGAAAAGAAACCAGTCGAGATGAGTGGAAATGACTTAGAGTTAACGTGTAGAGGCACAGTTTGTCATGAAGACACCAAACTTTGTGGAAATGGTTTTGATGAAGATTGTTCCAAGTCAAGTGAAATGGCTATTTTGTTTAGTAAACAGAAAGCTCCTAGTGAATGGTCTGTTTCTGATATTGATGATCTTGTAACACATTCAGTCTCCTCAAGCAGCTCTAATGAAACTGCAAGTCATCGAAAGAATGGTGGAAATGCATCTCCTCAACAAGTGAACACAGGTCCTATTTCTGAGCACGCACACCCAGACTCACTACTCAACACACTACAAGAATCTCTTGAGAATTGTGATGGCTGTTTGATGAACTTTGGTAAGCAGACTTTTCTTGTGTTTGCAGATGAAACAGGTTACTACATCTTTGATCCACATTCCAGAAGTAGAAGAGGATGTTACAGTAGGCATGGCAAAAGCATTCTCATGCACACTAAAACATGGCTTGGAGTGTACTCTTACTGCATACAGTTGTGCAATTCATTGAAGCTCCCACATGATGTGACATACAAGCTGACACAGGTAGTAGTCATGGACAGAACAAAGACTGATGTATTGAAGCTGGCAACACCTCCAAATACAATTGCACAGGTTCAAGTAGACGATAGTTTGGATGTACCACATACTGAAATGTTGACCCCTACAACTGAACCAACATGTCATTCTGAAGAAGAACATGGTGAAGAACTAGGAAAACCTTCCAACCCCAGTGATGAAACACCTGCTGTCCTCAAACCTTGCAGCTTAAAGAGTAACTGTTCTCGAAATGAGTCTTTTAAAATTTCTTTGGACTTTGAGGTAGTTGATGACCCAAAACACACACATGAAACAGAGTTTGAACCAAAGAATAAGGTTACATCTGACATGAAACACAAACAGCAAAGAGTGGATTGTGATGTTGCACAAAAAACAGACAGTGCAAATTGCCCAGAATCAATGGAAAACAAAGCTCCAAATGAAGATGTAATTCTAAAGGCAAAACCCACCACGCACATGATGGACAATCCCGGTTGTAAAAATATGCAATGTGCAAGTCAGTGTAACAACGATTTTAAGTCTGAATCCATCTGTAACAAAAGTAGAACAAAGGATACTGTGCTCAAAGGTGAACAGGAAGACAAATGTACAAGAGTCAATACACAAATAAAACAAGTGGCCCAAGGAACATTCAATCAAGGTGACAGAAGATTTGGTTACTCAAGTGGAAAGCAGTGTGTTGCTAATTCACTATCTGCACTGATGTACAGCAAGGTGAAAAATGCAAGTGATTGGTCAAGTACAGATCTAGACAGGATTTTGCATAATGGTGACGAATTATATTGTTACATACGACATTTCAATTCAGTTGATCATGAATTCTTGTTGATATCTGATCTATTTGATTATTTGGACTCTTATGATGAATTATTTGAGATCAAATGTCGAGAATCAGTAGGTGGATTGTTAGATGGAGATGAATCAATGTTGGCCCAGTCTCTCACAATGCCTTTGAATAGAATTCTTGAACAAGAACTTTGCAGTGACTCTGATGCATGTTTTGTGACTTTTGGTGGATGTACATTTATGATCATATCAGGTCAAGATGGTTTCTTTATTTTTGATTCTCATTCAAGAAGCAGACGAGGGTTACTGATCGAGCAAGGATACAGTATTCTCCTTCATACTCCAAGTTGGCAAGGTGTATACAAGCACTGCATGAGATTAGCTAAAACAATGGGATGCCCCATGTGCACTGAATGTGAAGTAACTAGCGTTAATGTCAAAACAACTTCTGGAAAAAGTGAAACCTTGAAAGGATATCCCCAGTTACACGATATACCCTCTGGTCAACTTCCATCAAGAAGTGGACAATGCGCAAATGTGTCTGAATGTTCCATTCAGTATGACAGTTTTGATGAATTACCAAGCTTTAATCAGAGTAGCACAGAAGAAAGTATTCAAACCCAAGATTTATCTTGTACTGATAATGCAAATGATCCTAACATGCATTTCAATGGTCAACAATTGAAATTGAAAAGTGTGACAATTGAGCTAACCAAGTTAACAGAGACACAACTTAACAGTCTTTGCTCTAAGAAAGGAAATATCATTAAAGCAGTGAGTGACAATGATAAGAAACAAAAGACTGAAAATTGTACTTTGCAATGTGAAAGTGACTTGAATGACTCAGAGCTAGGGGAGAAATTGCAGAATAGAAAGAGAACCATGAGTGGAAAACGAAAACTGAAAAACATAGAAAGCGATGTCGAAGTTAGTGTTGACCCCTGTAAAAAAATCAGAAAAACGGACTCTAGACAAATTGAAGTGAAAGAAAATAATGACTTGAAAATTGATGAAAATGAATGTGAAACAGATCCTGAAGAACTGTTGATACTCAGTGAAGTTCGTTCAACCATGTGGTTTAAACCTCTTGATGAAATAAGAAGGAAACAATGTTGTAGAAAAGTTGAAATACCTGATGTTGATTGTCATAATTCTGATTATAGACTTGAAGTGTGTACACCTTTAACCGAACCTAGAAACATTAAGCATATTACTGGCGATGGGAACTGCTTTTATCGTGCAATTTCATTTGCTATCACAGGAAACGAAGGAAACCATACCGTATTAAGGAAAGCCATTGTTGTTCATCTGTTGAAAAACAAAGAAATATTTGTAAGCTTGTTGAGAACAGGTTATACAAGTGTTGCTGATTATATCTCAAAGAGTAACATACTGGATAATGGTACTTGGGCTACAGAAATGGAAATTATGGTTCTAGCAAATTTGATTGAAACAGATATATATGTATATAATGATCAGCTTTGTAGATGGAGCATATTTTGTGGCCGAAATATCCAAGTTGGAAGTGTGACAACTGAGAAAGGAATCTACCTGAAACATACACATTGCATTCATTATGATGTTGTTTTGTCAGTCCAATCATCTGAATCTTTTTCTTTGGATAGTGAGGTGGATGTTAAAGGAAATAATATATCAGAAATGCCTGATGTGCAAGTAAAAACAATTGACAGGAAAACAAAGAAAAGGCGTACACCACAGTCTTACAATCAAACTAAGGTTCGCAGAAGAGAGCGAATGAGAGAAAAACGTGCATTGATGAAAAAAGAAAACAAAAGTAATGACAAAAAAGACAACGATATGTCATACAAAATCAAGAAACAAAGGCAGAACATAAAGTACAGACATGATATAAAATTTCAGAAAACACACCTCAATACTATGAAAAGTAAATACTCTGATTTGCAGCATAGATCTAAACTTCTTCAATCAAATAAACAGAAATATATCACTAATGAGAAATACAAAGAAAATCATAAAAGTGCAATGCGAATTAAAATGAGAGATTTGTATACCACCAACGAACATTTCAAACAGAAGCATAGTTCTATTATGAGAAGGAGCACAAGAAATAAATATAAGGAAAATGACCATTTCAAGCAAACACAAAAAGCTACCATGAGAGTAAGCATGAGAAATAAATATAAGGAAAATGACCATTTCAAACAAAGACAAAAAGCTACAATGAGAAATAAATATCAGAAAAATGACCATTTCAAACAAACACAAAAAGCTACTATGAAAAGTAACATGAGTCATAAATATAAAGGAAATGAAAATTTTCGACAAAAGCAAAAGGTTTCTATGAAAAACTTGTCCCAAACAAGGTATAAGAACATTGATATAAAACAACAGAAATTGTTAAGCTTAAAAATGAAGTACAAAACAAATGAGAACTTTAGGCAAAGTGTAATGAGACAAAATACGGAAAGGGCTGTAGCTAAAACGCTGGAAATGTCAAAGTTTGATAATGTACTTCAAGAATTCAGAAAGATTATTTCCCATGGTCCAGAATTTGTTTGCTGTGTTTGCTTCAAACTTCTCTTTCAGAATCAAGTGAGAACATGTAGAAAGACAAATTATAAGCTTCAAAGGTGTATAAATGAGGAATATTTGCATGTTTGCGATTCACAATGCAAATCACCATGTCAAATAAGCCAGTCAACTAGATCATCACTATGGATTTGTTTCACCTGCCACAATAAGCTGAAATCTGGGAAAGTACCTGCAGAAGCAAACGTGAACAACTTACACCTTCACAGAGTTCCAGTAGAACTTGCAAATTTGAACAGTTTAGAACAGCACTTGATTGCATTGAATATCCCTTTCATGAAGTTAATGGCTTTGCCTAGAGGAGGTCAAAATGGAGTTCATGGTCCAGTCGTATGCGTACCTTCAAATACTTATGAAACAGTAGAGATGTTGCCCAGACCACAGACAGAAGATCAATTGATTCGTGTTAAACTGAAAAGAAAATTGTCGTTCAAAAGCTACTACAAGTACAAATTTGTAGATAAGACAAAATTGATGAATGCTTTGCTTTATTTAAAAGGAAGTAATAAGTGGTACTTAGATATAGGCATAGATAATAAGTGGACAAACACATTAGATCAGAATGAAAATGATAACGAAACAGAAGTCTTGGAAACTTTTGGTGAAACAGATATCTTAAAAGATATCAGAGAACTTGAGGAAGAGCGAGATAAAGAGAAAGACAAAATTGACGATTCCCGAAATGCTGAAATGAAGGGTAACAATGAGTCAGAAGATGATTTAGAAGAGAGATTATGTGGAATTCAGTTAGATACATGTTTGCAGCCTGCAGATATTGGACAAGAAATTCTAGATCAGTACTTTGATGACATCATATGTTGCGCTCCTTGCGAAGGAAAAAGCCCTGTTTCAGTTTTGCAAGATGAAAGCAATGAAGCAAAATGTTTTCCAGTGTTATTTCCACAGGGTCAACCAACATTTCATGATAGAAGAAACGAGAAGATAACCTTGGGACGCTATTTACAAAATCGACTGATGCATGTCGATAACAGATTTGCCCGAAGTACAGATTACATCTTTTATGCACAATATATTTATGAAATTCAACAGGTTTTGTCACAAGTTTCTATTGCATTAAGGCAAAGTCGAGACAAAAAAGATGACACTTCAACAATAACTGCTTCAGATTTGAAAGATGCAGATACAGTTCATAAGATACTAAAATCAGACAAAGGATATAAATTTCTAAAGCAAATTCGTGGAACACCTCCTTATTGGCAGAAGACACAAAAAGATGTGATGGCAATGGTACGACAGCTTGGAAAGCCAACATGGTTTGCATCATTTTCAGCTGCAGATATGAGATGGCCAGAAATAATTAATACATTGTTAACACAGCAGGGAGACTCCAGGAAATCTACTGAATTGGATTGGACAGAAAAGTGTAATCTTTTAAGATCAAATCCGGTTACAGTTGCGAGAATGTTTGATAAAAGATTTCACACTTTCATGAATAAAGTAATTTTGTCTCCAGCTGCACCAATTGGTAAAATCATTGATATGGTGTACCGTGTCGAATACCAGGCAAGAGGTTCCCCTCACATACATTCATTATTATGGGTTGAAAATGCTCCAGAGTTGGGAATTGATAAAGATAAGGATGTCATACGATTCATAGATAAGTACATTTCCTGCCAGATTCCTGACGAAAAGGAAGATCCAGAACTATATGAAATAGTCAGCACTGTACAACAACACAGTAAAAAACATTCCAAATCTTGCAAAAAGAAAGGAACAGCATGTAGATTCCATTTTCCAAAACCACCATCTGAAAGAACGTTTATCATTAAACCTGTAATAAATAAAGCTAGTGACAGTGGGAAAAATCAATGTGATGTCAAAGCTTCTGAAAAGGCTAAATCTGATGCAAAAAAATTGTTAAATTCTGTTAAAGATGCTTTATCTGATGGAAGTGAATACAAGAGTACAAGGCATCTCTTTGAGAAACTTGGTATTACACAAACTCAATTTGAGAAAGCGCATAATGAAATTGCTTCACAGGACAATATAATCATCAAGAGAGATCCACAAGATGTATGGGTTAATCAGTTCAATCCAAACTTACTTCGATGCTGGAATGCAAATATGGATCTGCAATACGTAACCAATCCATATGCATGTGTAGCTTACATCGTTTCCTATATGTCAAAAGCTGAACGGGAAATGGGAATGCTTTTGAATCACACATTAACCGAAATGGAACAAGGAAATAAAGATGCCAAGGAAAGTATGAAAAAAATTGGACAGGCATATATGCAGAATCGTGAAGTGTCTGCTCAAGAAAGTGTTTATCGTGTATGTAGTCTCAGACTGAAAGAGTGTTCAAGAAAAGTGGAATTCATTCCTGTTGGACCTGATCCTGTTAGAATGAGTCTGCCGTTAAGCGTAATACAAAACAAACCAGATGGAGATGATGATCAGAATATTTGGATGCCTAGTAAACTTGACAGGTACAAAGCTCGACCTAGAATTACAGAATTCAAAAATATGTGTCTAGCAACATTTTGTTCTCAGTATAGAATTTTAACTGCATCACAAGAACCAAGTACAAAGAGTAAAAATGTCTTTAAATTGGATAACAATTTAGGATATATTCAGAAACGTACACGCACTAAAGATGCAATTATAAGATATCCCAGATTCTCTGCTTCCACTTCACCTGACAAATACTACTTAAGCATATTACAACTGTTTTTACCACATTATTATGATGAGCAATTGAAGCCTCCAACTTTTAAGACACATCAAGAGTTCTATGAAAAGGGTTCTGTAAAATTATTTGGATGTGAAATACAAAATGTGAGGTCAATTGTGTGTACCAATCAAAGTGTTTTTGAAATAAGCGCCGACGCAATTGATAAAGCACAAGAGCACTTAAACAAATTTGGTCCACAAGAAGATGCCTGGGGTCTTTTGTGTCCAGAAACTGAAGTAGAGCGACTTGAACATCCGAGAGAGAGTGTAGACTTGGAAGATTGTGATGGAGACCTTGATATCCCTGATTTCAAACGTGAGCCAAAAAAAGATGATTATAGCATAGAATTTCGATCAACAAAAATATCTAAACAAAATGGACATTCTTTGATGAGGTCTTTAAATGAAAAGCAACAGAGTGTGTTTTATAAAGTACGTCAATGGTGTTTAGATACAGTGAATGGAAAAGTGGTGGAACCTTTTCATATATTCATAACTGGTGGTGCTGGCACTGGAAAGAGTCATTTGGTTAAATCCATTTACTATGAAGTAAGTCGTATACTAGCCAGAATGTTACACCATCCTGATGATGTCTCAGTACTGAAAGTGGCTCCTACTGGAGTAGCTGCATACAACATCAATGGCCATACGATACACAGTGTTCTTTCAATTCCAATTAACGCACAGATGCCCTATCAACCACTTAGTGAAGAGAAAATAAGTGTCCTTCGAAATAAATTAAGTCAATTGCAAATTTTAATCATCGATGAAATATCAATGGTCGATCAAAAGTTGATGTACTATATTCATAGTCGACTCCGTCAAATAAAACAATCCCGTAATCAAACTGCTTTTGCTGGTGTTTCGGTTATAGCTGTGGGAGATATGTATCAATTACCTCCTGTATTTGGAAATTCTCTATATAATGACACACTCGAAGGTGGATTGTGGAATGATAATTTCAAGAAAGTAGAACTGGAGGACATTATGAGACAGAAAGACGATATTAAATTTGCCCATCTTCTGAACAGGTTACGTGTTAAAGAACATGCAGATATTTTGTGTGATGAAGACATATCCTTGCTTACATCTCGTGAAACTGGTGAAGAATGTGCAAATGTTCTCCACATATATTCAAGTAACAAAGAAGTAGATGCTTGGAACAAGAAATTATTGCACAAAAAATGTGATGATGTGATATGTATAAAAGCAGAGGACACTGAGAAAGACGCTAGAAATGGAAATAAAATCCGTGAAAAACCTTGTACAAGAAAAAAAAACCAATTGCCTAATTATTTATGGATTGCTGTTAATGCTAGAGTCATGTTGATAAAGAACATTGATGTTAACAAAGGCCTTACAAATGGATGTTTTGGTAATGTAGTAGAAATAATATGGGATCAGACAAAGTCTAAACCAGTTTGCATTCGAGTTGATTTTGACAAAGCTGATGTTGGTATTCATTCAATTAAATTGTCTCAAGAGTCAATTGGTAAGAAAATTATAAGGCAACAATTTCCTCTTAAACTTGCTTATGCATGTACCATTCATAAAGTACAAGGTTTGACATTAGACAAAGCTGTTGTGTCATTAAAGACTATTTTTCAATCTGGACAAGCATATGTTGGGCTCAGCCGGGTTACTTCCTTATCTGGACTTGTTATAGAAAATTTTGATCAAAAACGCATACACTGTAATCCACAAATTAAAGAAAGCATGGATAAAATGACTCCTTTTATTGAGGAAAGCACCTCTGAAGATGTCAATGGTCATAATTTCTCGTTGATTATGCAAAATATACAGGGTTTGAAACAGCACTTTATAGATTTCAAATCCCAGTGTCAATTTTTAAATACAGATTTTATATGTTTGACAGAAACATGGATAAAAGATGAGAATATTTTTGATGTTCTTATAGACAACTTTAGATTTTACCATCAGCCACGACATCTTTCATACTGCAATTCTGGTGATGGAAAGCAATTCAAAGAACAATCACATGGAGGTGTGGCAATGTATATCAAGCATGTACATGTATCTAGATTAAAGATTCCTGTTGACAACTTGGAATTTATTGCAGTTCTTATAACAAATCCTATATCTGTTGTTATATCAGTTGTATATCGACCTCCATTATATAGCATGAAATCATTCTGTGAATGTCTAGACAATCTACTCAATGAATTACACAAAAGAAGCACGAGATGCATTGTAATGGGTGATTTTAATGAGGACTTGTTTAAAGACTCTTCTCAAGTCAAGAAACTAATGTGTAATAGAGGATATAAACAACACGTATCAAGTGCTACAACTGAGAATGGAACTTTGATTGATCATGTGTACAGCAAGGGATTAGATTCAGTGGAAACAGAAGTTGTCGGTACATATTACAGTTATCATGAAGCTGTTAGGATTCTATTTTAGATTGATATCAAATAGTGAATTTACTGACAATTACATGTACATGAATGAATAGTCAAGTGTATATATTGTTATAAACTTGATTTATATTGATATAAAAAGAAAATTATAAGACAACCATGAGAAAAAGAATCAAAAATAGATATACAATAGACATTTCAAACACAAAGAGTTACTATAAGAATGAACATGGGAAAGAAGGATATATCAGACAAATGAAAACAGTTCTGCAAACAATACTGCTTGTAATTGTATGGATGTATTTTGGTATTTGTTTGTAGTGATGAACACATACATGTATGTACTTTATGCAATGATGCCACATTTAATTTTAGTTGTTATTGTCATGGTGTACAATTAATTGCTACCATTTCAATGATTGTAAACTCCCAATCCCTTGACACACACCAAGACCCTACCCATCTGAGAACTTCCTCACAGGTAGTAGGTGATTCTGAACTGCTCATGTGTCGACAGGAACTGGCCATTCTATTGTCAGCATGTGCCAGAGGGAGACTGCTCATTACCAGCCTACATGTGTGGGGTAGAAGAAACATAGCTTCAAATAACTGGATCAACTGTAACCAACTTCATTTATTCAAAAGAAGGAGAAGAAGAATCTACCAATTTTGCTAATATTTTTTATCTCCAAACTACCTGATACAACATTATATGAAAAAAAGAGTGTTTTGTTAGTAAAGACTTATAAACGAAGGATGTGTGATCCATTCCATTTTTGTTACTTTTGCAATGAGACCTATTTCTTAAAGCACCAGCACTGATAGCTAGTATAATCATTAAATGTCAAAGTAGTAGTGTTGTATTCCTAGTACACTATTAAGACAATCACCAGTTTAATCACTGCACAGTTAATTATTTATATGACATTTAATGAATGTATGCATGTTTGCTTAAAACCTTGTTTTCATTCGTATGAAGTTCACTTATATTGAGAAATAGAAATGCCTCCTCTCCCACCATGTAGCAGCCCTCTGAACAGGTACAGTGATGTAACACGCCGCTGTAAGGTTACACATAGCATGTGTTTTGTAACACCAACACATACAGAAGAATGCACTAAATGATCATATGATTAGATTACTCGTTTCACATAATGACAATGTGCTCCTTTCATAGTTCTGGAGACTTCAAGAGAGAAAAAACACCAAATAACACCAGTAGTGTAAAATTATGGCCAGCACCCTCAGCTGTAATAAAAAGTAAGATTCCTAACATTTGTCTCCATTCCTTGTGTTCATTTAATAGTGTTATATGTGCCTTACACTACATAATGATCTCCATTCTTCATAATGCACTGCTGGCTAACATCAAATTGATGAAATGTTAGAAATTATTAAAACTTAGTGCCTTGTGATAATGATGTCTTTTTCTTTTAATACATGTTTTGTAAACAAAACGATTTATGCACAATTCCAACACAGGTCATACCAGCATACGTGCAGGTCCATGCTGACCAATGTCTACACCAGGTAGAGTCCTCTCACCTGGGGCCCCAGCACCTGTCCTCTTGACGTCCCGCCACGCACCATCCCTTAGCAACCTCTTCATCGTGTAGAAACACATCTTCATGGGGGTTAGCCGATGTAGCTAGTTCCCAGTCCCTGGACACACACAAAAGCCAATCCAGCTGACGGATGCCACTGAGGTTGTGGGTGACCAGAACTGACTATGCGCTCACAGACCAGGCCACTTTATTGTCAACATGCTATTGATAAATAGAGAGACAAGTGAAGGTACAACGTGTCTTGCATCAAGTAGTCCAGAACTGACTTCACCTGTGGCCCTGACCAGCGCTTTCCATCTCAATGCCTCCTCGCCCACCATGTACCAGCCCTCTGAACAGGTACAGTGATGTAACACGCCGCTGTAAGGTTACACATAGCATGTGTTTTGTAACACCAACACATACAGAAGAATGCACTAAATGATCATATGAATGGATAACTCGTTTCACATAATGACAATATGCTCCTTTCATAATTTTGGAGACTTCAAGGCAGAAAAAACACCAAATAACAGTAGTAGTATCAAATTATGGCCAGCACCCTTAGCTGTAATAAAAAGTAAGATTCCTAACATTTGTCTCCATTCCTTGTGTTCATTTAATAGTGTTATATGTGCCTTACACTACATAATGATCTCCATTCTTCATAATGCACTGCTGGCTAACATCGAATTGATGAAATGTTAGAAATTATTAAAACTTAGTGCCTTGTGATAATGATGCCTTTTTCTTTTAATACATGTTTTGTAAACAAAACGATTTATGCACAATTCCAACACAGGTCATAGCAGCATACGTGCAGGTCCATGCTGACCAATGTCTACACCAGGTAGAGTCCTCTCACCTGGGGCCCCAGCACCTGTCCTCTTGACGTCCCGCCACGCACCATCCCTTAGCAACCTCTTCATCGTGTAGAAACACATCTTCATGGGGGTTAGCCGATGTAGCTAGTTCCCAGTCCCTGGACACACACAAAAGCCAATCCAGCTGACGGATGCCACTGAGGTAGTGGGTGACCAGAACTGACTATGCGCTCACAGACCAGGCCACGTTATTGTCAACATGCACCAATAGAGACACATCACCACACATCACCAGTCTACATTGCGAGATACATGTACAAAAACATTCTCCATCAATTCCTTGTTTGTATACTGCACATTTTCTTTACTGTGCATCAGCTTGTGTTTACATAAACGTGTGGATAATAATCATGTCCAGTAGTTTGTATAGTAATAATAATAATGACAATAATAATACATAAAATTTATATACTGCAGTTTCCATCTGAATTAGATGCTCAAGGCGCTACAGAGCAAATTAAAGAGGAAAAATAAAACAAATAGAGTACAAGTATGAACTGTACAACTTAAATCATATAAGGTTGTATGTCAAAAAACACCCTTATTTAGGTATGTCCTTGAACGTGGTCACTGACGTCAGGGTTTTCAAACTCTGTTAAAAAGAATTCCACACAATTGGCCCTGCGTTAACAAAGTCCCGTTCTCCTCACGATTTCTTTGGAATGGAAACTTGCAAAAGACCGGGTGTGGAGAATCTTAAGGTTCGTGAGCGTTGATAGTAGTGAATTTTTTGCATATGAAGACATATTTAACTCTTAGCCCGCTTCGTTCGACTTGCGGCACATACAGCGGGCTGCCAAGTTCGACTAAAGTCACATTTCGCGCACAATGCATACGGAACGCATTTAATTGTATTGTGCGCACTCACATACAATAGCGACAAACTGCTACCTCCCTATATAACAATAAGAGGATCAGAGTATCAATAGGCAGGAAGTCTCCCAGGACAGGAAGTCTATTGAGAAGTACCCAGGGTCAATTTCAATAGAGGAGTTTAGTTCATTGTTAGCTTATTCTTTTTGAATGCCCCATTTAAATCTAAATCTAAATTGCTTGGTTCATTATTCCCATAAAGACATGGGTTTGGTATGTAATGAAAGCTAAAGAACACATCTTTTCTATGAACTAACTTAAGAGAATAACCTTTATTAGGAAATATTGAACATAAGAGGTATAAGTTAGCCTCAAAAACGATAATTTGGAGACAGAATATAAAGTTATAATTCTCAGAATCTATGATAGTATACATGTACATGAAAAAAAATGATACCATTGGCAAGAGTATTAATTTCTCTTAGACTTTGCTACACATTTTTTTTTTCATCACGACAAGCCAATAAAAAGTTATTGCAAGTTGAGTAAGACAGTGCATGCAAAGCCCCTCTGAATGTGGCACCCTGAAATTAATGTGGCGCAGGGGAGATAGTGTGCGTGGCGGGCAAAGTGTTAAAAATGTCAATAAGTTCGTTGTAGATGTTATGTATATTAACCACTGGTACTGGTGTCCTTTCTTGTATTTTCTAATACAATCAAGCTTTCCACAGGTTATTGGCATGTACTGTAAGAACTCCCACAATTTTGCTCCAATTCATTGTGCTTCAAACCACCTGTTTACATGCATACCTTTGGATATGTTGATTTGTCTTGTTAATACCATAGTACAATGTACTTATTGCTTCTCATTGTCGTATGTATATATCAGACCGCTAAACAATATCAGACCGCTAAGCCTCTCACTAGAGTGAGTTTGAGCCGATTGTCTTGACAGCATCCTCATGTGGCGACACCACTTCCGTGCTATATGCTCTCTCAAGCGTTCTATACCACATTTTGTGTTCCACTATAAGGAGCGAGTTCCTTGGTTGTTTTTTTTTACACATATAGTATTTATTTTTGGAGCCTCACGCTCTTTATGGTGAAAAGTCTGGAATGTGGATAGTTGTGATACTGCGACACGCCCAAGAGCAAGTAGCTTGATCGTGCCTATAACTTTGGCAGGTCGCAAGGTAATTTTCCTCCGCAACCAAGTTATTAACTCACTCATACTATTGATATGACTGAGCATGCGGAGGTTTTTTGACCTTGCTTGGGTGGTGCGTAGTCACATATTTTGTTGTAATTCGAGTTGCCCTCGGGGCGTGAGGAGGAGTATACATAAGCACATTATATTTCGACATATTGATATTACATACTGTTTACTCTGTTAATTGTTGTCTTAGCTGTTAATCATTCGTTTGGTTTTGGTTTTTGTTTTGTTTTTGTCTTTTGTTTTTTGTTTCGTGTGTGTTTGCTTGTATTAATCTTTCTTTGATGTATTTTTTTTTAAATAATGGACTTCATACTGTATCATGTGTATTGAACCACCTGTAAATGAATAAAAAATTGAATTGAAATTGATATATAGATATCATTATCATTGTCATTGTTCAAAACCCACCTGCACCCAACAAAGGAAATTATAATTGGTATAGTGTCAAGAATTTGTCAATCTAACGGTCAATCGTATCGGGGTCGCCTAAGCCACTCTAAGCCACTCTGTGGTCTAGTGGTTAAGGCACCGGCGTTCAAAGCTGGGGGCCCGGGTTCGATTCCCGGCAGAGACATTTTTTCGGCATCACCAATTTTTCCAAAGGGTAGATAGCTCTGGGGAACCTTGATTTAAGCTACGCCTACCATTGTTCTCTTCATACATTTCTTTCACAAAAAAAAAACAAAACAAATATATATATATATATATATATATATATGTGTGTGTGTGTGTGTATGCTATGAATATCCAGTGCATATCAGGTGCATACTCCATTCTATGTTGCACATTCTTTCTTCTTTATTTTATGTTATTACTGTACCAGTTTTAGTAAGGAGAAATTCTAAATCGAGGTCAAATCTTGAAATGTCATTTGAGATATAATATACTGAATTTCATAAAACCTGGTTCAAATGTGATATATGACAGGATAATTAAGTAATTATAATGCTGGTCAGAAAGATCACATCAAGATCAAATTCTAAATGTTGCTTTTTTTATGCAACTTGTGTAAAATATATTGGCAGGAATGGTACAGAAATAGACTATATTGATTTCATAGACTTTATTTTACTGTACTTATTAGTGGTATGTGTTAAGAAAAAAAATACTCTTTTGAAAGTTATAACATCAATTCGACCCAAATCCAGCCAAAATTTACACATCCAATAGAACCAGGATAATATCTCATAAATGCCATTATGCCATTTATTAAACTTTTGAAATATCCTGGAAGTAAAATGTGTTTGTCTTTTTACAGTGAACATTCGTTATGTAGACATTGAAATATTTATTAACTTTGCCTGATATCAACATGATATGTTTGACCGGACATTCAGTATTTCCACTTGATCAAGTCCAACCCAGACACAGAGAAGACAATGTGTGTAAATTAAAGTGTATAAAGTGTATGTATTTCCATGCATGAGTATTCATGCGTGTGCATGTGTGTTTGCATATATAGGTGTGTGTGTGTGTGTGTGTGTGTGTGTGTGCTCGTGCTTGTGAGTGTGTGTGTATGTATGTGTGTGTACGTGCTTGTGTGTATGTATGTGTGTGGACGTGACATACACCACAGTAATAAACTATCCTAACTGCTAACTTCAAATTCTATTCAATACATGCACACTGTTTTAATTGAATAAAACAGTTAATCAAATATAATGGAGTTAGAAAAGTTAAATAAAATGAATTAATATACATGAGGATCAGCACCTCTTTCAAACCCGAACTACTACTAATTTATTCACAAACCTTTTCATTCACTTAATACGTAATGCACAAAAGGGGTTGCAATGATTTAGAAATCATTTTTCAAGTTAAAATTTCTCCATGATCCTGACATCTGATTCAAAAAAGGAAACACGGTCCGGAAATCTAGAAAGCTCAGCTACAACATATTACAATTCCAGACTAAATGTATCCAACGACCAACTTAGACATGAACTAACATCTACACTTCACAAACTATCAGAATGTAGATTCTGTGACTGTTTTCATTGTAACTTTAATGCTTTAAACTGTAGATGGCGCTATTCTACGAAAGATAACGTCTAAATTAATGTTTTTAAAATGAAACGTTCATTTGTTCAATTGAGATTTTCATCTTGATCTCGATATGTGATGAAAAAAATAAAAAAAATAGAGACCACTTCCCAGAAAGCAATTAGACTCAGCTACAACATATTAGAATTTCAGAGTACAAACCTTAAGTGAGATACAGCACCTAGGAGATCGTCATGTAATGAGCTGGTAAATGCACGGTGATACCATGGACCTTCTGAGGTCATTTACTAAAACCAATAATCTGCTCATGTGAAATTGCAATTACGAAATGGCTCTCCCGATCTTAGCAGACGACACGGCTCCATCTACCGGCATACCAACAGATAACGCTCTTCCTCAATCACAACTAGAGTACCTGCAGCTCTCTAATCACCACCGACATAATTTTTGTATACGTCCCATTTTGACATTAATGTCTATAATCAAATTTACACCATGAAGATGGAATCCTATTAAGAAAATAAAGCTGGAAGATCATAAAACAATGTCTCAACTAAGACATACTGAAATTTGGAAGAAAATTGATCACCGATTACTGAGATACGCAAAAAAAAAAGTTAAAAAGTTCATGACGTCACACAT
This sequence comes from Arbacia lixula, assembly GCA_963669155.1. Taxonomy (NCBI): domain Eukaryota; kingdom Metazoa; phylum Echinodermata; class Echinoidea; order Arbacioida; family Arbaciidae; genus Arbacia; species Arbacia lixula. The sequence continues at coordinate 192,025 of CAVLGW020000001.1, forward strand.
GAAAATTCATTTTTTCGATTCATATGGCAATATGATAACGTCAGGACGTATTTAACGACCAAATGATACATGAAATAGCACCTACAGTTCCCACTCTTTCAAAATATGAAAAAAAAATGGGGGTCACCGGCCATTCTGAGCCGGATTCTGAGGAGCTATGGCCGATTGAAGTGGTCATGTTTTTTGCAATATTTGCACACAAAAACGTATTGATGCACACGCGGACTTTAAACTTTGACGCACCCGCTCGACCTTATTGTTGCATGGAAATGGCTCAAAATGACAGGATGTGTTGTTTGTAGTGTCAAAAACATGAATCCAGTGAAAAAACGGTTTTCCGACGTTGCGTTTGCTAAACGCACGGAAATTTGAAAAATGTTAGAAATGGCCTGAAACATATGCAAAACAATTTCTAGTTGATTTGGAGCATTTTTTTATTTTACGCGCGCTTTAATGCACTAACGTACGCGTACGCGTGCGTTTTTTTTCATTGAAATTAATTGGCTACTCATTAATTATATGCATGCCAAATTTCATTACACAGAGATAACCAGCTCTAGAGCTACATGAGATAATAGATTTTCATTTAATTGCTCGTGCATGACGTCACGATGACGTCATGACCTTGAAAATGTTGCTGGAGCATGTTCACATATATACCCATACATGATAAAGATTTCATGAAAAATGGCCCATGCATTGCTGAGATATCCATGTCACAAAAATTGGAATAAAAATAAATAAATAAAAAAATAATAATAAACGAGACATACTTGTGGACAAGTATAAGCTGGACTATAGACTTTCATTCGTAACACCATCTATCCATAAGCAATGTGAGACATCGCTCAAGAAAGCTCATAGGGCACCTATTATACTAAAATTTCAGAGAATTTCCTAAATGGTAACATGTTTATGCTAACGTGATTAATAGTCATGTAAGAGAATGGGGTGAGAGAAAAAAGAATTGGAAAGAAAATCTCAAAGAGAATGACAAAGTGAGGCATAGAACAGAAGAAGATGGCAAAATAAACATTGCAAAAGGAATGCAAAAGTTGACCCTACCCACGCCAGGAATCGAACCGGGGGCCTCGAGATCTTAAAACGGCGCCTTACCTATTGAGCCACAAATCTTCCCATTCACTTAACACGTAATGCCCAGCAGGGGCTAGAATGATTAAGAAATCGATATTCAAGCTGAAATTTCACCATGATCCCGACATCTGATTAAAAAATGGAGACAACGTTCCGGAAAGCTCGTAGACTCAGCTACAACATACTGAAATTTCAGAGTGAAAGCTTGACATATTAGTGAGATACATCTCCTAGAAGCTCGTCATGTCATTTCATAAATACCACTTCCATTGACATAACACGGAAGTGCGATTTTGACATTCATGCGTATAATGAAATTTACACCGTGAAGACGTCATCAAAATGAAAAATGAAGGCAACTCCTACCATGGAGCGAGGTCTCAGCTACAACATACTGAAATTTGGGAGAAAATTGACCATGAATTACTGAGATACACAAAAGCGGGTAAAAAAGTTCATGACGTCATACATGAAAAATCATTTTTTCGATTCATATGGCAATATGATGACATCAACATAAATTTAAAAGGTAAATCGAACATTAAATCACATCTACATTTCCCACTCTTTCAGAATATTGAAAAAAAATTGGGGGTCACCGGCCATTCTGAAGAGCTATGGCCGATTGAAGGTAGTCATGTTTTTTGCAATATTTGCACACAAAAACGTATTGACGCACGCGCAGACTTTGAACTTTGACGCACCCGCACGACCTTGTTATTGCATGGAAATGGCTCAAAATGACAGGATGTGTTGTATGTAGTGTCAGTAACATGAATCCAGTAAAAAAACAGAATTTTGACGTTTTGTTCGCGTTACGCACGAAAAAACGCGCGAACGCGCGCGCACGCGCGGAAATTTTTGAAATGCTAGAAATGGCCTGAAACATATGCAAAACAATTTTGAGTTGATTTGGAGCATTTTAAAATTTTGCGCGCGCGTTTTTGCACTAACGTACGCGTACGCGCGCGTTTTTTTTCAATGAAATTAATTAGCTACTCATTAATTATATGCATGTCAAATTTCATTACACAGAGATGACCAGTTCTAGAGCTACATGAGGTAATAGTTTTTCATTAAACTGCTCGTAGATGACGTCACGATGACGTCATGACCTTGAAAATGTTGCTGTAACATGTTCACATATATGTCCATACATGATGAACATTTCATGAAATATGGCTTATGCATTGTTGAGATATCCATGTCACAAAAATTTGGAATAAAAATAAATAAATAAATAATAAAGAAAGAAAATTCTAACGAAATTAAGAGGTGATCTGTCGTTGGCGACAGACCACCTAACGAGACATACTTGTGGACAAGTATCAGGTGGTCTGCATTGGCAAATTCATGCACAGACATGGGCTGGAAAATGCACCGTGAACTATAGACCTTCATTCGTGACACCATCTATCCATAAGCAATGTGAGACATCGCTCAAGAAAGCTCATAGGGCACCTATTTTACTAACATTTCAGAGTATTTCCTAAATGGTAACATGTTTATGCTAACGTGATTAATAGTCATGTAAGAGAATGGGGCGAGAGAAAAAAGAATTGGAAAGAAAATCTCAAAGAGAATGACAAAGTGAGGGATAGAACAGAAGAAGATGGCAAAATAAACATTGCAAAAGGAATGCAAAAGTTGACCCTACCCACGCCAGGAATCGAACCGGGGGCCTCGAGATCTTAAAACGGCGCCTTACCTATTGAGCCACAAATCTTCCCATTCACTTAACACGTAATGCCCGGCAGGGGCTAGAATGATTAAGAAATCGATATTCAAGCTGAAATTTCACCATGATCCCGACATCTGATTAAAAAATGGAGACAACGTTCCGGAAAGCTCGTAGACTCAGCTACAACATACTGAAATTTCAGAGTGAAAGCTTGACATATTAGTGAGATACATCTCCTAGAAGCTCGTCATGTCATTTCATAAATACCACTTCCATTGACATAACACGGAAGTGCGATTTTGACATTCATGCGTATAATGAAATTTACACCGTGAAGACGTCATCAAAATGAAAAATGAAGGCAACTCCTACTATGGAGCGAGGTCTCAGCTACAACATACTGAAATTTGGGAGAAAATTGACCATGGATTACTGAGATACACAAAAGCGGGTAAAAAAGTTCATGACGTCATACATGAAAAATCATTTTTTCGATTCATATGGCAATATGATGACATCAACATAAATTTAAAAGGTAAATCGAACATTAAATCACATCTACATTTCCCACTCTTTCAGAATATTGAACAAAAATTGGGGGTCACCAGCCATTCTGAAGAGCTATGGCCGATTGAAGGTAGTCATTGTTTTTACTATATTTGCACACAAAAACGTATTGACGCACGCGCAGACTTTGAACTTTGACGCACCCGCACGACCTTGTTATTGCATGGAAATGGCTCAAAATGACAGGATGTGTTGTATGTAGTGTCAGTAACATGAATCCAGTAAAAAAACGGAATTTTGACGTGTTGTTCGCGTTACGCACGGAAAAACGCGCGAAAATTTTTGAAATGCTAGAAATGGCCTGAAACATATGCAAAACAATTTTGAGTTGATTTAGAGCATTTTAAAATTTTGCGCGCGCGTTTTTGCACTAACGTACGCGTACGCGCGCGTTTTTTTTCAATGAAATTAATTGGCCACTCATTAATTATATGCATGTTAAATTTCATTACACAGAAATGACCAGTTCTAGAGCTACATGAAATTATAGATTTTCATTAAATTGCTCGTAGATGACGTCACGATGACGTCATGACCTTGAAAATGTTGCTGGAGTATGTTCACGTATATACCCATGCATGATGAAGATTTGATGAAAAATGGCCCATGCATTGTTGAGATATCCATGCCACAAAAATTTGGAATAAAAATAAATAAATAAATAAATAATAAAGAAAGAAAATTCGGACGAAAACAAAAGGTGATCTGCATGGCAGACCACCTAATAATAATAATAATAAAGAAAGAAAATTCGGACAAAAACAAGAGGTGATCTGCCATGGCATGGCAGACCACCTAATAAAGAAAGAAAATTCGGACAAAAACAAGAGGTGATCTGCCATGGCATGGCAGACCACCTAATAATAATAATAATAATAACGAGACATACTTGTGGACAAGTATAAGGTGGTCTGCATTGGCAAATTCATGCACTGGCATGGGCTGGTAAATGCACGTTCATAAAACATCGCCTTACCCATTGAGCCACAAATCTTCGCATTCACTTTTCACGTAATGCCCGCCAGCAGTGGCTAGAATGATTAAGAAATAGATATTCAAGCTGAAATTTCACCATGATTCCGACATCTGATTAAAAATGAGGCAGACGAATCTGAAAGCTAGTAGACTGAGCTAAAACATACTAAAATGTCAGAGTAACAGATTCAAACATCAGCGAGATATAGCTCCTAGTACGTCGTCATGTCATTTCATGAATACCCCTTCCATTGACATAACACGTACATGCGTGCGATTATGATACGAATGCGTATAATGTAATTTACACCATGAAGACGTCATTAAAATGACAAATAAGTGTACGTTATCTATAGAAGAAGGTCTCAGCTACAACATAGTGAAATTTGGGAGAAAATTGATCAAGGATTACTGAGATATCCAAAAGCGGGTAAAAAAGTTCATGACGTCATAATTAAAAATTCATTTTTTCGATTCATATTGCAATATGATGACGTCACGATGTACTTACCGGTAAAATGACACATGAAATCACATCTACATTTCATATTCTTTCCAAATATTAACAAAAATTTGGGGGTCACCGGCCATTCTGAAGAGCTATGGCCGATTGAAGACAGTAATGTTTTTTGCAATATTTGCACACAAAAACGTATTGACGCACGCGCGGACTTTCAACTTTGACGCACCCGCACGACCTTGTTATTGCATGGAAATGGCTCAAAATGACAGGATGTGTTGTATGTAGTGTCAGTAACATGAATCCAGTAAAAAAACGGAATTTTAACGTTCCGTTCGCGTTACGCACGGAAAAACGCGCGAACGCGCGCGCACGCGCGGAAATTTTTGAAATGCTAGAAATTGCCTGAAACATATGCAAAATAATTTTTAGTTGATTTGGAGCATTTTAAAATTTGCGCGCGCGTTTTTGCTCAAACGTACACGTACGCGCGCGTTTTTATTTAATGAAATAATTTGTCTTATCATTAATTTTATGCATGTCAATTTTTATTACATATAAATGATTGGTTCAGGAGATATATTCAATAATCGATTTTCATTAAATTGCTCGTAGATGACGTCACGATTACGTAATGACCTTGGAATTGTTGCGGGCACATGTTCACATATATACCTATACATGATGAAAATTTGATAAAACATGGTTCATGCATTGTTGAGATATACATGCCACAAAAAAGTGGGGGGTATGGAATAAAAATAAAAAGAAGATAGAAGATTCTGACGAAATTAAAAGGTGATCTGCCATGGCATGGCAGACCACCTAATAATAATAATAACGAGACATACTTGTGGACAAGTATAAGGTGGTCTGCATTGGCAAATTTGTGCACAGACATGGTATGATAAATGCACGGCGACACCATTGTCTTTCAATGGTGACACCATCTATTTATTAGAAATCAGAGGCAATAACGCTCAAGAAAACTCATAAAGCCACATACAATATACTAACATTTCAGAGACTTGACAAAATGATGACACCTTCCATTGACATAATACGTACATGCGTCCGTTTATGACACTAATGTGAATAATGAAATTTACACCATGAGGACATCAGTAAAATGACAAATGAAGGAATTTCGTCTATAGAAGAAGGTCTCAGCTATAAATTAGTGAAATTTGGGAGGAAATTGACAAAGGATTACTGAGATATGCAAAAGCGGGTAAAAAAGTTCATGACGTCATAATTGAAAATTCATTTTTTCGATTCATATGGAAATATGATGACGTCACGATGTACTTACCGGTAAAATGACGCATGAAATCACATTTACATTTCATACTCTTTACAAATTTAAAAAAAAAATTGGGGGTCACCGGCCATTCTAAAGAGCTATGGCCGATTGAAGACAGTCATGTTTTTTGCAATATTTGCACACAAAAACGTATTGACGCACGCGCAGACTTTCAACTTTGACGCACGCGCACGACCTTGTTATTGCATGGAAATTGCTCAAAATGACAGGATGTGTTGTATGTAGTGTCAGTAACATTAATTTAGTAAAAAAACGGAATTTGGACGTTTTGTTTGCGTTACGCACGGAAAAACGCGCGAACGCGCGCGTACGCGCGGAAATTTTTGAAATGCTAGAAATGGCCTGAAACATATGCAAAACAATTTTGAGTTGATTTTGAGCATTTTAAAATTTTGCGCGCGCGTTTTTGCACTAACGTACGCGTACGCGCGCGTTTTTATTTATTGAAATTAATTGTATTATCATTAAATTTAGGCATGTCAATTTTCATGAGCTATAAATGATTGGTTCTAGAGCTACATGAGGTAATAGGTTTTCATTAAACTGCTCGTAGATGACGTCACGATGACGTCATGACCTTGAAAATGTTGCTGTGACAAGTTCACATGTACATGTATACTTGTTGAACATTTCATAAAACATGGTCCATGCATTGTTGAGATTTACCTCCCACAAAAAAGTGGGGTGCATTAAATAAAAATAAATATGAAAGAAAATTCTAACGAAATTAAAAGGTGATCTGCCATGGCATGGCAGACCACCTAACGAGACATACTTGTGGACAAGTATAAGGTGGTCTGCATTGGCAAATTTGTGCACAGACATGGTATGGTAAATGCACGGCGACACCATCGTCTTTCCATCGTGACACTATCTATTTATTAGAAATCAGAGGCAACGCTCAAGAAAACTCATAAAGCCACATACAATATACTAACATTTCAGAGACTTGACAAAATGACACCTTCCATTGACATAACACGTACATGCGTCCGTTTATGATACTAATGCGAAAAATGAAATTTACATCATGAGGACATCAACAAAATGACAAATGAAGGAAATTCATCTATAGAAGAAGGTCTCAGCTATAACATAGTGAAATTTGGGAGGAAATTGACAAAGGACTACTGAGATATGCAAAAGCGGGTAAAAAAGTTCATGACGTCATAATTGAAAATTCATTTTTTCGATTCATATGGCAATATTATGACGTCACGATGTACTTACCGGTAAAATGACACATGAAATCACATTTGCATTTCATACTCTTTCCAAATATTAAAAAAAAAATGGGGGTCACCGGCCATTCTAAAGAGCTATGGCCGATTGAAGGTAGTCATGTTTTTTGCAATATTTGCACACAAAAACGTATTGACGCACGCGCAGACTTTCAACTTTGACGTACCCGCACGACCTTGTTATTGCATGGAAATGGCTCAAAATTGCAGGATGTGTTGTTTGTAGTGTCAAAGACATAAAACCATTAAAAAAAATGGAATTTTGAGGCTGCGTACGCGTTACGCACGAAAAAACGCGCGAACGCGCGCACACGCGCGGAAATTTTTGAAATGCTAGAAATGGCCTGAAACGTATGCAAAACAATTTTGAGTTGATTTGGAGCATTTTAAAATTTTGCGCGTGTGTTTTTGCACTAACGCACGCGTACGCGCGCGTTTTTATTCATTAAAATTTTTTGTCATATTATTAATTTTATGCATGTTAATTTTCATTAGCTAAATATGATCAGTTCTAGAGATATAAAAGTTAATAGGTTTTCATTAAATTGCTCGTAGATGACGTCACGATTATGCCATGACCTTGAAAATGTTATTTTCGCAAGTTCACGTGTATACCTATACATGGTAAAAATATCATAAGACATGACAAGTGCATTCTTGAGATATCCATGCCACAAAAAAGTGGGGGGCAAGGAATAAAAATAAGAAAGAAGATTCTGACGAAATTAGAAGGTGATCTGTCGGTGCACGACAGACCACCTAACGAGACATACTTGTGGACAAGTATAAGGTGGTCTGCATTGGCAAATTCATGCACTGGCATGGGCTGGTAAATGCACGTTCATAAAACATCGCCTTACCCATTGAGCCACAAATCTTCGTATTCACCTTTCACGTAATGCCCGCCAGCAGTGGCTAGAATGATTAAGAAATCGATATTTAAGCTGAAATTTCACCATGATCCTGACATCTGATTAAAAAGTGGAGACCACGTAGCCGAAAGCTCGTAGACTGAGCTACAACATACTAAAATTTCAGAGTAACAGATTCAAAAATCAGCGAGATACAGCCCCTAGTAGGTCGTCATGTCATTTCATAAATACCCCTTCCATTGACATAACACGTACATGCGTCCGATTATGACACCAGTGCGTAAAATGTAATTTACACCATGAAGACGTCATCAAAATGACTAATAAACGACAATATTTTATAGAAGAAGGTCTCAGCTACAACATAGTGAAATTTGGAAGAAAATTGACCAAGGATTACTGAGATATGCAAAAGCGGGCAAAAAAAATCATGACGTCATAATTGAAAATTCATTTTTTCGATTCATATGGCAATATGATGACGTCACGATGTACTTACCGGTAAAATGACACATGAAATGACATCTACATTTCATATTCTTTCCAAATATTAAACGAAAAATGGGGGTCACCGGCCACTGTCAAGAGCTATGGCCGATTGAAGGTAGTCATGTTTTTTGCAATATTTGCACACAAAAACGTATTGACGCACGCGCAGACTTTGAACTTTGACGCACCTGCACGACCTTGTTATTGCATGGAAATGGCTCAAAATGACAGGATGTGTTGTATGTAGTGTCAGTAACATGAATCCAGTAAAAAAACGGAATTTTGACCTTTTGTTCGCGTTACGCACGGAAAAACGCGCGAACGCGCGCGCACGCGCGGAAATTTTTAAAATGCTTGAAATTGCCTAAAACATATGCAAAACAATTTTGAGTTGATTCTGAGCATTTTAAAATTTTGCGCGCGCGTTTTTGTACTAACGTACGCGTACGCGCGCGTTTTTATATATTGAGATTAATTGGCTTATTATTAATTTCATGCATGTCAAATTTCATTACATATCAATGATTGGTTCAAAAGATATATCCAATAATCGATTTTCATTAAATTGCTCGTAGATGACGTCACGATGACGTCATGACCTTGAAAATGTTGCTGGAACATGTTCACGTACATACCCATGCATGATGAAAATTTCATGAAAAATGGCTAATGCATTGTTGAGATATCCATGCCACAAAAATTTGGAATAAAAATAAACGAGACATACTTGTGGACAAGTATCAGGTGGTCTGCATTGGCAAATTCATGCACAGACATGGGCTGGAAAATGCACGGTGAACTATAGACCTTCATTCGTGACACCAACTATCCATAAGCAATGTGAGACAGCGCTCAAGAAAGCTCATAGGGCACCTATTATACTAACATTTCAGAGAATTTCCTAAATGGTAACATGTTTATGCTAACGTGATTAATAGTCATGTAAGAGAATGGGGTGAGAGAAAAAAGAATTGGAAAGAAAATCTCAAAGAGAATGACAAAGTGAGGCATAGAACAGAAGAAGATGGCAAAATAAACATTGCAAAAGGAATGCAAAAGTTGACCCTACCCACGCCAGGAATCGAACCGGGGGCCTCGAGATCTTAAAACGGCGCCTTACCTATTGAGCCACAAATCTTCCCATTCACTTAACACGTAATGCCCAGCAGGGGCTAGAATGATTAAGAAATCGATATTCAAGCTGAAATTTCACCATGATCCCGACATCTGATTAAAAAATGGAGACAACGTTCCGGAAAGCTCGTAGACTCAGCTACAACATACTGAAATTTCAGAGTGAAAGCTTGACATATTAGTGAGATACATCTCCTAGAAGCTCGTCATGTCATTTCATAAATACCACTTCCATTGACATAACACGGAAGTGCGATTTTGACATTCATGCGTATAATGAAATTTACACCGTGAAGACGTCATCAAAATGAAAAATGAAGGCAACTCCTACTATGGAGCGAGGTCTCAGCTACAACATACTGAAATTTGGGAGAAAATTGACCATGAATTACTGAGATACACAAAAGCGGGTAAAAAAGTTCATGACGTCATACATGAAAAATCATTTTTTCGATTCATATGGCAATATGATGACATCAACATAAATTTAAAAGGTAAATCGAACATTAAATCACATCTACATTTCCCACTTTTTCAGAATATTGAAAAAAAATTGGGGGTCACCGGCCATTCTGAAGAGCTATGGCCGATTGAAGGTAGTCATGTTTTTTGCAATATTTGCACACAAAAACGTATTGACGCACGCGCAGACTTTCAACTTTGACGCACCCGCACGACCTTGTTATTGCATGGAAATGGCTCAAAATGACAGGATGTGTTGTATGTAGTGTCAGTAACATGAATCTAGTAAAAAAACGGAATTTTGACGTTTTTTTCGCGTTACGCACAGAAAAACGCGCGAACGCGCGCGCACGCGCGGAAATTTTTGAAATGCTAGAAATTACCTAAAACATATGCAAAACAATTTTGAGTTGATTCTGAGCATTTTTAAATTTTGCGCGCGCGTTTTTGGACTAACGTACGCGTACGCGCGCGTTTTAATTTATTGAAATTAATTGTATTATCATTAAATTGATGCATGTCAATTTTCATTAGCTATAAATGATTGGTTCTAGAGCTAGATGAGGTAATAGGTTTTTATTAAACTGCTCGTAGATGACGTCACGATGACGTCATGACCTTGAAAATGTTGCTGGAACATGTTCACGTACATATTCATACATGATGAAGATTTCATGAAAAATGACTAATGCATTGTTGAGATATCCATGCCACAAAATTTTGGAATAAAAATAAATAAAGAAATAAATAAAGAAAGAAAATTCTAACGAAATTAAGAGGTGATCTGTCGTTGGCGACAGACCACCTAATAAATAAACGAGACATACTTGTGGACAAGTATCAGGTGGTCTGCATTGGCAAATTCATGCACAGACATGGGCTGGAAAATGCACGGTGAACTATAGACCTTCATTCGTGACACCAACTATCCATAAGCAATGTGAGACAGCGCTCAAGAAAGCTCATAGGGCACCTATTATACTAAAATTTCAGAGAATTTCCTAAATGGTAACATGTTTATGCTAACGTGATTAATAGTCATGTAAGAGAATGGGGTGAGAGAAAAAAGAATTGGAAAGAAAATCTCAAAGAGAATGACAAAGTGAGGCATAGAACAGAAGAAGATGGCAAAATAAACATTGCAAAAGGAATGCAAAAGTTGACCCTACCCACGCCAGGAATCGAACCGGGGGCCTCGAGATCTTAAAACGGCGCCTTACCTATTGAGCCACAAATCTTCCCATTCACTTAACACGTAATGCCCAGCAGGGGCTAGAATGATTAAGAAATCGATATTCAAGCTGAAATTTCACCATGATCCCGACATCTGATTAAAAAATGGAGACAACGTTCCGGAAAGCTCGTAGACTCAGCTACAACATACTGAAATTTCAGAGTGAAAGCTTGACATATTAGTGAGATACATCTCCTAGAAGCTCGTCATGTCATTTCATAAATACCACTTCCATTGACATAACACGGAAGTGCGATTTTGACATTCATGCGTATAATGAAATTTACACCGTGAAGACGTCATCAAAATGAAAAATGAAGGCAACTCCTACTATGGAGCGAGGTCTCAGCTACAACATACTGAAATTTGGGAGAAAATTGACCATGAATTACTGAGATACACAAAAGCGGGTAAAAAAGTTCATGACGTCATACATGAAAAATCATTTTTTCGATTCATATGGCAATATGATGACATCAACATAAATTTAAAAGGTAAATCGAACATTAAATCACATCTACATTTCCCACTCTTTTAGAATATTGAAAAAAAATTGGGGGTCACCGGCCATTCTGAAGAGCTATGGCCGATTGAAGGTAGTCATGTTTTTTGCAATATTTGCACACAAAAACGTATTGACGCACGCGCAGACTTTGAACTTTGACGCACCCGCACGACCTTGTTATTGCATGGAAATGGCTCAAAATGACAGGATGTGTTGTATGTAGTGTCAGTAACATGAATCCAGTAAAAAAACAGAATTTTGACGTTTTGTTCGCGTTACGCACGAAAAAACGCGCGAACGCGCGCGCACGCGCGGAAATTTTTGAAATGCTAGAAATGGCCTGAAACATATGCAAAACAATTTTGAGTTGATTTGGAGCATTTTAAAATTTTGCGCGCGCGTTTTTGCACTAACGTACGCGTACGCGCGCGTTTTTTTTCAAAGAAATTAATTAGCTACTCATTAATTATATGCATGTCAAATTTCATTACACAGAGATGACCAGTTCTAGAGCTACATGAGGTAATAGTTTTTCATTAAACTGCTCGTAGATGACGTCACGATGACGTCATGACCTTGAAAATGTTGCTGTAACATGTTCACATATATGTCCATACATGATGAACATTTCATGAAATATGGCCTATGCATTGTTGAGATATCCAGGTCACAAAAATTTGGAATAAAAATAAATAAATAGATAATAAATAACGAGACATACTTGTGGACAAGTATCAGGTGGTCTGCATTGGCAAATTCATGCACAGACATGGGCTGGAAAATGCACGGTGAACTATAGACCTTCATTCGTGACACCAACTATCCATAAGCAATGTGAGACAGCGCTCAAGAAAGCTCATAGGGCACCTATTATACTAAAATTTCAGAGAATTTCCTAAATGGTAACATGTTTATGCTAACGTGATTAATAGTCATGTAAGAGAATGGGGTGAGAGAAAAAAGAATTGGAAAGAAAATCTCAAAGAGAATGACAAAGTGAGGCATAGAACAGAAGAAGATGGCAAAATAAACATTGCAAAAGGAATGCAAAAGTTGACCCTACCCACGCCAGGAATCGAACCGGGGGCCTCGAGATCTTAAAACGGCGCCTTACCTATTGAGCCACAAATCTTCCCATTCACTTAACACGTAATGCCCAGCAGGGGCTAGAATGATTAAGAAATCGATATTCAAGCTGAAATTTCACCATGATCCCGACATCTGATTAAAAAATGGAGACAACGTTCCGGAAAGCTCGTAGACTCAGCTACAACATACTGAAATTTCAGAGTGAAAGCTTGACATATTAGTGAGATACATCTCCTAGAAGGTCGTCATGTCATTTCATAAATACCACTTCCATTGACATAACACGGAAGTGCGATTTTGACATTCATGCGTATAATGAAATTTACACCGTGAAGACGTCATCAAAATGAAAAATGAAGGCAACTCTTACTATGGAGCGAGGTCTCAGCTACAACATACTGAAATTTGGGAGAAAATTGACCATGAATTACTGAGATACACAAAAGCGGGTAAAAAAGTTCATGACGTCATACATGACAAATCATTTTTTCGATTCATATGGCAATATGATGACATCAACATAAATTTAAAAGGTAAATCGAACATTAAATCACATCTACATTTCCCACTCTTTCAGAATATTGAAAAAAAATTGGGGGTCACCGGCCATTCTGAAGAGCTATGGCCGATTGAAGGTAGTCATGTTTTTTGCAATATTTGCACACAAAAACGTATTGACGCACGCGCAGACTTTGAACTTTGACGCACCCGCACGACCTTGTTATTGCATGGAAATGGCTCAAAATGACAGGATGTGTTGTATGTAGTGTCAGTAACATGAATCCAGTAAAAAAACAGAATTTTGACATTTTGTTCGCGTTACGCACGAAAAAACGCGCGAACGCGCGCGCACGCGCGGAAATTTTTGAAATGCTAGAAATGGCCTGAAACATATGCAAAACAATTTTGAGTTGATTTGGAGCATTTTAAAATTTTGCGCGCGCGTTTTTGCACTAACGTACGCGTACGCGCGCGTTTTTTTTCAATGAAATTAATTAACTACTCATTAATTATATGCATGTCAAATTTCATTACACAGAGATGACCAGTTCTAGAGCTACATGAGGTAATAGTTTTTCATTAAACTGCTCGTAGATGACGTCACGATAACGTCATGACCTTGAAAATGTTGCTGTAACATGTTCACATATATGTCCATACATGATGAACATTTCATGAAATATGGCTTATGCATTGTTGAGATATCCATGTCACAAAAATTTGGAATAAAAATAAATAAATAAACGAGACATACTTGTGGACAAGTATCAGGTGGTCTGCATTGGCAAATTCATGCACAGACATGGGCTGGAAAATGCACGGTGAACTATAGACCTTCATTCGTGACACCAACTATCCATAAGCAATGTGAGACAGCGCTCAAGAAAGCTCATAGGGCACCTATTATACTAAAATTTCAGAGAATTTCCTAAATGGTAACATGTTTATGCTAACGTGATTAATAGTCATGTAAGAGAATGGGGTGAGAGAAAAAAGAATTGGAAAGAAAATCTCAAAGAGAATGACAAAGTGAGGCATAGAACAGAAGAAGATGGCAAAATAAACATTGCAAAAGGAATGCAAAAGTTGACCTTACCCACGCCAGGAATCGAACCGGGGGCCTCGAGATCTTAAAACGGCGCCTTACCTATTGAGCCACAAATCTTCCCATTCACTTAACACGTAATGCCCAGCAGGGGCTAGAATGGTTAAGAAATCGATATTCAAGCTGAAATTTCACCATGATCCCGACATCTGATTAAAAAATGGAGACAACGTTCCGGAAAGCTCGTAGACTCAGCTACAACATACTGAAATTTCAGAGTGAAAGCTTGACATATTAGTGAGATACATCTCCTAGAAGCTCGTCATGTCATTTCATAAATACCACTTCCATTGACATAACACGGAAGTGCGATTTTGACATTCATGCGTATAATGAAATTTACACCGTGAAGACGTCATCAAAATGAAAAATGAAGGCAACTCCTACTATAGAGCGAGGTCTCAGCTACAACATACTGAAATTTGGGAGAAAATTGACCATGAATTACTGAGATACACAAAAGCGGGTAAAAAAGTTCATGACGTCATACATGAAAAATCATTTTTTCGATTCATATGGCAATATGATGACATCAACATAAATTTAAAAGGTAAATCGAATATTAAATCACATCTACATTTCCCACTCTTTCAGAATATTGAAAAAAAATTGGGGGTCACCGGCCATTCTGAAGAGCTATTGCCGATTGAAGGTAGTCATGTTTTTTGCAATATTTGCACACAAAAACGTATTGACGCACGCGCAGACTTTGAACTTTGACGCACCCGCACGACCTTGTTATTGCATGGAAATGGCTCAAAATGACAGGATGTGTTGTATGTAGTGTCAGTAACATAAATTTAGTAAAAAAACAGAATTTTGACGTTTTGTTCGCGTTACGCACGAAAAAACGCGCGAACGCGCGCGCACGCGCGGAAATTTTTGAAATGCTAGAAATGGCCTGAAACATATGCAAAACAATTTTGAGTTGATTTTGAGCATTTTAAAATTTTGCGCGCGCGTTTTTGCACTAATGTACGCGTACGCGCGCGTTTTTTTTCAATGAAATTAATTAGCTACTCATTAATTATATGCATGTCAAATTTCATTACACAGAGATGACCAGTTCTAGAGCTACATGAGGTAATAGTTTTTCATTAAACTGCTCGTAGATGACGTCACGATGACGTCATGACCTTGAAAATGTTGCTGTAACATGTTCACATATATGTCCATACATGATGAACATTTCATGAAATATGGCCCATGCATTGTTGAGATATCCATGTCACAAAAATTTGGAATAAAAATAAATAAATAAATAATAAAGAAAGAAAATTCTAACGAAATTAAGAGGTGATCTGTCGTTGGCGACAGACCACCTAACGAGACATACTTGTGGACAAGTATCAGGTGGTCTGCATTGGCAAATTCATGCACAGACATGGGCTGGAAAATGCACGGTGAACTATAGACCTTCATTCGTGACACCAACTATCCATAAGCAATGTGAGACAGCGCTCAAGAAAGCTCATAGGGCACCTATTATACTAAAATTTCAGAGAATTTCCTAAATGGTAACATGTTTATGCTAACGTGATTAATAGTCATGTAAGAGAATGGGGTGAGAGAAAAAAGAATTGGAAAGAAAATCTCAAAGAGAATGACAAAGTGAGGCATAGAACAGAAGAAGATGGCAAAATAAACATTGCAAAAGGAATGCAAAAGTTGACCCTACCCACGCCAGGAATCGAACCGGGGGCCTCGAGATCTTAAAGCGGCGCCTTACCTATTGAGCCACAAATCTTCCCATTCACTTAACACGTAATGCCCAGCAGGGGCTAGAATGATTAAGAAATCGATATTCAAGCTGAAATTTCACCATGATCCCGACATCTGATTAAAAAATGGAGACAACGTTCCGGAAAGCTCGTAGACTCAGCTACAACATACTGAAATTTCAGAGTGAAAGCTTGACATATTAGTGAGATACATCTCCTAGAAGCTCGTCATGTCATTTCATAAATACCACTTCCATTGACATAACACGGAAGTGCGATTTTGACATTCATGCGTATAATGAAATTTACACCGTGAAGACGTCATCAAAATGAAAAATGAAGGCAACTCCTACTATGGAGCGAGGTCTCAGCTACAACATACTGAAATTTGGGAGAAAATTGACCATGAATTACTGAGATACACAAAAGCGGGTAAAAAAGTTCATGACGTCATACATGAAAAATCATTTTTTCGATTCATATGGCAATATGATGACATCAACATAAATTTAAAAGGTAAATCAAACATTAAATCACATGTACATTTCCCACTCTTTCAGAATATTGAAAAAAAAATGGGGGTCACCGGCCATTCTGAAGAGCTATGGCCGATTGAAGGTAGTCATGTTTTTTGCAATATTTGCACACAAAAACGTATTGACGCACGCGCAGACTTTGAACTTTGACGCACCCGCACGACCTTGTTATTGCATGGAAATGGCTCAAAATGACAGGATGTGTTGTATGTAGTGTCAGTAACATGAATCCAGTAAAAAAACAGAATTTTGACGTTTTGTTCGCGTTACGCACGAAAAAACGCGCGAACGCGCGCGCACGCGCGGAAATTTTTGAAATGCTAGAAATGGCCTGAAACATATGCAAAACAATTTTGAGTTGATTTGGAGCATTTTAAAATTTTGCGCGCGCGTTTTTGCACTAACGTACGCGTACGCGCGCGTTTTTTTTCAAAGAAATTAATTAGCTACTCATTAATTATATGCATGTCAAATTTCATTACACAGAGATGACCAGTTCTAGAGCTACATGAGGTAATAGTTTTTCATTAAACTGCTCGTAGATGACGTCACGATGACGTCATGACCTTGAAAATGTTGCTGTAACATGTTCACATATATGTCCATACATGATTAACATTTCATGAAATATGGCCCATGCATTGTTGAGATATCCATGTCACAAAAATTTGGAATAAAAATAAATAAATAATAAATAAAGAAAGAAAATTCTAACGAAATTAAGAGGTGATCTGTCGTTGACGACAGACCACCTAATAATAAAGAAAGAAAATTCTAACGAAATTAAGAGGTGATCTGTCGTTGGCGACAGACCACCTAATAAATAAATAAAGAAAGAAAATTCTAACGAAATTAAGAGGTGATCGGTCGTTGGCGACAGACCACCTAATAAAGAAAGAAAATTCTAACGAAACGAGACATATTTGTGGACAAGTATAAGGTGGTCTGCATTGGCAAATTTGTGCACAAACAAGGTATGGTAAATGCACGGCGACACCATCGTCTTTCCATGGTGACACCATCTATTTATTAGAAATCAGAGGCAACGCTCAAGAAAACTGATAAAGTCACGTACAATATACTAACATTTCAGAGACTTGACAAAATGATGACACCTTCCATTGACATAACACGTACATGTGACCGTTTATGACACTAATGCGAATAATGAAATTTACACCATGAGGACATCAACAAAATGACAAATGAAGGATATTCATCAATAGAAGAAGGTCTCAGCTATAACAGAGTGAAATTTGGGAAGAAAGTGACAAAGAATTACTGAGATATGCAAAAGCGGGTAAAAAAGTTCATGACGTCATAATTGAAAATTCATTTTTTCGATTCATATGGCAATATGATGACGTCACCATGTACTTACCGGTAAA
Organism: Arbacia lixula; assembly: GCA_963669155.1. Classification (NCBI taxonomy): domain Eukaryota; kingdom Metazoa; phylum Echinodermata; class Echinoidea; order Arbacioida; family Arbaciidae; genus Arbacia; species Arbacia lixula. The sequence continues at coordinate 210,404 of CAVLGW020000001.1, forward strand.
ATGACACATGAAATGACATTTACATTTCATATTCTTTCCAAATATTAAAAAAAAAATGGGGGTCACCGGCCATTTTGAAGAGCTATGGCCGATTGAAGGTAGTCATGTTTTTTGCAATATTTGCACACAAAAACGTATTGACGCACGCGCAGACTTTGAACTTTGACGCACCCGCACGACCTTGTTATTGCATGGAAATGGCTCAAAATGACAGGATGTGTTGTATTTAGTGTCAGTAACATAAATCTAGAAAAAAAACGGAATTTTGACGTTTTGTTCGCGTTACGCACGGAAAAACGCGCGAACGCGCGCACACGCGCGGAAATTTTTGAAATGCTAGAAATGGCATGAAACATATGCAAAACAATTTTGAGTTGATTTAGAGCATTTTAAAATTTTGCGCGCGCATTAATGCACTAACGTACGCGTACGCGCGCGTTCTTATTTATTGAAATTGATTGTATTATCAATAAATTTATGCATGTCAATTTTCATTAGCTATAAATAATTGGTTATAGAGCTACATGAGGTAAAAGGTTTTCATTAAACTGCTCGTAGATGACGTCACGATTATGTAATGACCTTGAAATTGTTGCGGACACATGTTCACATATATGCCTATACATGATAAAAATTTGATAAAACATGGTTCATGCATTGTTGAGATATACATGCCACAAAAAAGTAGGGGGTATGGAATAAAAATAAAAAGAAGATAGAAGATTCTGACGAAATTAAAAGGTGATCTGCCATGGCATGGCAGACCACCTAATTAAGAGGTGATCTGTCGTTGGCGACAGACCACCTAATAAATGAGACATACTTGTAGACAAGTATAAGGTGGTCTGCATTGGCAAATTCATGCACTGGCATGGGCTGGTAAATGCACGTTCTTAAAACATCGCCTTACCCATTGAGCCACAAATCTTCGCATTCACTTTTCACGTAATGCCCGCTAGCAGTGGCTAGATTGATTCTGAAGAGCTATGGTGGATTGAAGACAGTCATGTTTTATGCAATATTTGCACACAAAAACGTATTGACGCACGCGCGGACTTTCAACTTTGACGCACTCTCACGACCTTGTTTTTTGCATGGAAATGGCTCAAAATTTCAGGATATGATGGTCGTAGTATCAGAGACATGAAACCAGTAAAAAAAATGGAATTTTGAGGCTGCGTACGCGTTACGCACGAAAAAACGCGCGAACGCGCGCGCACGCGCGGAAATTTTTGAAATGCTTGAAATTGCCTGAAACATATGCAAAACAATTTTGAGTTGATTTGGAGCATTTTAAAATTTTGCGCGCACGTTTTTGCACTAACGTACGCGTACGCGCGCGTTTTTATTTCATGAAAAAATTTGTCTTATCATAAATTTTATGCATGTAAAATTTCATTACATATAAATGATTGGTTCAAGAGATATATCCAATATTCGATTTTCATTAAATTGCTCGTAGATGACGTCACGATTATGTAATGAACATGGTTCATGCATTGTTGAGATATACATGCCACAAAAAAGTGGGGGGTATGGAATAAAAATAACGAGACATACTTGTGGACAAGTATAAGGTGGTCTGCATTGGCAAATTCACGCACTGGCATGGGCTGGTAAATGCACGTTCATAAAACATCGCCTTACCCATTGAGCAACAAATCTTCGCATTCACTTTTCACGTAATGACCGCCAGCAGTGGCTAGAATGATTAAGAAATCGATATTCAAGCTGTAATTTTACCATGATCCCGACATCTGATTAAAAAATGGAGCGCAGATTCCAAAAGCTAGTAGACTCAGCTACAACATACTAAAATTTCGGAGTAACACATTCAAACATCAGCGAGATATAGCTCCTAGTAGGTCGTCATGTCATTTCATAAATACCCCTTCCATTGACATAACACGTACATGCGTCCGATTATGACACCGATGCGTATAATGAAATTTACACCATGAAGACGTCATCAAAAAGACAAATAAATGTTTCTATCTATAGAAGAAGGTCTCAGCTACAACATAGTGAAATTTGGGAGAAAATTGACCAAGGATAACTGAGATATGCAAAAGCGGGTAAAAAAGTTTATGACGTCATAATTGAAAATTCATTTTTTCGATTTACAAGGCAATATGATGACGTCACGATGTATTTACCGGTAAAATGACACATGAAATCACATCTACATTTCATTCTCTTTCCAAATATAAAAAAAAAATTGGGTGTCACCGGCTATTCTGAAGAGCTATGGCCGATTGAAGGTAGTCATGTTTTTTGCAATATTTGCACACAAAAACGTATTGACGCACGCGCAGACTTTGAACTTTGACGCACCCGCACGACCTTGTTAATGCATGGAAATGGCTCAAAATGACAGGATGTGTTGCATGTAGTGTCAGTAACATGAATCTAGTAAAAAAAACGGAATTTTGACGTTTTGTTCGCGTTACGCACGGAAAAACGCGCGAGCGCGCGCGCACGCGCGGAAATTTTTGAAATGCTAGAAATTACCTGAAACATATGCAAAACAATTTTGAGTTGATTTGGAGCATTTTAAAATTTTGCGCGCACGTTTTTGCACTAACGTACGCGTACGCGCGCGTTTTTATTTCATGAAAAAATTTGTCTTATCATAAATTTTATGCATGTAAAATTTCATTACATATAAATGATTGGTTCAAGAGATATATCCAATATTCGATTTTCATTAAATTGCTCGTAGATGACGTCACGATTATGTAATGACCTTGGAATTGTTGCGGGCACATGTTCACATATATACCTATGAATGACGAAAATTTCATGAAACATGGTTCATGCATCGTTGAGATATACATGCCACAAAAAAGTGGGGGTATGGAATAAAAATAACGAGACATACTTGTGGACAAGTATAAGGTGGTCTGCATTGGCAAATTCACGCACTGGCATGGGCTGGTAAATGCACGTTCATAAAACATCGCCGTACCCATTGAGCAACAAATCTTCGCATTCACTTTTAACGTAATGACCGCCAGCAGTGGCTAGAATGATTAAGAAATCGATATTCAAGCTGAAATTTTACCATGATCCCGACATCTGATTAAAAAATGGAGCGCAGATTCCAAAAGCTAGTAGACTCAGCTACAACATACTAAAATTTCAGAGTAACACATTCAAACATCAGCGAGATATAGCTCCTAGTAGGTCGTCATGTCATTTCATAAATACCCCTTCCATTGACATAACACGTACATGCGTCCGATTATGACACCGATGCGTATAATGAAATTTACACCATGAAGACGTCATCAAAATGACAAATAAATGTTTCTATCTATAGAAGAAGGTCTCAGCTACAACATAGTGAAATTTGGGAGAAAATTGACCAAGGATAACTGAGATATGCAAAAGCGGGTAAAAAAGTTTATGACGTCATAATTGAAAATTCATTTTTTCGATTTACAAGGCAATATGATGACGTCACGATGTATTTACCGGTAAAATGACACATGAAATCACATCTACATTTCATTCTCTTTCCAAATATAAAAAAAAAATTGGGTGTCACCGGCTATTCTGAAGAGCTATGGCCGATTGAAGGTAGTCATGTTTTTTGCAATATTTGCACACAAAAACGTATTGACGCACGCGCAGACTTTGAACTTTGACGCACCCGCACGACCTTGTTAATGCATGGAAATGGCTCAAAATGACAGGATGTGTTGTATATAGTGTCAGTAACATGAATTCAGTACAAAAACGGAATTTTGACGTTTTGTTCGCGTTACGCACGGAAAAACGCGCGAACGCGCGCGCACGCGCGGAAATTTTTGAAATGCTTGAAATTGCCTGAAACATATGCAAAACAATTTTGAGTTGATTCTGAGCATTTTAAAATTTTGCGCGCGCGTTTTTGCACTAACGTACGCGTACGTGCGCGTTTTTATTTATTGAGATTGATTGGCTTATTATTAATTTTATGCATGTCAAATTTCAATACATTTTAATGATTGGTTCAAGAGATATATCCAATAATCGATTTTCATTAAATTGCTCTTAGATGACGTCACGATGACGTCATGACCTTGAAATCTAGGAATTGATAGGTTCACATACATGCCTATACATGATGAAAATTTGATATAACATGGTACATGCATTGCTGAGATATAGATGACACAAAAAAGTGGGGGGTACTAAATAAAAATAAAAAAGAAAATTCTAACGAAATTAAAAGGTGATCTGTCGGTGCACGACAGACCACCTAAAAAGAAAGAAGATTCTGACGAAATTAAAAGGTGATCTGCCATGGCATGGCAGACCACCTAACGAGACATACTTGTGGACAAGTATAAGGTGGTCTGCATTGGCAAATTCATGCACTGGCATGGGCTGGTAAATGAACGTTCTTAAAACATTGCCTTACCCATTGAGCCACAAATCTTCGCATTCACTTTTTACGTAATGCCAGCTAACAGTGGCTAGAATGATTTAGAAATCGATATTCAAGCTGAAATTTTGCCATGATCCCGATATCTAATGAAAAAATGGAGACCACGTAGCCGAAAGCTCGGAGATTCAGCTACAACATACTCCATTTTCAGAGTGAAAGATCGTAACATAGGTAAAGATATAGCTCCTGAAAGACTGACATGTCATTTAATGATTTAAAATAAATGACCCTCCCGTTGACATTACACGTGAAAACGTCTGATTCTGACATTAATGCCTATAATCATATTTTTACCTTGAAGACTTTAACAAATTGAAGAGTTAAGGCAACCCTGCCATAGAACAATGTCTTAGGCACAACATACTGAAATTTGGGAGAAAATTGACAAAGTATTACTGAGATAGGCAAAAGCGGGTAAAAGAGTTCATGACGTCATAATTGAAAATTCATTTTTTCGATTCATATGGCAATATGATGACGTCACAATGTACTTAGCGGTAAAATGACACATGAAATAACATCTACATTTCATTTTCTTTCCAAATATAAAAAAAAAATTGGGGGTCACCGGCCATTCTGAAGAGCTATGGCCGATTGAAGATAGTCATGTTTTTTGCAATATTTGCACACAAAAACGTATTGACGCACGCGCAGACTTTGAACTTTGACGCACCCGCACGACCTTGTTATTGCACGGAAATGGCTCAAAATGACAGGATGTGTTGTATGTAGTGTCAGTAACATGAATCCAGTAAAAAAACGGAATTTTGACGTTTTCTTCGCGTTACGCACGGAAAAAACGCGCGAACGTGCGCGCACGCGCGGAAATTTTTTAAATGCTAGAAATGGCCTTAAACATATGCAAAACAATTTTGAGTTGATTTGGAGCATTTACAAATTTTGCGCGCACATTTTTGCACTAACGTACGCGTACGCGCGCGTTTTTATTTATTGAAATCATTTGTCCTTTTATCAATTTTATGCATGTCAATTTTCATTAGCTAAAAATGATTAGTTCTAGAGATATAGAAGTTAATAGGTTTTCATTAAATTGCTCGTAGATGACGTCACGGTTATGCCATGACCTTGAAAATCCTTTTTTCGCAAGGTCACATGTATACCTATACATGGTAAAAATATCATAGAACATGACACGTGCATTGTTGAGATATCCATGCCACAAAAAAGTGGGGGGCAAAAAATAAAAATAAGATAGAAGATTCTGACGAAATTAGAAGGTGATCTGCCATGGCATGGCAGACCACCTAATAATAAACGAGACATACTTGTGGACAAGTATAAGGTGGTCTGCATTGGCAAATTTGTGCACAAACATGGTATGGTAAATGCACGGCGACATCATCGTCTTAGCATGGTGACACCCTCTATTTATAAGAAATCAGAGACAACGCTCAAGAAAACTTATAAGGCCACGTACAATATACTAACATTTCAGAGACTTGACAAAATGATCACACCTTCCATTGACATAACACGTACATGTGTCCGTTTATGACACTAATGCGTATAATGAAATTTACACCATGAGGACATCAACAAAATGACAAATAAATGAATCTCATCTATAGAAGAAAGTCCCAGCTATAATATAGTGAAATTTGGGAGAAAATTGACCAAGGAGTACTGAGATATGCAAAAGCAAGTAAAAAAAAAATCATGACGTCATAATTCAATTTTTTTTTTCGATTCACATGGCAATATGATGACGTCACGATGTACTTACCGGTAAAATGACACATGAAATGACATCTACATTTCATACTCTTTCTAAATATTAAAAAAAAAAATGGGAGTCACCGGCCATTCTAAAGAGCTATGGCTGATTGAAGGTAGTCATGTTTTTTGCAATATTTGCACACATAAACGTATTGACGCACGCGCAGACTTTCAACTTTGACGTACCCGCACGACCCCGTTATTGCATGGAAATGACTCAAAATTGCAGGATGTGTTATTTGTAGTGTCAAAAATATGAAAGCAGTAATAAAATGGAAATTGGAGGCTGCGTACGCGTTACGCACGAAAAAACGCGCGAACGCGCGCGCACGCGCGAAAATTTTTGAAATGCTTGAAATTTCCTGAAACATATGCAAAACAATTTTGAGTTGATTTGGAGCATTTTAAAATTTTGCGCGCGCGTTTTTGCACGAACGTACGCGTACGTGCGCGTTTTTATTATTGAAATTAATTGTATTATTTCTCCATGTCAATTTTCATTAGCTATAAATGATTGGTTCTAGAGCTACATGAGGTAATAGGTTTTCATTAAACTGCTCGTAGATGACGTCACGATGACATCATGACCTTGAAAATGTTGCTGGACCATGTTCACATATATACCTATACATGGTGAACATTTCATGAAACATGGTCCATGCATTATTGAGATATCAATGCCACAAAAATTTGGAATAAAAATAAATAAATAAAGAAAGAAAATTCGGACAAACACAAGAGGTGATCTGCCATGGCATGGCAGACCACCTAATAAAGAAAGAAAATTCTAACGAAATTAAGAGGTGATCTGTCGTTGGCGACAGACCACCTAATAAATAACGAGACATACTTGTGGACAAGTATAAGGTGGTCTGCATTGGCAAATTCATGCACTGGCATGGGCTGGTAAATGCACCTTCTTAAAACATCGCCTTACCCATTGAGCCACAAATCTTCGCATTCACTTTTCACGTAATGCCCGCCAGCAGTGGCTAGAATGATTAAGAAATCGATATTCAAGCTAATTTCACCATGATCCCGACATCTGATAAAAAAGTGGAGCCGACGATTCCGAAAGCTAGTAGACTGAGCTACAATATACTGAAATTTCAGAGTAACAGATTCAAACATCAGCGAGATATAGCTCCTAGTAGGTCGTCAGGTCATTTCATAAATACCCCTTCCATTGACATAACACGTACATGCATCCGATTATGACACCAATGCGTATAATGTAATTTACACCATGAAGACATCATTAAATTGACATATAGATGAAAGTTATCTATAGGTGAAGGTGTCAGCTACAACAGAGTGAAATTTGGGAGAAAATTGACCAAGGATTACTGAGATGTGCAAAAGCGGGTAAAACAGTTCATGACGTCATAATTGAAAATTCATCTTTTCGATTTATATGGCGATATGATTACGTCACCATGTACTTACCAGTAAACTGACACATGAAATCACATCTACATTTCATATTCTTTCCAAATTTAAAAAGAAAATTGGGGGTCACCGGCCATTCTGAAGAGCTATGGCCGATTGAAGACAGTCATCTTCACTTCACTTCACTTTTGCACTAACGTACGCGTACGCGCGCGTTTTAATTTATTGAAATTAATTGTATTATCACTAAATTTATGCATGTCAATTTTCATTAGCTATAAATGATTGTTTCTAGAGCTAGATGAGGTAATAGGTTTTTATTAAACTGCTCGTAGATGACGTCACGATGACGTCATGACCTTGAAAATGTTGCTGGAACATGTTCACGTACATATTCATACATGATGAAGATTTCATGAAAAATGACTAATGCATTGTTGAGATATCCATGCCACAAAATTTTGGAATAAAAATAAATAAATAAACGAGACATACTTGTGGACAAGTATCAGGTGGTCTGCATTGGCAAATTCATGCACAGACATGGGCTGGAAAATGCACGGTGAACTATAGACCTTCATTCGTGACACCAACTATCCATCAGCAATGTGAGACAGCGCTCAAGAAAGCTCATAGGGCACCTATTATACTAAAATTTCAGAGAATTTCCTAAATGGTAACATGTTTATGCTAACGTGATTAATAGTCATGTAAGAGAATGGGGTGAGAGAAAAAAGAATTGGAAAGAAAATCTCAAAGAGAATGACAAAGTGAGGCATAGAACAGAAGAAGATGGCAAAATAAACATTGCAAAAGGAATGCAAAAGTTGACCCTACCCACGCCAGGAATCGAACCGGGGGCCTCGAGATCTTAAAACGGCGCCTTACCTATTGAGCCATTCACTTAACACGTAATGCCCAGCAGGGGCTAGAATGATTAAGAAATCGATATTCAAGCTGAAATTTCACCATGATCCCGACATCTGATTAAAAAATGGAGACAACGTTTCGGAAAGCTCGTAGACTCAGCTACAACATACTGAAATTTCAGAGTGAAAGCTTGACATATTAGTGAGATACATCTCCTAGAAGCTCGTCATGTCATTTCATAAATACCACTTCCATTGACATAACACGGAAGTGCGATTTTGACATTCATGCGTATAATGAAATTTACACCGTGAAGACGTCATCAAAATGAAAAATGAAGGCAACTCCTACTATGGAGCGAGGTCTCAGCTACAACATACTGAAATTTGGGAGAAAATTGACCATGAATTACTGAGATACACAAAAGCGGGTAAAAAAGTTCATGACGTCATACATGAAAAATCATTTTTTCGATTCATATGGCAATATGATGACATCAACATAAATTTAAAAGGTAAATCGAACATTAAATCACATCTACATTTCCCACTCTTTTAGAATATTGAAAAAAAATTGGGGGTCACCGGCCATTCTGAAGAGCTATGGCCGATTGAAGGTAGTCATGTTTTTTGCAATATTTGCACACAAAAACGTATTGACGCACGCGCAGACTTTGAACTTTGACGCACCCGCACGACCTTGTTATTGCATGGAAATGGCTCAAAATGACAGGATGTGTTGTATGTAGTGTCAGTAACATGAATCTAGTAAAAAAACGGAATTTTGACGTTTTTTTCGCGTTACGCACGGAAAAACGCGCGAACGCGCGCGCACGCGCGGAAATTTTTGAAATGCTAGAAATTACCTAAAACATATGCAAAACAATTTTGAGTTGATTCTGAGCATTTTTAAATTTTGCGCGCGCGTTTTTGCACTAATGTACGCGTACGCGCGCGTTTTAATTTATTGAAATTAATTGTATTATCATTAAATTTATGCATGTCAATTTTCATTAGCTATAAATGATTGGTTCTAGAGCTAGATGAGGTAATAGGTTTTTATTAAACTGGTCGTAGATGACGTCACGATGACGTCATGACCTTGAAAATGTTGCTGGAACATGTTCACGTACATATTCATACATGATGAAGATTTCATGAAAAATGACTCATGCATTGTTGAGATATCCATGCCACAAAATTTTGGAATAAAAATAAATAAATAAATAAAAAATAAATAAATAACGAGACATACTTGTGGACAAGTATCAGGTGGTCTGCATTGGCAAATTCATGCACAGACATGGGCTGGAAAATGCACGGTGAACTATAGACCTTCATTCGTGACACCAACTATCCATAAGCAATGTGAGACATCGCTCAAGAAAGCTCATAGGGCACCTATTATACTAACATTTCAGAGACTTTCCTAAATGGTTACATGTTTATGCTAACGTGATTAATAGTCATGTAAGAGAATGGGGTGAGAGAAAAAAGAATTGGAAAGAAAATCTCAAAGAGAATGACAAAGTGAGGCATAGAACAGAAGAAGATGGCAAAATAAACATTGCAAAAGGAATGCAAAAGTTGACCCTACCCACGCCAGGAATCGAACCGGGGGCCTCGAGATCTTAAAACGGCGCCTTACCTATTGAGCCACAAATCTTCCCATTCACTTAACACGTAATGCCCAGCAGGGGCTAGAATGATTAAGAAATCGATATTCAAGCTGAAATTTCACCATGATCCCGACATCTGATTAAAAAATGGAGACAACGTTCCGGAAAGCTCGTAGACTCAGCTACAACATACTGAAATTTCAGAGTGAAAGCTTGACATATTAGTGAGATACATCTCCTAGAAGCTCGTCATGTCATTTCATAAATACCACTTCCATTGACATAACACGGAAGTGCGATTTTGACATTCATGCGTATAATGAAATTTACACCGTGAAGACGTCATCAAAATGAAAAATGAAGGCAACTCCTACTATGGAGCGAGGTCTCAGCTACAACATACTGAAATTTGGGAGAAAATTGACCATGAATTACTGAGATACACAAAAGCGGGTAAAAAAGTTCATGACGTCATACATGAAAAATCATTTTTTCGATTCATATGGCAATATGATGACATCAACATAAATTTAAAAGGTAAATCGAACATTAAATCACATCTACATTTCCCACTCTTTCAGAATATTGAAAAAAAATTGGGGGTCACCGGCCATTCTGAAGAGCTATGGCCGATTGAAGGTAGTCATGTTTTTTGCAATATTTGCACACAAAAACGTATTGACGCACGCGCAGACTTTGAACTTTGACGCACCCGCACGACCTTGTTATTGCATGGAAATGGCTCAAAATGACAGGATGTGTTGTATGTAGTGTCAGTAACATGAAACTAGTAAAAAAACGGAATTTTTACGTTTTGTTCGCGTTACGCACGGAAAAACGCGCGAACGCGCGCGCACGCGCGGAAATTTTTGAAATGCTAGAAATGGCCTGAAACATATGCAAAACAATTTTGAGTTGATTTGGAGCATTTTAAAATTTTGCGCGCACGTTTTTGCACGAACGTACGCGTACGCGCGCGTTTTAATTTATTAAAATTATTTGTCCTTTTATCAATTTTATGCATGTCAATTTTCATTAGCTAAAAATGATTAGTTCTAGAGATATAGAAGTTAATAGGTTTTCATTAAATTGCTCGTAGATGACGTCACGGTTATGCCATGACCTTGAAAATCTTATTTTCGCAAGTTCACATGTATACCTATACATGGTGAAAATATCATGTTACATGACACGTGCATTGTTGAGATATCCATGCCACAAAAAAGTGGGGGGCAAAAAATAAAAATAAGATAGAAGATTCTGACGAAATTAGAAGGTGATCTGCCATGGCATGGCAGACCACCTAATAAACGAGACATACTTGTGGACAAGTATCAGGTGGTCTGCATTGGCAAATTCATGCACAGACATGGGCTGGAAAATGCACGGTGAACTATAGACCTTCATTCGTGACACCAACTATCCATAAGCAATGTGAGACATCACTCAAGAAAGCTCATATAGGGCACCTATTATACTAACATTTCAGAGAATTTCCTAAATGGTAACATGTTTATGCTAACGTGATTAACAGTCATGTGAGAGAATGGGGCGAGAGAAAAAAGAATTGGAAAGAAAATCTCAAAGAGAATGACAAAATGAGGGATAGGACAGAAGAAGATGGCAAAATAAACATTGCAAAAGGAATGCAAAAGTTGACCCTACCCACGCCAGGAATCGAACCGGGGGCCTCGAGATCTTAAAACGGCGCCTTACCTATTCAGCCACAAATCTTCCCATTCACTTAACACGTAATGCCCAGCAGGGGCTAGAATGATTAAGAAATCGATATTCAAGCTGAAATTTCACCATGATCCCGACATCTGATTAAAAAATGGAGACGACGTCTCGGAAAGCTCGTAGACTCAGCTACAACATACTGAAATTTCAGAGTGAAAGCTTGACATATGAGTGAGATACATCTCCTAGAAGCTCGTCATGTCATTTCATAAATACCACTTCCATTGACATAACACGGAAGTGCGATTTTGACATTCATGCGTATAATGAAATTTACACCGTGAAGACGTCATCAAAATGAAAAATGAAGGCAACTCCTACTATGAAGCGAGGTCTCAGCTACAACATACTGAAATTTGGGAGAAAATTGACCATGGATTACTGAGATACACAAAAGCGGGTAAAAAAGTTCATGACGTCATACATGAAAAATCATTTTTTCGATTCATATGGCAATATGATGACATCAACATAAATTTAAAAGGTAAATCGAACATTAAATCACATCTACATTTCCCACTCTTTTAGAATATTGAAAAAACATTGGGGGTCACCAGCCATTCTGAAGAGCTATGGCCGATTGAAGGTAGTTATGTTTTTTGCAATATTTACACACAAAAACGTATTGACGCACGCGCAGACTTTGAACTTTGACGCACCCGCACGACCTTGTTATTGCATGGAAATGGCTCAAAATGACAGGATGTGTTGTATGTAGTGTCAGTAACATGACTCCGGTAAAAAAACGGATTTTTGACGTTTTGTTCGCGTTACGCACGGAAAAACGCGCAAACGCGCGCGCACGCGCGGAAATTTTTGAAATGCTAGAAATGGCCTGAAACATATGCAAAACAATTTTGAGTTGATTTGGAGCATTTTAAAATTTTGCGCGCGCGTTTTTGCACTAACGTACGCGTACGCGCGCGTTTTTATTCATTGAAATTAATTGGCTACTCATTAATTATATGCATGCCAAATTTCATTACACAGAGATGACTAGTTCTAGAGCTACATGAGATAATAGATTTTCATTTAATTGCTCGTAGATGACGTCACGATAACGTCATGACCTTGAAAATGTTGCTGGAACATGTTCACGTATATAGCAATGCATGATAAAGATTTCATGAAAAATTGTCCATGCAATGTTGAGATATCAATGCCACAAAAATTAGGAATAAAAATAAATAAATAAATAAATAATAAAGAAAGAAAATTCGGACGAAAACAAAAGGTGATCTGCATGGCAGACCACCTAATAAAGAAAATTCTAACGAAATTAAGAGGTGATCTGTCGTTGGCGACAGACCACCTAAGGCACCTTGTCAAAAGTCTGTGCACCGGCGACGCCGCGTATTCAGCGGGAACGCCGAATAGCGTTCCTTTGCCATTATTCTCTACCACGCGTGAGTGCCCTTTCCATTCACGCCGCGAGCGTCCACTTTTGCGGGAAAGCCGCACGCGTTCCTTTTAATCTTTTTGAGACAAGCATCGCCATGTCGCTTAATACCATGACCAACTTTTTGATATTGCTGTTTTTTGCAAGAGCGCCATCTATGTTCACAACGCTGGGTTCACGGCGATTATGCCTATCATTGAACTACGTAGGCCTCTCTCCAATCTTCAGCGACATGTAGGCCTACTTATAATTTTCAAAGTCCCGCTTCAACAAGTATCTCTAATCTCTGCTTGCAGGTTTCGGTAATAATAAGTTCCGCTGAATTCCAATTGTTTCCTGGAATATACTTTACCACAAACATGTTGTTTCAAGTTGAAGGATATAGACCTACTGTTCTAGAAATGTTGATTAAAAAAATAGATAATGTTCTCGCTGATGAGAATATTTCAAACAAATCAGACTGAGTCCAATTTCTTTCTTTCTTTTATACAAAACTAGGATAAGAAAATGAAACAAATAAATGTTAAAATACATTCGCGTTCGAAAATAAAATCTATTCATTTTCATCGTGACTGCACAGATTTCATTTCCCATGGGGACAATAATATTAAAAAAAAAAGCCTGTTCAATAGTGTTAAGCAGTGATTTGACAAAGCTAAATTAGAAGGCGAACTTTTCTGAAATAGAAATATCAACTTCAGGTGTACTTTTTATCCCCAAATTCACAACTTCGGACTTTTTTCCGAAGGCCCCCATGTCTACATACTGTATGATGTAAAGTACTACTTTTGCTACAATTTCAATAAACTTGACCTCCCGAGCGAGAAGCCTTTTGTTTCGTCACAATAGAGTTGCCCGCGACTCAGTAGAGCTTGCGACTTACTAGTACACAAAAATCAATAAAATACAGGAAATGACAAGATACACTGGATCAACAAGGATGTCACTTTGAATAGGCGTGTCGGGCCCATACATTGTGTATGTCTCATAGGTCTATAGACACTTTCGCCGTGTAAAGATTTTTTGTATTATGTAGGCCTACTATAAAAAGCTACAAGAATGAAAGAGCGTATAGCAAATAAAACGACATGATATAGATAATGAATTCATACTGGTATTATTATGTGTATTGAGAGCATATAAATGAAGAAATTACATGGTAATGGAAATGAAAACATAAAATGAATAACAGTTAAATGGAGCGCTATCATCTGCTCCCCAAACTGTTAAGGCTTTGGGTAGTTTCGTATTTACAAATAGTCTAAAATCGAAAGAAGGGGAAAAATAGCAATGATAAGTGATCTTTCGGGTTGGAATAGACGCCCCTTTAGATAAATGACGCTTTATTGTAATTATTTTTATTTTTATTATCATTATCCTCATCATTACCACCATGGCCATCATCACCATGTTTTTATTCAGTAAACTTTGTTGTTTGTTGTTGGTAGTGGTTAATGGTACATCGACAAAATAGGCCTATGTGTCCTGTCCCTGGGTGTCGATCGGTGTCCACGGATTGGGGGGGGGGGGGTGGAGACTGACACGAATATTGTTCTCTGTGATGGATTTTTTTTTCTTTTAGTTTTCAGGGGAGGGGCAAAATTATTTTTCAAAAGGTGCGAGTGAGCAAAGCGAGCGCGCAAAAAAGACCCTTTTTCTTTCTTCCTTATTTCCTTTTCTCCTTCTTTCTTGGGCGTGAATATTCGTACACACATACAAGTCAGTTTACGATATTTTGTCAGATTTTAGATTTGCTGAGAGTACTATTTCCTGGATCTGTGTGCCGGATATAATTCCTTTAGAAGCAGCGAATTCCGAACTCGCTCTATACATTGTTGCTTTTGTGCACGTGCAGCATACACGCGCGCTATCGATTGATCACTGTTATACACGGTACATGGCCCGAAATTGAATAGCTTACATTGTTGTTAGCCGTCTCGGTTGCGGTATCCACCAAGTCATTCATGCGTATACAGGTTAGCGGGCCGGTCTATTATTGAGGTAGAATCCGGGATTGAAGCTCCATTGAATATAGTGGGGGATTATTAGTTGGCGAAGACGCGTTTGATAGATATAGGGCTTTATTTTCATCTGCAGTGAAAAGACAGGAAATCCGTGCTTTTGAAAAATTCAAGCTGGACAGATCATTTTATCATTTTTTAGACCTAGCAACCGATGCATGTACTTCAAAGAATAGGTTGAAGAATATAATGCATCGCTTTTATAATGAACGATTTGGCAGACGAAACGATGATGAACGCATGATCCTATAATGATGAGAAATGATAACAAACCTTATGATACTTAGAACAGTTCCCAAAACGTAGGAGGAGACGCAAGTAACAAGACTATTGACACTTTTACTAGTTCAGCCTATTCAATTTTCTAAGGGGGATTGCGCTACCCCCTCCCCTCTTTAGTTTTCTAAGGGAGTGCCGCGAGAACCCCGACAACCCCCCCCCCTTCCTCGAAAAGTAATATTCCCAAAATAATGAAAATTGTGTGTGTGTGTGTGTGTGTGTGTGTGTGTGTGTTGTACCTGATGACATGTTGATTTGGAGGAAAATAAAGACGCGAAAAATTGAAAAAAAAACGAACCTATCCCTAAAACAAATTGTGTGATCGAATTTGGTTTTCATATAATGCAGAGGGTGTCAAAACTCCTTAATAGTTCTTTTTATCATTTCATAATGCCGGTCTGTATCTGTGATAGTTATGTTGTATAGATTCTTCCACTGCTTCTACACGTGTAAGCTGTGGTTATCTAGCCTATACCCTTTCGTATTCTATGACAGTCATCGCGCAAACTATTTCCATTTTCGAGATCTTCCTCTTTGTTGTGGCGCGGGTGATTGGACGGGGATATCAATTTTTGCTCTTCATTGTCTTATAGTATTTACTTATTAGTTCGCTTTGAAACGCAAAAGTTTAGTTGTTATGCAATTCTGAAACAGTTCAGTATTGTTGTTTGAATGCTCCAACCTCATAACTCTCTCGATTCAATTGGGTGGGAATTCGTTATTTGCGGTCAAACAGGGGGGGAAATAAACACACAAGAAATTATTCCGTAAAAATATTGTACTAAGAAAAAAAGTATATTTTATTGTAAAATCATTACAAAGTATTCCTAAAATAATCTGAAAAAAAAATCGAGTATCTAGCGCGAGGCCTTATCCAAAGGCTATCTGAATAAGAGTCGTACATTATTTTTGGTGATACTGTTTGATATCGCGAGTCCAGTTTTATCACGGCGATATTTCCTAAAATGAATGTGTTAACGAAACATACTTTCTGCTGCTGCTGGAGAGATAGATTGAGAGATATGCATGAAGATGATAAATTTAATAACATAAATTTACAAATTTATCGATAGATAGATAGTTTGATAGATATATAGATATATAAATAGATAGACAAACAGAGATATAGATACCTAGATAGAGAGAGAGTGATAGATAGATAGATTGGGATAGACAGGTATCAAAATGAATATATGAAGAGATAGATAGTTTATTAGATATATAAATAGATAGGCCGACAGAGTTATAGATAGATGGATAGACAGATAGATAGAAAGACAAACGGATAGATGGAAACACAGACAGACAGACAGATCGATAGACGCATAGATAGACAAATATGCATATGTTATTATTTGTCGCATTGGTGATCATTTCTAAACACTGCTAAAGGCGAGCATCAAGTTCAATTTGGCTGTAGTCGTCCCCCCTTCCCCTCAATCTAATTACTATGCGGTGTTGCTCGTTCAGTTGATATAATGTCAGATAAATAACTGTTTGATAGTGGATACTGTAGCCTTCAAAACTGCATATTGTTTTGACACGTTGGTCAGTATGAAGATATTTTTGAAAGGCACAATTCATCATCACACATAAAAAATCGTTCAATCGTTAGACGGAAGGTTGGTTTCGCCTTTACATGCATCCGATAGCCAAAAATAACTGACGACGCGCGCTTATTCTGGGTTGGTCTTTTTTCTTCATGTTACATTCGTTTGCACGCTGACCTATCGTCATTTTCGATCACGCATTCACTTTATAATCCGACCTTGAAAATGAATGGCAATGGTGGGCACGCGTGTAGAATTGTGTAGTAGCAAAGGCAAACGCTAACAATAACGATGATTACGTAACGTTTGCAGAGCGCCTGACCCTGAAATAGGCAAAAGCAAGAGGGTCTTATTATCCGTCAAAAGGCTTCGAAACCGTTTGATTCTGCCGCTAGTTTGTCCGAGATCAATCAGCCAATCAGCGCAGAGAATCTCGATTACACGTAGCTTTTCAGATGAGTGCACACAGTGCGCTCCGCTCATGACCGGACATTTTTCTTGATAAGAATTATATGTCATCTCTTGCAATTATTTGCAAAATACATGTACTCCAAAATTTCAAATGTCACAATGTATGTTTTATTTCATTTTTGGAAAGCCCAATGTTTTCCCTTTCAGATCGTGTAAATTTTAGATTGGTATATGGTGTAGTTTGTCAAATATATGCGTAAAAACAGTGGTAAAAATATTATAGTTGAGTCGCAAATTTGCGACTCAACTATAATATTTTTTAATCATTTGCCAATTGTGACGATAAACTGACGATAAACTGGTAGTTGCTTTCAAGGGAGGGTCTGTGATCTAGTTACAATACACGGGCAGTTTAAGGTGGGCTTCGCTAATAGTTACGATAGTAGTTTATTCAAAGGACGAGCCTGGCTTTATAAGCTAGGATTGGTTATCGGTTTCAAAAGACGAACCTGGCTTAAAAGTTAGATAAGCTGGTTGTTTCTTTCACGGACGGGTCAGGAATTATCAGTAGTTACGATATTTTTTTGTTTAACCCCGTCATTACCAAGCAGTAGTAATCCCATGTCAATTACAACACAGTGATCGCCTATGGGACTAAAAGGGTAATAGGTCGGGTTGAGCCTTAATATAATGATTAAGATAAATTCATATTTTCTAAAAACTGATGCGAGTTCTGCCACGTAGTTAAGATAAATCTAGTGTTTAAATGTCAGGCCTTGTTTTATTATGTAGCTATTGGATTGATTGCCGTTTTTAAACGACGGGCCCGGCTTTATCGATAATTACGATGGACTCGTAGTTTATTTCAAGGCCGGTCGCGAATTACTAATAGTTACAATAAAACAATCAGTTTATTAACAAAGACGCGGTTCTGTAGTTTTGAAAACGGGTAGATTATCCAACGGGTGGGCGTGCGTTTTTAAGATCTACGATTGCTTACGGTCTCAAAACACGAGCCTGGCTTTATCAATATTTTTGAAAACTGGTATAGTTTCTTCAAAGAGAGTGTTTGGGGCTATTTCATGGTATGACAGTTTTCTTAAAGGACGGGCCGATTGGCTTTATTAATCATTACGATAAACCGGTAGTTTTATTTCAAGGGCTGGTCTGGCTTTATTTTACATTCGCGAACATGCAATCAGTAGTAATCAATTATCAAAGATGGTGAGTGCTTACTAATAGCCAAGTTGCGATGAAGTAGGCATGACCGTCTCTTAAATGGTTGCTCGGAATGATACACCACAATGTAGTTAGGATAGATATTTAATATATCATAAATAGGGTGGGCTTTAAGAATTACGGTAAGCCAAAAGTTAACCGGGAGTTACGGTAAAATTAACAGTAGTTTCTTCAAAGAGTTTGGCACTGCCTTACCATTAGCTCTGGGCCTGGCTTAATTAGGCCTGTGAATACGATAAACTGGTAGTTTCTTTAAAGGGCGGCCTAAAAGTTAAAATAAAACAGGAATTTATTGAAAAGGTTTGGTCTTGCTTTTTACGATTGCGTGCTAGTTCCATAATCATTTCGATAAATTGGTATCTTCTTAAAAGGGCGGTTCTTACTTTGTGAATACCTCCTATTGACTGCCGGTTTAATGATTTGTAGTCCCCGTGAAGAGCGTGTCGGTGTTTATTAGTTATAGCCGTTTCTCAATCAAAAGGACGGGTATTTGACTATTAACCATCACGATAAACCGGGAGTTCATATCAAGGGCGGGTCGGAAATAATCAATAGTCATGAAAAATCGGTAGTTTAGTAGCGATACGGCTTACGGTAAAATGCCGGTTTCGAAGTTACGACGAATGAATAGTTTCTTAAAATGATATGGGCGGTCTCTATCAATGGCTACGATTAACCGGGAGTTCTTGTCAAGGCCGGGCGGGTCGGAAATTATTAATAGTCATGATAAATCGGCAGTTTATTAAGCGGGCTTAGCCAGTTACAGAAAACTGCCGGTTTCTTTACATGAACTTACGATGAGTTAACAGTTTCAACCGATTATATGGCGTTTTAACCTGCATCCACACATGAATATCTTACCTCTATCTGCCTGACTTTCTTTGCACAATTATCGTGCGTGAAATGAGGTCAAAATAATTTTTTTCATGACTTTCTTTAGCCTGTAGCGTGCATTTGCCGATCGGCATAGAATTTTGAGATGGCGATACCTTCGAAAACCTTTGAACGAATTGATAGTTACGTCGAGCAAATAGACTTTTAGTATCTTGCCGTCCATTTGGTATTTATGGATTTAGACGATTTTCTTTGGTGAATTGAGAGTAAATCTTTGATTTAATATCACCACCATATATCATCTTTAAAATATGCGCAAGTTATAGTCACCCCATCCTATATCTCTGATAGGGACATAAACGTAGCAAATAAATAAAGCCTGCATGCACATAGTAAAAAAGTTAAAGTGCCCTTCCACTCAGTGGCTTCATGCACCCCCGAAATTACAGAACTCACTTCACGTACAGTCATTACGAACGAATGCGAGAGTTTTGGTCGTAGAGGGAGCTATTTAGATTTGATCATTCGCTATGCGAATACAAAATAGGAGTGGCCGGAAAGACGGACAAAGGAACGCTGGTATGAATAAGCCTTTGAACTCCACCGTTCCTTTCAACACAAAAGAACGCTGATCAGGAAAGCCGCATTGAAAAGACGCATGGGGTTTTGACAGCAAAAGACGCGGCAGGGACTTTTGACAAGCTGCCTAAAAATATGGGGCTAAGGTAATGCAGTGTCAGTTCTCAAAGCCGAAATGCCGAGACCAATCAGATAACGCCCGACGGGCGAGTGACCTTTATGCGGAGTGGTAAAGAGCCGATGTGCAAGACGTACATTCATAAATATTCATAAGCTGTCGAGAAAGTACGGGGCTAACGATTTCGAGTGTGAACAGCTAGTCAGGTTTAAGAAATAGTATGGGGCTAATAAATGCCAGTGTGAAAAGCTTCAAAAAGTAGTACGGGGCTATGGATAGTACAGGGCTAAGAAAACCCAATGAGAAAAGGGTGTAGTACATGTTCATGGAATTTGTAAAATCAATTTACTGCGTAAAATTAGTGTCAAAGTTCAAAGGTCATTGAACATTAGTCAGAATGCCAACATTTGAAATCTGATATTCGTCACATTTAATCCAATGGTCCTGTTCCAAGCAAGCATGCTACAAAGACAGACCACAAACAAACTTTGTAACAATATGATTCAAAAAATGCCTGAAAGGTCATTTAACGTAGTCAAAGTTTGCCTTTTTTTTTTACAGCCCAAAATGTGATCTTTCTCCAAATATCTAGAAATATGATTATCTATTTTGCACCAATCTTGATGTATAAAATTAAAAGTGTATTAAATTAACAGAGATAGACTGTGGAGATTAGAGGTCAAATTCCTAATACTAATTCCTATTCCTAAAATACTCGGGAAAATAATGTATTCATGCGAAAGTCTGAACCAAAGCTGCAATGCACTGGTCTGTTCGAATGTATCAATGTGCAATACACTATCTGGTTTGTGTGTGTTCAGGATTTGTAGAGTGATTTTGAGTTCCTGGTTTTCCTTGATACTTGTTGTTATGTATCGGTAAAGCCATCTAAGAAGTTTAAAGGTAGCCCGTCTCTTTTGCAGACCTAATTTTGAAAGTTCCCTGACTTTGTCATCAATTGAGAGAGAGTGGCTATATAACCTTTCCCTTAAATCAACAAAGCGTAACATTTGGTTTTGAGGATATAATCTGTGATAATTGATCAAGCCTAATTTCTTTTTGCATACCACAAAAATAATCAAATCTCAGTGAAAACTACATGTAGTTAGATTTTCATTTATTCTACGGGAGTTATAGTGACTTTAAAATTTCACAGTTGGTATCCCAAAGATACGTGATATGTGCAAACTTTCATGAAGTTTGCAGATGTTTATAAAAAGGACGGGCCATAAAATGTAATTTTCAAAAGAATAAACCAAATACAAAATGTAATTAAGCCACAGTCTGTGGCTCAAATATAAACTGTGCTCATGGTATATATACTAATAGTGACCAAATCTGCATGTCATGGTTGTAAGTTTGCCATATGTACATGTTCTTATTTGTTTGCTAAGAATCTATAGATTAATGCACTGTATTACAGTAATCTACATACATGTGTAGTATGTGTAACTAGAGGGTCTACCATGCTCAAGGCATATGTAGTACACATTGTGTTATAGCTTTGTGTGATTAGCACTAATAGACGCTATCCAGTCCTTGAAACATTTTCAAATTTTACTTTTTTATTGAATGGAATGGAAAACACATGTACATATGTATAAAGAAATTAATGCAATTTGCCAATCCATGTGAATTGAAACCCGAGGTCGCACTGTCGTGCAACCATGCACAAAGCTTGCTATACACTCTTCATTTGATTTTGTCTACATGTATCATGAAGTATAGTCATGATACACTTAGTTAATATATAACACATTTTCATCAAAAAATGTTTTTCTTTTTTGAAAGAGAGGGACTTTTGTATTACCAGTAGTTCATACATGCAAAAACATGCTAATGTAGATTCTTGTGCGAGGGCACAAGTAAGTCAGTGTCTTGGTTGAATTGAACGTTTTGCATTAGATCATGTTGTATCTATGTTTCTGGCAGTGATTGTTCATTTTATTGAATAATTCATAACTCTCTTTTCCTCATTTTTTAAAAGTTTTCCCCTCTATTCCAGCTTTCATTGAAAGCCGTTTCCAACGATGGATCCATGAGCACTCCTTTAATCCACAGAGTAAATTTGCTGTTCAGTTTTAGAATAATTTTGCATTGTAACCCTTTGAATTATTCAAATATGTGCATGTACAGTGTAGCACATGTAAGAACCTTTAATTATGACTTGCTAGGTAGGTTTTTTTTTTATGTTCCATTGTTTTATTTTTAAACGTAAATATCATGATGTCAGTGGGTTTTGTAGTTCCCATAACTATTGATCCTTAATAAAATGTTCAATATTTTACTTCAAAGATTGTCCATGAGTGTTTTTTGTAAGATTCCCTGTGAAAAGTGAGAGGTTCAATGTTGTATTGTACATGTATTGCTATTGTAATATGTACATCTATTCTTCTTTTATTTTTAAAGCAGTGTTGCCACGCCATGAATGGATGTACCTCTGCTAGTGAATGCTACTTGACCATTAGACTCTCGGATTACAGGAAACACAATCAACTTCCCATTCTGTATTATCCTGTAAAAGTACAACATTGGATACATTGATCTCATGATATTTGTATCACACTATTTGCTGCATAGTATCGTAATACAAGTATCATGATATCTGTATCATGATATTTGCTGCTTGGTATCATGATACTTGTATCATGATATTTGCTGTGGAGTATCATTATACTTGTATCATGATATTTGCTGTGGAGTATCATGATACTTGTATCATGATATTTGCTGTGGAGTATCATGATATAGGTATCATGATATTTGCTGCTTGGTATCATGATACAAGTATCATGATACTCCACAGCAAATATCATGATACAAGTATCATGATACTAAGCAGCAAATATCATGATACAAGTATCATGATACTAAGCAGCAAATATCATGATACAAGTATCATGATACCAATCACAAATATCATGATTCAAGTATCATGATACTAAGCAGCAAATATCATGATACAAGTACCATGATACTAAGTAGCAAATATCATGATACAAGTATCATGATACTAAGCAGCAAATATCATGATACAAGTATCATGATTTTATGCAGCAAATATCATGATACCAATCATCAAATTATCATCATCATCATATCACGATACAATTATCATGATACAGTGCAGAAAATATCATGATATTATCATCATATTGTACCATGATCATGTCTGCCTTAGACCCCCCCAAAAGTATCATGATAATATTATGATATTTGTATTATGATATTATCATGATACTTATAATATCATGATATTAACAAAATGATGTGCCAATTTACCATCATCGGGTCTGACGGCAATATCATGATATAAATATCATGATATCATCATGATACTTTTTTACAAGGGACACAATAGTGTTGTGGTTTTTAATACGGTACAGTGTAATACCACAGGGATGAAAAAGGCCTACACACATGTATGTGGTAATGCACAGGTGTCGTCTGTGGTACTCATGTGGTACGGAAAATGCCGCAGGATACCACAGAGAAACATTATACCACAGCAATACCACACAATAGTGTTGTGGTTTTTAATACAGTACAGTGTAATACCACATAAAATACCACAGGGATGAAAAAGGCCTACACACATGTATGTGGTAATGCAGAGGTGTTGCCTGTGGTACTCATGTGGTAGGCCTACAGAAAATACCATAGAAAATACCACAGAGAAAAAATATACCACAGCAATACCATATAGCAGTGCTGTGGGATTTTTTTTAATGCTTTTGCTCTATTGTGTCTTCTAGGCCTTCTGCTTAATCACATAGTTCTTGGAACTTGCGAATTGTTGTACTGTCATCTTTTTAAAAAAGAAAAACAAATATGATAAATTCCTGTAGTCTGAATAGAAGACTACTGAGCTAACTGGCTGGAGAGCATCAGCACATACAACAATGCATGCTAACACTGCAGCTCTACGCGCGCACACAAGTACATACATGTATTTTTGTGTACAGCAGTGGGTGCAGTAGACACTTCATCCACTGCACACACTGCACACACTGCACCCACCAGTGCACTACTAGCACTGCAAGCAAGCAATGCTGCATCAGCACGTATCATTTGAGCGGGAAACGGTTGATTTCGAGCTAGCTCGGCAATTGCGGCAAAGAAGCTTATGCTTGGGATTCAAGACGGACCTTTTAGCTTTGGACATCATGTCATACATGACCAATCAATTCAAGGTAAGACCTAGATTTAATGGTATTTACTAGCATTTATAACTTTGAAGATATCATGTTTTTACAAAGATGCCAATAAGGCAGCAGTCAGTGATAGCGTGTAATGTCTGTGAACGTATCCCCATATGTTGGTGTTGATGTTGCTCGACATCGATGCACTGCACTGTAAACTCTTCATAACCCTTACTCTATAAATAAGGGTAGCCCAGCTAGGCCTTACTTGTGAATTTAAATAATACAAAAAGGGTGATATCAATACATAAATTGTGATGATGCAATCCACAGCCATTGAGAAAGGATTCTAGTCATGTAAATTCAGGCCAAGCCAGGGCAGCACACTGTAGTGTAGTGTAGACCGAAAAATCAGCCTCTGAACACCCTATGTCCAAAAATGTAATTTCGATTAAAGAATACCCCGAATGAGACGGTTATTTCTGTCTAAGCACACTGAAACTTTGGTGATTGGGGGAAAAAATACAGTTTGCTGGTCAGACTCAATCCAAATATTTGAAGTGGAAGTGGTTGAATACGTACCTTTACGGTTCTTGTGTCGCAAGGCATAATGGGACAGAATTCTAGTACGCGAGCGTTCAGTGATCGCTGCGGTTATTGATTAAAATGTCATTTTCATGTTACAGATTTGTTACATGGATCGGTTCCGACGTGATAATTTTCAGTGAATCTGAATTGTATTTTTACGATGAGAAATTTTGATTCGTATTATTGTATCTAAATAATGATTCATACAGGGTTTGTTGAGAAAATAATAAGCAAAGAGAGAGACCTTCGAAACGTCGTCGAGACTCGGGTTGTAGTCCCATATGTGCAAAGAAGTGTGTGTGTTGTGATGAGATGTGTGAAATTAAATAGATAAAAGTACAATAATACGAATCAAAGTTCTTATCGTTAAAATATGATTCAGATTTACTGAAAGTAATCGCGTCGGAACCGATTCACATAACAAATCTGTAACATGAAAATAATGATATTGAACTTCGCGCTCGCTGCGGCTAGTGTCATGAGCGTTGTAAACAATCTGACCGCAGCGATCGCTGAACGCTTGCGTACTAGAATTCCGTCCCATCATGCATTGCGATGCAAGAACCGTAAAGGTACGTATTGTATTTCCTTTTGAGGCTACCCTAAATGTTTCATGGACCTAGGTCCGAAAAAAGGTGATTGCCATATGAACGTGTATTCCTACATGCAGACCCAATATGCATTTCCCAGAGCGCACATTATGCTAAATTGCTCATGTAGGCATGCACATTGTGACCAAAGTGACATCTTTACTTTATATTTTTTTTTATTAGTGGGTGACTAAAGCAATCACTGAGCTATGCAAAATATATGTCAAAATTATAAACATGTATTTTTTTGTCTTTTGACATTCATTGAATAATAAAATTTGTCATACCCTAACATTTCAAAAGACGATATTTCATGAAATGTTTTTTTTTACAAACAATAACATTGAGTACCTTGACCAAAACTGTTGTGCCACCAGTGATTCTATTCCATATGTACATAGTCTTACCATTGCGTTCTATGCATTTTTGCCAGTGCGTGGAGTAGAAGACCACGGTGAGAATTGGCCTTTACCTGTACGGCTAATCTGATCGATGGCGAGGGCATCTTGCCGTAATATTATGGCAAATAGGCTCATCGTAATTAAGCCTAGAGGCAAGATGCCATCGGTCTAGACTAGATGAAAGACAAGTTTGTAACTTGTTTCAAAAGACAAGGTATTCGCCCTGTGTGTATTGCATGATAATACATTCTTAGTTGATTAGTCAGATTTGTATGTGGAACTAAAAGAAAAAGAGGGAGGATAGGCACCACTAAGATGAAAGATGCATTCTATCTATAGCTGTGAAGGAGACCTTGTCTGTCCATGTCCTGGGAGAATACAGGTTTGTTGAAATACTTTTTTAAATTCACGTTTCCATAGTCATACAATGCTGTGTAGAAGCTAATATTCAATAAAGCTTTTGAACTGGAGTACTTGCAGTTTATTATGAGAGAATGTTTTAAAAACGTAGGTGCATTGGTTTGAGTTATGGCAATTTAAATTGAATGAAACCACATGAAGTTGAAAATTATCAAGCATGCATGGGCACATGACGTGGTAGTAATTGATTTTAGTCGTGTGCGCAGTGCAAGTGTGCAGTGCTCCATCACCTCGGACAAAAATTGACCTAGAATTTCACTTTCCTATATTTTACTTGAATTATGAAAGGTATTTTCGGAGAATCTATTTTCTCACCGATACCGTACATGTAAGCGAATACTTCTTGCTTTTCCTTCAAAATCTTACGAATTAGCGTCAATATAGCACCGTGATAGTTGGAATCTGTAGAGTCTATTGCAACGTGTACAAAGTCAATCGGCCTCCGGGTTTCAGACAACGTTACCGGATATCGTTATCGCTATCGATACCTCCGCACGCAAATGGCACACGCACATGACGTGATCTACGTGACGCACCAATCAGCGGTCCTCGAATCGCTTGAGCGGAGCCACTCTATATCATGCTATCCGCGTTGTACATAGTCTTACGCACGATCGCCACTGTGCTGTTTCCAGGTTTTCACAACACACGATGCTATCCGTTATACACAGTCTATGAACAATTGTTCGTTTCGGCGTTGCGTACGTACATGTATACGATATAACTAGTAGTGAACGAATCAAAGACAAGTATGTAGTAGCTGCTTGATCATCGAGCGACCAGTTTGTTCTCTTGATGCGTTACCTGCAAAACTTACAAAAGACAGTAGGAACCAAGTAAGCAAATTAAAATTGTGAAAATATGAAGATAAATTGTGTATAACAGGACAATCAAGCAAAAGATTTTGTGTTTTCTAGTCAATTTGGTAATTTCGTCGATGCATCAAATTCATCAAAACGAAATCGGAGTTCGATGTCTTCGATTGAACACCAGCTCAATAATCGATTCGACTCAGGCCTAGTTTACATGCTTATTGTATTGCTAATTGCTTACAATCATTTACATCTAAAGATCATTTGGCACTACATGCATACCAGCTAGTTTCAGGGGTCACTTTTTGCGAGATTCAGTTGGAATATGTTGTAGTGCTCAACATGTATACTTAACTTGATTATAAGAATGTGGGTTTATATTTTATTACATGTACTGTAAAAGGGTGATGTAATCAAATGTACATGTAATAAAGATATAAACCCACATTCTTATAATCAAGTAAAGTATACATTTTGACCACTTAAATATATTCTAACTGAATCTCACAAAAATAAGTGAAATAAAACTACTTAGAGCATGACTACTGTACATTGTAGGAAGAATGGAATACATTTATATAATTGCATTACATAACAAATCAATAGTAATTGCTATTGAGTTCATGACTACCAAGCGTGTAATTCTTCATTTGTTTTCCCTTCTATCGACCAGCACTGTCTCCTCCACCACTACCAATCACTCAACCATATCTTCACAATCAGACACCTCCAGCTCTTCACCTACCCAGCCAGCCTCTTCACCCACCAAGCCAGCCTCGCCGACACGGACGCCACCACGCTACCAACTGACCACCGATTCCCGCCAACCCACACACAGAGTGCCACCACCCGCCGAGACCAACAGCCCGCGGTTTCCTTCCACGATTCCTCCCACGTCCGCACGCATGCCATAAGTAACGTCACTCAACCAGCAAACACTCACTCCTGAAGATGGACAGTCAATCTGCATGAAACGTCAAGTTCACCTCTACTCATCATTCTCGCCTTTCCGTTTACCTCCAATTTCTATCTACTTTTCTCCTCTCAGTCCTTCCAGGAGTTTACACATGATGTACCGTAAACCTCTTTTGTGATATTCAGTGTGCTTTTTTATTGTCTCGCCTGAACATAGTTCGGCAGTGACCGAGCAATAATTTTCTCTGTTAGTCGGCCTGTTACAAAAATGTTAAAGTTTTTGTTTAACTTGCTCTCAAATCTTTATTTCTGCATCAATTGTGATCAAACTTGGTACAAATGATCCTTGGCTAATACCACATGTGTGTCGAAGAAGACGATGAGGTCAAAGGTCATCTAGGCACCATTTTCAATATTTGAAAAACAACTTAGCACTGTATATCATTTGTAAAATCAGGCGAGACTTGTGGTTTTCGAACCACCTTGTTATTATAGTTCTAGTAATGTGATGTTCCACTTTTGTCAAGTTGTTTATTTTTGATGAGTGAACAAAAATGTTCATGTGCTGCATTGTGCACATAACGGTACTTGAAATCGAGACCGGCGCAACCAACCAAGAAAATTGCTCTTGTTCACAGAAAACCTGTGCTCTTTTCAACAGGAGGAGACTTACAGTTTCAGTTTGTCAACGTATACAGTGTGCAGTGCCAGTAATGTAATGTTCAATTTTGATGAAGTGGTTTATATTTGGTCGCAATACAGTTTTCTATTGATGGAAAGGGAGCACATAACCCTGTTGCATCTTCAGATTGGTTTAGAAATGAAATGTGCAAATACTGATGAAAAAAAAAAACTATACATAAACTTGGACATAGTGTTTCCTTTGACTTTGGTGGATAAATCTTGAAATTACATGTATCATCAATTGAAAAAGTTATTTGTAAACCTGAAAAAATGGACAATTTGACAGTGTATTTGGATGATATATACAAGTACACGCTAAAAGTTCTTTTTTTACTCTTATTAAGCTCATGTAGGTATGTATTTTTCTTAGGTAAATTGATATAATCTTTACTGCAATGTATTTTTTCTTGTGTATATTGTCACATATTGACTACCAGATTTTCGAAGTCCAGTCTTGCATGTACCTGCATAGTTTCTTAAGTGTGTGTCCCAACGAAGTTTAAACCTAAGTATTCAGTGAATGATCCCATGCTTTTATAGCATTACAGCTTTCTGATATGATATCAATTAAGACATTTACTCAGATTTGTTTTTCTTTTATTAAAAGATGACAGAACAAGTTCATTAACCAATGTTGGACATGTATTGATATGTGGTATTATGATGTGCTTTGGTAAAGCAGTGCCATATCACACAGGAGTGCCACAACAATATCACACAGGAGTATCACAACAATACCGCACAGGAGTGCCACAGCAGTGCCGCACAGGAGTACCACAGCAATACTGCTCAGGAGTATCACAATAATATCACACAGGAGTATCACAACAATACCACACAGGAGTATCACACAGCAATATCACATGTGAGTACCACATAAATAGATATTTGGTATTTCTGCGTGGTACTGGTATGTGGTATTTCTGTGTGGTACTGCAATGTGGTCTTAAGTATGTAACTAAAGACTACACATTAGTACACGCAGAATCACTTTGGCTAGAAATTGAAATTGGAGACAACCAAAAAGCCGTTGTTGGTGTAATATACAGAAAACCGAGTACAGATATAAAAGCATTTCAAGAAGACCTCTTACAAATATTGGAAAATATCAAAGTAGAAAGGCGTAAATGTATATTGCTTGGAGATTTTAACATTAACCTTTTGAACAAGGACATGTTGTCAGATGGATTTTTAACAGCAATGCACTGCTTTGGTCTGGAGCAGCAAATTGTATCTCCAACTAGAGTTACGAGTGAATCAGTCTCTTTATTGGATCATATATACACAAATGTGGATACTTGTGATAGTCATTCAGGCATTATAGAAAGTGATATTTCTGATCATTTTGCTACTTTTATGATCTTGTTAAATTGTACAAAGAAACAAGAAGGATGTCACCAAAGAATACATTATAGATGTTATAAACAGTATGATGTGAATGCATTTGCTCAGGAACTTGCTGAGCAAGAGTGGTCATGCATCCGAAATTGCGATGATGTGAATGAAGCTTATTCCAACTTTTGTTCTGTGTTTAATGACATTTGCAACAAGCATGCACCTATCAAAGTAAGGACAGGGGACAGGGTTAAGGGCACTCCTAAAAAGCCATGGATAACTAGAGGTATTTACAAGTCGATCCATAAGAAATTTAAGTTGTATTCAAAAGTGAAGAAATCCAACTATAATGTGAATGTTTTGCAAATATATCGGAATTATCGCAACACATTAACAACAGTTCTTAGAACTGCGAAACGTGCATATTATAGTACTTTGTTGAATGATAATAAAAATAATACAAGTAAGACATGGAAAATTATCAATGATATATTAAACGGGCAAAATACGAAAATCAAAGGTACCACTGTGGACAAACTTATCAAAATGATTGATGGAAATGAAGTAGTAATTACGTCGGAAAAGGACATTGCAAATGAATTCAATGATTTCTTTTCAAGCATAGGTCCAAAATTAGCTGAAGCATTGCCAAGTTCTGATCATTCAGTTCATGACTATCTAGGTAATTGTGTAGAGCAATCCTTATTCTGGAAACCTGTGACTAAACAGGAAGTCTTAGATCTCATTCGTTCCCTAGATATAAAAAAGGCCTGTGGTCATGATAATATTCCAGTGCGTCTGCTTAAAGATGGAGCTCCTGTTTTGTCGGAACCATTGTCACATATATTCAATCTGTCATTAGCCAGTGGTAAATTTCCTGATGAGATGAAAACAGCAAAAGTAACCCCACTTTTTAAGAAAGGCAGTAAAGATGATTCTGGAAATTACAGACCAATATCAGTGCTCCCAGTATTAGGTAAGGTCTTAGAGAAGATTGTTAATATCCGTCTTATAAGTTTTCTTGAAAATTGCAATATCTTATACCGGCATCAGTATGGGTTTCGAAAGAAGTATAGCACAAAATTGTCCCTTGTCAATCTCATTAATTCAGTGTTAAGAGCAATGGATGAAGGTCAGTTAACACTCGGAATATTTCTGGATTTCCAGAAAGCGTTTGACACGATTGATCATGCAATATTATTTCGGAAGTTATCACATTATGGTATCCGTGGTCTCCCACTTAAATTGTTCGAAAGTTACTTGAAAGATCGTTATCAGTTTGTGAAATACAAAAAATCTTCTTCAGAGAAAAGGCCGATAAAATGTGGTGTTCCACAGGGCTCTGTATTAGGGCCTACATTATTTTTGATTTACATAAATGACTTGCCATCTGCAACTGACTTCTTTAACTTCAGATTATTTGCTGATGATTCTAATATTTTTCATACTTTTTCAAAAAAAGAAATTGATATAGATGTCAATGAAGTTAATTATCATGTACGGAAAATACAAGACTGGTGTGTTGCAAATAAACTAACAGTTAATATCTCAAAAACAAATTACATGTTGTTAAGCAGCCGAAGAAAAAAGTTTACCCTTCTGGGTAAAACAGAATTATATGGGCAAGAAATAAAAGAAGTCGATGTCGCTACATTTGTGGGCATACACATTGATAAACATTTGACATGGGATGCCCAGATCCGTGCTGTAAATGAATCTGTCAGAAGGAAGGTTGGTATTTTATTTAAATTACGATACTTTGTACCTAGGCATACTCTAATTATGTTATACAAAGCATTCATTCAACCCCACATTACATATGGCATTGAAGTTTGGGGTAGTACTTATAAATCAAATCTTAATTGTATATTCTATACGCAAAAAATGGCTGTACGTGCCATAACATTTAGCTTATATCGTGCCCATACTCAACCTCTTTTTGAAGAGCTAAAATTGTTGAACATATATCACCTGCACAAGTTATCTGTATGTACATTCATGTTTGATTTAGTTCATGACAAGTTGCCACATGCTGTTAAGGATTATTGCAGTATTATACAACACAATTATTCGACGCGACAAAAAGAGGGCCAACAACTTCGTCTCCCCCTCTTCAAAACAATGCAGGGGAAATTCTCAATGTCCTTTGTAGGAAGTAGTTTTTGGAACGCAATCCCACAAACTTTGAGAGCAGAAACATCTCGATGTGGTTTTCGGAAAGCTATTTCAGACATGCTATTGAGCGAAAAGTAAATGGTTGTTTTGTATTCCCTATGATTATGTTTCATTACGATTAACTAACTTGTACATTATTTTACCTTAATTAATCATTCAATTATAAAGAAAAGACACATAGTTTCATTATATGAAATATTTTACTTTCCACTTCATTTCTTTCATGTAATATCATATTAAGTACATCTTCTTTGTATGAAGCATTAATCGAATTGTAATACGAACTGCTTTTAACTTGGATTATAGAATAATTTTCATAAGAAGGTATAATCTTTATACAATTCATGTATGAAGCTATTTATATTTATGTATTTTTTGTCTCTACAGATTTGTAATCAAATGCGAGTCAGGCTCGACTAGCACATGTGCTATCTCTGACTCCATATTGCCATTAATTATAATTCATCTCTGACAGTTGAAAAAAAAGTTGTTATGACATACTGTATTCATGTATCATGTATCCATGTAATGAAATTGTCAGTAGAAATGTCATGTTTCATATATTCTTGTAAATGATGATGATGATGGTAATAAAACAATCAATCAATCAATCAATCAATTTGTGCGTGGTACTGCTATGTGGTATTTCTGTGTGGTACTGCTATGTGGTATTTCTGTGTGGTACTGCTGTGTGGTATTTCTGTGTGGTGCTGCTATGTGTTATTTCTGTGTGGTACTGCTATGTGGTATTTCTGTGTGGTACTCCTGTGTGGTACTTGTGTGTGGTACTCCTGTGTGGTATTTCCTGCGGTACTGCTGTAATGTCCTGTGGTATTTGTCCCAAAAAACTTACAAAACCACAGGACTATCCTGTGGTACTTTCCTGTCGTATTTCCTGTGGTACTGATGTGTGGTATTACCACAGAAGTATCACAGAAAATGTTTGTAAGGGATGCCTTGAACCGAGCCATCAATGGGAGGAACATTGCCCCAGGAAAGCATCAACAATCTCACGGACAGTATGACCAGGCGTGTGGACGCATTGTTTCGTGTTAAAGGGGGGCATACTCGATATTAAGTAACTGAATTACATTATGAAAAATAGTGTTAAATTTTGATCAGAAAATATCAGCATATTTTTGTTTCCTATAAAATTGATAAAGGGTTGACGTTTTTCGAAAAATTGTATACTCCTTCAAGGATTCCATCGTCTGAATGCCATTATGGTTTACACCAGAATAGACAGTTGGTATAAAATGATTATTATCTTATTTTTTGCATTTTATATGTAGGAGAAAATTTTACCAATTAAAACTGAAACAAAAAAATACATCAGTTCTATCATACAAGAAGGAGTTTATTGTTGTCAACAGTTTTCCCAAAAATTGTAGAATATCCAACCTTATGAGCAAGAGTGTATGATTTCAAGTTCATTCATTAAAAGAAATCCCTCCCGTGGCAGAAGGGACCCCTCCCCCCTACCCTTACAAAAAAATCCTGTGGTACTTCTGTGGTAATACCAAACATCAGTACCACAGGAAATACCACAGGAAAGTTCCACAGGATAGTCCTGTGGTTTTGTGTGTTTTTTGGGGACAAATATCACAGGACCTTACAGAAGTACCACAGGAAATACCACACAGGAGTACAACACAAAAGTACCACACATCACTACCACAGGAATACCACACATACCACACATAAATACCACATAGCAGTACCACACAGAAATACCACACAGCAGTACCACACAGAAATACCACACAGCAGTACCACACAGAAATACCACAGCAGTACCGCACAGATATACCACATAGCAGTACCGCACAGAAATACCACACAGCAGTACCACACAGAAATACCACATAGAAGTACCGCACAGATATACCACATAGCAGTACCGCACAGAAATACCACACAGCAGTACCACACAGAAATACCACATAGAAGTACCACAGAAATACCACATAGCAGTACCACACAGAAATACCACATAGTAGTACCACACAGAAATACAACAGAGCAGTACCACACAGAAATACCACATAGAAGTACCACACAGAAATACCACATAGAATTATCATATTGCTGTATGATACTCCTGTGTGGTATTGTTGTGATACTCCTGTGTGGTATTCTTGTGATGCTCCTGAGCAGTATTGCTGTGGTACTCCCCTTACAAAAAAATTCCTGTGGTACTTCTGTGGTAATACCACACATCAGTACCACAGGAAATACCACAGGAAAGTACCACAGGAATACCACAGGAATGCCGCAGGAATACCACACAGGAATACCGCAGGAATACCACAGGATTACCACACAGCAGTACCACAGGAATAGGCCTACATGTACCACAGGAATACCACACAGGAATACCGCAAGAATGCCACTCAGGAATACCACAGGATTACCACACGGGAATACCACAGAGCAGTATGTACCACACAGCAATACTACACATCACATACCACAGAGCAAAACCACAATGTGCGGTCATGCTGTACAGTATTTCTGTGTGGTATTGCTGTGGTACTCCTGTGTGGTATTGCTGTGTGATACTCCTGTGTGGTATTGATGTGATACTCCTGTGTGGTATTCCTGTGATACTCCTGAGCAGTATTGCTGTGGTACTCCTGTGCGGCATTGCTGTGGCACTCCTGTGTGGTATTGTTGTGGCACTCCTGTGTGGTATCACACTGCTTTACCAAAGCACATCATAATACCACATATCAATACGTGTACTATATTGGTTAACGAACTTGTTCTGTCATCTTGTAATAAAAGAAAAACAAATATGATCAAATGTCTTAATTGATATCATATCAGAAAGTTGTGATACTATAAAAGCATGTGATCATGCACTGAATAGTTAGGTTTAAACTTCGTTGGGACACACACTTAAGAAACTAGGCAGGTACGATTATTACAGTTAATGCACCCGAACAGCAAGACTGGACTTCGAAAATCTGGTAGTCAATATGTGACAATATACATAAGAAAAAATACATTGCAGTAATAATTCTATCAATTTACATAAGAAAACTATATACATGTACCTACATGAGCTTAATAAGAGTAAAAAAAGATAACTTTTTGTGTGTACATGTATATATCATCCAAATACACTGACAAATTGTCCATTTTTCCAGGTTTACATGTAACCTTTCAATTGATGATGCAATTTCATGATTTATTCACCAAAGTCAAAGGAAACACTATGTCCAAGTTGATGTATAGTTTGTTTTTTATCAGTATTTGCACATTTCATTTCAATACCATTCTGAAGATGCAACAGAGTTATGTGCTCCCTTTACATCATTAGAATACTGTATTGCGACCAAAAATAAACCGCTTCATAAAAGTGGAACATCACATTCAATACTGGAACTGCACACTGTATATGTTGACAAACAACCAAACTGTATGTCTGAATTACAGTCTCCTCCTGTTAAAAAGAGCACAGATTTTGTGAGAACAAGACCAATTTCCTCGGTTGGTTGGGACGGTTCCAATTTCAAGTACCGTTATGTGCACATTGCAGCACATGTACATTTTTGCTCACTCATCAAAAATAAACCACTTGATAAAAGTGAAACATCACATGACTGAAACTATAATAACAAGGTGGTTCGCGAACCACGAGTCTGAGTTCGCAATTGATATACAGAGCAGAGGTTTTTTTCAAATATTGAAAATGGTGCCTAGAAGACCTTTGACCTCATCTTCATCAACACACATGTGGTATTACCCTAGGATCATATGTATCAAGCTTGATCACAATTGATGCACAAATAAAGAAATGGGAGCAAGTTAAACAAAACCTTTCACTTTTTTGTAATGACATGGCCTCATATTATTTGACCTTTTGACCCCTAGATGACCTTTGACCCCATCATCCTCATGACGACACTAGTGGTATTACCCATGGATCATTTGTACCAAGTTTGATCACAATTGATGCAGAAATAAAGAAGTGAGAGCAAGTTAAACAAAAACTTAAACATTTTCGTTACAAAAACTTGAACATTTTTGTACAGACCAACTGACTAACAGGAAAAGTGATTACTAGGTCTCTGCCGAACTTTGTTCAAGCGAGACAATAAAAAAGCACACTGTATATCACAAAAGAGGTTTACGGTACACCATATGTAAACTCCTGGAAGGACTGAGAGGAGAAAAGTGGATAGAAATTAAAGGTAAATTGGAAAGGCAAGAATGA
This sequence comes from Arbacia lixula, assembly GCA_963669155.1. Lineage (NCBI taxonomy): Eukaryota > Metazoa > Echinodermata > Echinoidea > Arbacioida > Arbaciidae > Arbacia > Arbacia lixula. Next base: position 246,907 of record CAVLGW020000001.1, read on the forward strand.
TGAGTAGAGGTGGGATTGACGTTTCAGGCAGATTGACTGTCCGTCTTCAGGAGTGAGTGTTCGCTAGTTGAGTGACGGTAGTTATGGCGTGCGTGCGGACATGGGAGGAAACCACGGGATGTTGGTCTCAGCCGGTGATGGCGCTCTGTGTGTGGGTTGGCGGGAATCGGTGGTCAGTTGGTATGCGGACGTGGGAGGCCTGCGTAGGCGAAGGAGCGGGGGCAGGAGTCTCTGGTTTGCATGTGTTGGTGGTGGAGGAGGATGACCAATGGCATCCCTCTGTGCAGGGATGGGAGGCTCGGTGTGGTCGTCGGCGTAGGTTGGAGCGTGGTGGTGTCCGTGCCGGCGAGGCTGGCTTGGTGGGTGAAGAGGCTGGCTGGGTAGGTGAAGAGCTGGAGGTGTCTGGTTGTGAAGATATGGTTGAGTGATTGGCGGGTGTGGAGGAGACAGTGCTGTTCGATGGAAGGGAAAACATATGAAGAATTACATCCCGGGTAATCATGAACTCAAGAGCAATTACTATTGATTTGTTATGTAATGCGAATCTATAAATGTATGTATTCCATTCTTCCTACAATGTACAGTAGTCATGCTTTATTTTTTTTATTTAGTTTTATTTCACTATTTCACCCTTTTACAGTACATGTAATAAAAATATAAACCCACATTCTTATAATCAATTATACATGTTGAGCACTAAAATATATTCCAACTGAATCTCGCAATAATGACCCCTGAAACTGATATGCATGTATCTATAACATGAGCGCCAAATGATCTTTATATGTAAATGATTGTAATTAGCAATACAATAAGCATGTATACGGTCATTGGCAAAACTTGAATTGACCGTGAACACGACTAAAATCAATTACTATCACGTCATGTGTCCATGCATGCCTGATGATTTTCAACGTCATGTAGTTTTAATCAATTTGAAAATTTGCCATAACTCAAACCAATGCACCAATGCATTGACTATGGAAACATGAATTAAAAATTATTTGAAAAAACCTGTCTTCTCCCAGGACATGGACAGACGCTAAGGTCTCCTTCACATCTGTAGATAGATAGGTGACTATCCTCCCTCTTTTTCTTTTAGCTCCACATACAAATCTGAAGAGAAAGACGGAAATCAATTTGTGATTTAATAAAAATAATGATATTAATGCTTCAGTACTTCCCAAGTCACAAATTAGAACGTATTATCATGCAATATACACAGGGTGAATACCTTGTCTTTTGAAACAAGTTACAAACTTGTCTTTCATCTAGTCTAGACCGATGGCATCTTGCCTCTAGGCTCAATTACAATGAGCCTATTTGCAATAATATTACGGCAAGATGCCCTCGCCATTGATTAGACTAGCCATACAGGTAGTGGCCCATTCTCACCGTGGTCTCCTAGTCCACGCACTGGCAAAAATGCATAGAACACAATGGTAAGAGTATGTACACATGCATAGGATAGAATCACTGGTAGCACAACAGTTGTGCTCAAGCTACTCAATGCTATTGTTTGTAAAAAAAAAAGTTTCAACAAATATCGTCTTTTGAAATGTTAGGGTGTAAAAGTATTGTTATTCAATGAATGTCAAAAGACAAAAAATTACGTGTTCGTAATTTTAACATATATTTTGGCATATATGCCAACTAGAAAGTCTGTTTTCTCCTAAAAATTTTCACCCGCTCAGTGATTGCTTCAGTCACCGACTAATCACTAAAGTAAAGATGTCAGTTTGGTCCAATTAGGCCTGAGTCGAATTGATTATGAAGCCAGTGTTCGATCGAAGACGTCGAACCATTTCGTTTTGATGAATTTGATGCATCGACAAAATGACCAAATTGACTAGAAAACACAAAATCTTTTGTTTGATAGTCCTGTTATACACAATTTATCTTCATATTTTCACAATTTTAATTTGCTTACGTAATTCCTACTCTCTTTTGTGAGTTTTGCAGGTAACGCATCAAGAGAACGAACTGGTTGCTCAATGATCAAGCAGCTTCTACGTTCTTGTCTTCGATTCGTTCACTACTATATACCCTACTATGCAACGCAACAAACAATTGTCCATAGACTGTGTACAACGGATAGCATCGTGTGTTGTGAGAACACAGAAACAGCACAGTGGCGATCGTGCATAAGACTGTGTACAACGCGAATAGCATGAAAGAGCGTCTCCACACAAGTGATTCGGAGACCGCTGATTGGTGCATCGTGTAGATCACGTCATGACCACCACGTGGTCGACAAAATAATTCCTTCGCACTGCGTGCGGAAGTATCGATAGCAATAACAATATCCGGTCACGTTGTCCAAAACCCGGAAGCCGATTAACTTTGTGCATGTTGCAATAGACTCTACAGATTCCAACAATCACGATGCCTTATTAACGCTAATTCGTAACATTTTGACGGAAAAGCAAGAAGTAATCGAAATTCGGTTACATGTGCGGTATCGGTGATTCTCTGAGAATACCTTTCATAATTCATATAAAATATAGGAAAGTGAAATTCTAGGTCGATTTTGGTAAGAGATGATAAAGAATTGCACACTTGTTTTGATGAAATACTGTGTACGTGGGGAAATGGAAGGCGCATGCTTACTATATTTTCATTCATAAATTGGCTCTTGGCAGTGGCTACATGACGTCATGTAATAAGCAAAATATACACGACCGCTAGCGTTCGTGCTCTGCTATCTCTTGTACACAATTTATCAATGTGCCGTTGATGCATTGATGTTCGATCGGCGCAAAGCCTTCGAACACCCGTTTCTGAAAAAATCAATATGACTCAGGCTTAGTCGCAATGTGCATGCCTACATGAGCAACACGTAACAGCATAATGTGCGCTCTGAGAATGCATACATGTACAAGTTTATATGGCAATCACCTTTTTTCGGACCTAGGTCCATGAAACATTTAGGGTATAGCCTCAAAGGAAATACAATTCAACCACTTCCACTTCAAATATTTTGATTGAGTCTGCCCAGCAAACTGTAATTTTTTCCCCAATCATGAAAGTGCCTTAATTAGGCAGGAATAACCATCTCATTCAGGTCATTCTTTAATCGAAATTACATTTTTGGACATAGATATGGCATTCAGAGGATCAAGGCAGATGTCAATCTCAGCGCGGATCCAACGTCCTACACTACAAAACTGATTTTTCGCTCTACACTACAGATACAATGTGCTGCTAGCTGGGCCCCTGGCTTGGCCTGAATTTATATGACTAGAATCCTTTCTCAATAACTGTGGATTGCATCATCACAATTTATGTATTGATATCACCCTTTTTGCATAATTTAAACTCACAAGTAAGGCCTGAGCTCCCCTTTAATATACAGTAAGGGTTAGGAAGAGTTCACAGTGCAGTGCATCGATGCTGTCGAGCAACATCCAACACCAATGTTAACATACGGGGATACATTCACAGCAATTACACACTGTCACTGCAGCTAGTGACTGTTGGTATCTTTGTAAAAACATGATATCTTCAAAGTTATAATAGAAATGCTAGTAAATACCATTAAATCTAGGTCTTACCTTGGATTGATTTGATGTATGACATGATGTCCAAAGCAAAAAGGTCTGTCTTGAATCCCAAGCATAGGTTTGTTTGCCGAGCTAGCGAACAAAGCCAACCGTATTCTCCGGTTTCCCGCTCTAATAATACATGCTGATACAGCATGTGATGACTAGCTAGTGGGCCAGTACGGTGCAGACTGTGTGTGCACATATAGCTGTAGTGTTAGCATGTTGTGTGTGCTCACTGAACTAGAAAGAACTTTCTAGTTCAGTGTGTGTGCTGCATGCATTGCTCTCCAGCCAGTTAGCTCAGTAGTCTTTTATTCAGACTAAAGGAATGTATCATATTTGTTTTTCTTTTATTAGCTCACTAGTCTTTTATTCAGACTAAAGGAATTTATCATATTTGTTTTTCTTTTATTAAAAGATGATTGTACAACATTACGCAAGTTCAAGAACTATGTGTTTTAGCAGAAGGCCTAGAAGACACAATAGGGCAATAGTAAAGAAAAAAAAATTCCACACGTACAGGCGCCATCTCGGTATACAATTGTGTAGGAATTAATTTTCATTACTGTTCTATTTTCTGTGGTATTACACTGTACCGTGTAAAAACCACAGCACTGCTGTGTAATTGCTGTGATATAATGTTTCTGTGTGGTATTTCCTGTGGTATATTCTGTACCACACGAGTTCCACAGTCGACACCTGTGCATTACCACATACATTTGTGTATAGGCATTTTCATCCATGTGGTATATTATGTGGTATTACACTGTACCGTATTAAAAACCACAGCTCTGTTGTGTGGTATTGATGTGGTATAATGTTTCTCTGTGGTATCCTGTGGTATTTTCCGTACCACATGAGTACTACAGACGACACCTGTGCATTACCACACACATGTGTGTAGGCCTTTTCACCCCTGTGGTATTACACTGTACCGTATTAAAAAAAAACAGCACTATTGTGTGGTATTGCTGTGGTATCATGTTTCTCTGTGGTACTCCTGTGGTACGGAATATACCACAGGAAATATCCTGTGGTATTTTCCGTACCACAGGAGTACCACAGGCTACCCATCCGTAGTACCACAGAAATGTGTGTGGTAACTTTTCATCCTGTGGTATTTTCTGTGGTATTATGTAGTACCACGGAAAGTACCACAGGACATTTTTGTAAGGGTCCTGTGCGACATTGCTGTGGCACTCCTGTGCAGTATTGTTGTGGCACTCCTGTGTGGTATTGTTGTGGCACTCCTGTGTGGTATCGCACTGCTTTACCAAAGCATATCATAATACCACATATCAATACATGTACTACATTGGTTAACGAACTTGTTCTGTCATCTTTTAATAAAAGAAAAACAAATATGAGTAAATTTCTTAATTGATATCATATCAGAAAGCTGTGATACTATAAAAGCATGTGATCATTCACTGAATACTTAGGTTTAAACTTCGTTGGGACACACACTTAAGAAACTAGGCAGGTAGATGCAATTATTGCAGTTAATGCACCCGAACAACAAGACTGTATGGACTTCGAAAATCTGGTAGTCAATATGTGACAATATACACAAGAAAAAAATCCACTGCAGTAAACATTATATCAATTTACATAAGAAAACTACATACCTACATGAGCTGAATAAGAGTAAAAAAGAGAACTTTTAGTGTGTACATGTGTATATCATCCAAATACACTGTCAAATTGTCCATTTTCCAGGTTTACAAGTAACTTTTTCAATTGATGATACATGTAATTTCAAGATTTATTCACCAAAGTCAAAGGAAACACTACGTCCATGTATATTTTTTTTTCATCAATATTTGCACATTTCATTTCTAAACCAATCTGAAGATGAAACAGGGTTATGTGCTCCCTTTCCATCAATAGAATACTGTATTGCGGCCAAATATAAACCACTTCATCAAAGTGGAACATTACATTACTGGAACTGCACACTGTACATGTTGACAAACTGAAACTGTATGTCGGAATTACAGTCTCCTCCTGTTAAAAAGAGCACGGGTTTTGTGTGAACAAGACCAATTTTCTCGGTTGGTTGGGACGGTTTCAATTTCAAGTACCGTTATGTGCACAATGCAGCACATGAACATTTTTGTTCACTCATCAAAAATAAACCACTTGACAAAAGTGGAACATAACATTACTAGAACTATAATAACAAGGTGGTTCGCAAACCACAAGTCTCGCCTGAATTTACAATTGATATACAGTGCTAAGTTGTTTTTCAAATATTGAAAATAGTGCCTAGATGACCTTTGACCTCATCGTCTTTTTCAACATACATGTGGTATTAGCCAAGGATCATTTGTACCAAGTTTGATAACAATTGATGCAGAAATAAAGATATGAGAGCAAGTTAAACAAAAACTTCAACATTTTTGTAATAACATTGCCTCATAATATTGACCTCTTGACCCCTACATGACCTATGACCCAATCATCCTCATGACGACACGTGTGGTATTACCCAAGGATCATTTTTACCAAGTTTGATTACAATTGAAAGTTAAACAAAAAAAATTGTGACAGACCAACTAACAGAGAAAATTATTACTAGGTCTCTGCCGAACTTTGTTCAGGCGAGACAATAAAAAAACACACTGTATATCACAAAAGAGGTTTACGGTACACCATGTGTAAACTCCTGGAAGGACTGAGAGGACAAAAGTAGATAGAAATTGGAGGTAAGTGGAAAGGCGAGAATAATGAGTAGAGGTGGACTTGACGTTTCAGGCAGATTGACTGTCCATCTTCAGGAGTGAGTGTTTGCTAGTTGAGTGACGTTACTTATGGCAAGCGTGCGGACATGGGAGGAACCGTGGAAGGAAACCGCGGGCTGTTGGTCTCGGCGGGTGGTGGCACTCTGTGTGTGGGTTGGCGGGAATCGATGGTCAGTTGGCAGCGTGGTGGCGTCCGTGTTGGCGAGGCTGGCTTGGTGGGTGAAGAGGCTGGCTGGGTAGGTGAAGAGCTGGAGGTGTCAGGTTGTGAAGATACGGTTGAGTGATTGGTGGTGGTGGAGGAGACAGTGCAGGTCAAAAGAAGGGAAAACAAATGAAGAATTACATGCTTGGTAGTCATGAACTCAAGAGCAATTACTATTGATTTGTTATGTAATGCGATTCTATAAATGTATTCCATTCTTCCTACAATGAACAGTAGTCATGCTCTAAGTAGTTTTATTTCACTTATTTTTTCGAGATTCAGTTGGAATATATTTAAGTGGTCAAAATGTATACTTTACTTGATTATACGAATGTGGGTTTATATTTTTATTACATGCACATTTGATTACATCACCCTTTTACAGTACATGTAATAAAAATATAAACCCACATTCTTATGATCAAGTAAAGTATACATGTTGAGCACTAAAATATATTCCAACTGAATCTTGCCAAAAATGACCCCTGAAACTAGCTGATATGCATGCATCTATAACATGAGTGCCAAATGATCTTTAGATGTAAATGATTGTATGTAATTAGCAATACAATAAGCATGTAACTAGGCCTGAGTCGAATCGATTATTAAGCCGGTGTTCAATCGAAGACGTCGAACTCCGATTTCGTTTTGATGAATTTGATGCATCGACGAAATTACCAAATTGACTAGAAAACACAAAATCTTTTGTTTGATTGTCCTGTTATACACAATTTATATTTGCTTACTTGGTTCCTACTGTATTTTGTAAGTTTTGCAGGTAACGCATCAAGAAAACAAACTGGTCGCTCGATAATCAAGCAGCTACTACATACTTGTCTTCGATTCGTTCACTACTAGTTATATCGTATACATGTACGTATGCAACGCCAACATGAACAATTGTTCATAGACTGTGTACAACGGATAGCATCGTGTGTTGTGAAAACCTGGAAACAGCACAGTGGCGATCGTGCGTAAGACTATGTACAACGCGGATAGCATGATATAGAGTGGCTCCGCACAAGCGATTCGGGGACCGCTGATTGGTGCATCACGTAGATCACGTCATGACCATGTGCTTGTGGAGGTATCGATAGCCCGGAAGCCCGGAAACCGATTGACTTTGTGCACGTTGCAATACACTCTACAGATTCTAACTATCACGGTGCTATATTGACGCTAACTCGTAAGATTTTGACAGAAAAGCAAGAAGTAAACGCTTACATGTACGGTATCGGTGAGAAAATAGATTCTCCGAAGATACCTTTCATAATTCATGTAAAATATAGGAAAGTGAAATTCTAGGTCAATTTTTGTCCGAGGTGATGGAGCATTGCACACTTGCACTGCGCATGCTTACTTTATTTTCATTCATAAATTGGCTCTTGGCAGTGGCTGGATGATGTCATGTAATCAGCAATATTATACATGACCACTAACATTCGCACTCCGCTATTCGTTGTACACACTTTGTCAATGTGCCGTCGATGCATCGATGTTCGATCGGCGCAAAATCGATATGACTTAGGCTTAATGTATACTGTCATTGGCAAAACTTGAATTGACCGTGAACACGACTAAAATCAATTACTACCACGTCATGTGCCCAAGCATGCTTGATGATTTTCAACTTCATGTGGTTTTATTCAATTCAAATTGCCATAACTCAAACCAATGCACCTACGTTTTTAAGACATTCTCTCAAACTAAACTGCAAGTACTCCAGTTCAAAAGCTTTATTGAATATTAGCTTCTACACAGCATTGTATGACTATGGAAACGTGAATTAAAAGATTATTTCAACAAACCTGTATTCTCCCAGGACATGGACAGACAAGGTCTCCTTCACAGCTATAGATAGAATGCATCTTTCATCTTGGTGGTGGCTATCCTTCCTCTTTTTCTTTTAGCTCCACATACAAATCTGATGAGAAAAAAGGAAATCAATGTGTGATTTAACAAAAATAATGCTTCAGTACTTCCCAAGTCACAACTAAGAACGTATTATCATGCAATATAAACAGGGCGAATACCTTGTCTTTCATCTAGTCTAGACCGATGGCTTCTTGCCTCTAGGCTATATTACAATGAGCCTATTTGCAATAATATTACGGCAAGATGCCCTCGCCATCGATCGGACTAGCCATACAGGTAGTGGCCCATTCTCATCGTGGTCTTCTACTCCACGCACTGGCAAAAATGCATAGAACGCAATGGGAAGACTATGTACATATGCATGGAATGGAATCACTGGTGGCACAACAGTTTTGGTCAAGCTACTCAATGTTATTGTTTGTAAAAAAAAAAGTTTCATGAAATATCGTAAAAATGTTAGGGTATGACAAATTTTATTATTCAATGAATGTCAAAAGACAAAAAAAAATACATGTTTATAATTTTGACATATATTTTGCATAGCTCAGTGATTGCTTCAATCATGACCCACTATTAAAAAAAATGTAAAGTAAAGATGTCAGTTTGGTCACAATGTGCATGCCTACATGTGCAATTTAGCATAATTTGTGCTCTGAGAAATGCATATTGGGTCTGCATGTAGGAATACAAGTTAATATGGCAATCACTTTTTTTCGGACCTCGGTCCATGAAACATTTAGGGTAGCCTCAAAGGAAATACAATACGTACCTTTACAGTTCTTGCATCGCAATGCATGATACGACGGAATTCTAGTACGCGAGCGTTCAGCGATCGCTGCGGTCAGATTGTTTACAACGCTCATGACACTAGCCGCAGCGAGCGCGAAGTTCAATATTATTATTTTCATGTTATAGATTTGTTATGTGGACCAGTTCCGACGCGATTACTTTCAGTAAATCTGAAATATATTTTAACGAAAAGAACTTTGATTATTATTTTCTCAACAAACCCTTTATAAATCATTATTTAGATACAATAATACAAATCAAAATTTCTCATCGTAAAAATACAATTCAGATTTACTGAAAATTATCACGTCGGAACCGATCCATGTAACAAATCTGTAACATGAAAATGACATTTTAATCAATAACGGTTACCGCAGCGATCACTGAACGCTCGCGTACTAGAATTCCGTCCCATAATGCCATTCGATGCAAGAACCGTAAAGGTACGTATTCAACCACTTCCACTACAAATATTTCGATTGAGTCTGACCAGCAAACTGTATTTTTCCCCCCAATCACCAAAGTGTCAGTGTGCTTAGACAGGAATAACCGTCTCATTCGGGGTATTCTTTAATCGAAATTACATTTTTGGACATAGATAGGGTGTTCAGAGGCTGATTTTTTGGTCTGCAACTACAGTGTGGTGCCCTGGCTTGGCCTGAAATGACATGACTAGAATCCTTTCTCAATTGCTGTGGATTGCATCATCACAATTTATGTATTGATATCACCCTTTTTGTATAATTTAAACTCACAAGTAAGGCCTGGGCAACCCTTATAGAGTAAGGGTTATGAAAAGTTCACAGTGCAGTGCATCGATGTCGAGCAACATCAACACCAAGATATGGGGATACGTTAACAGACATTACACACTGTCACTGACTGCTGCCTTGTTGGCATCTTTGTAAAAACATGATATCTTCAAAGTTATAACTGCTAGTAAATACCATTAAATCTAGGTCTTACCTTGGATTGATTGGTCATGTATGACATGATGTCCAAAGCTAACAGGTCCGTCTTGAATCTCAAGCATAATTTTCTTTGGCACAATTGCCGAGCTAGCTCGAAATCAACCGTTTCCCGCTCAAATGATACGTGCTGATGCAGCATGCAAGCATTGCTTGCAGTGCACTAGTGCTAGTAGTGGGTGCAGTGTGTGTAGTGGGTGAAGTGTGTATGTACTGCACCCACTACTGTACACAAAAATACATGTACATGTATGTACTTATGTGCGCGCGTAGAGCTGCAGTGATAACTCTATGGTTAGCATGCATTGCTGTATGTGCTGATGCTCTCCAGCCAGTTAGCTCAGTAGTCTTCTATTCAGACTACAGGAATTTATCATATTTGTTTTTCTTTTTTAAAAAAGATGACAGTACAACATTTCGCAAGTTCCAAGAACTATGTGATTTAGCAGAAGGCCAAGAAGACACAATAGAGCAATAGTATAGAAAAAAAAATCCCACAGCACTGCTGTATGGTATTGCTGTGGTAATTTCTGTCCCACATGAGTACCACAGGCGACACCTCTGCATTACCACATACATCTGTGTAGGCATCTTCATCCCTGTGGTATTTTATGTGGTATTACACTGTACCGTATTGAAAACCACAGCACTGTTATGTGGTATTGTTGTGTTATAATGTTTCTCTGTGGTATCCTGTGGTATTTTCCGTACCACATGAGTACCACAGACGACACCTGTGCATTACCACATACATGTGTGTAGGCCTTTTTCATCCCTGTGGTATTTTATGTGGTATTACACTGTACCGTATTAAAAACCACAACACTATTGTGTGGTATTGCTGTGATATAATGTTTCTCTGTGGTATTTTCTGTGGTATTTCCCGTACCACATGAGTACCACAGGCTACTCATCTGTAGTACCACAGAAATATGTGTGGTAACTTTCCATCCTGTGGTATTTTCTGTGGTATCATGTAGTACCACAGAAAGTACCACAGGACATTTTTGTAAGGGTACACACACATACAATCCACATCCGCGGATTCTACACCCACTGGCGATTATCACAATTTCCAACTATCGTTCAGTTGGGGAAGGGGCTATTTGCCGCGGGGGTGGGGGTTGGGGGAAAGCGGTTAATTGTTGTAGGGGTAATGTTCTAGGGGTAATTGTCCTGGGGTACTTGCTTGGGGGAGGGGTCAGTTGTTCTGTGGGTAGTTGACCTGGGGGATAGTTGTCCTAGGGGGAATTGTCATGGGGGTAATTGTCCTGATGGGTAATTGTCCTGGGGGTAATTGTCCTTGGGGTAACTGTCGGGGGGGGGGGGGGGGGGGGGTTAAATGTCCTGGTGGGGGATAATTGTCCTGAGGGTTAATTCTCTTGGGGGTAGTTGTCCTAAGGGGGTAGTTGTCCTGGGGGTAGTATTCAGGGGGTAGTTGTGAGGGGGTTAGTTGTCCAGGAGGTAGCTGCTCGGATACGGTTTGTACACATCATGGTTCAAACTATGGTCAGCATTTTTTGGAGTGCTGCTTGTATTAACAAATAAAACATAGTTTGTTTCGTTTTCATTTCAGGTGACAAAGGTGTTAAGTATCATATTTCAACAACAGAGATGACAAACAATATTTTGTTTGTTGCATTTAGTAAATGTGTGTTATCGAAATTGTAAATGAGTAAGGAGTCTACATTCTTTCTTAATCAATCACAAATGAGCCTCCATACTCCATACGCGGAACTACTAATATAACTACTAAATTAAAAGACTTATTATTCTTTTCTTTTAATGTGATGATAATGCAAAGAGTTGCGATAGTTTGCTATAAATTACACAAAGAGTTTCGGTACCAAATAGTTTCATAAGATTAAAATATAGGAAGTCGTATCTAAAATAATTGATATCTGAAGTGTGTTTGAAAAAATGTAGAATACGTATATTGGAGAGTAGAGATATGTTATTATAGATGACCCGACCCCCTCTCTCAGAATATGGTTAAAGAGCAATATATTGACAGTTGTATAGAGACTTTACTCTAATGTGCCTTTATTGGATTCAAGTGAGAAAAGTAGTATGATTATGATGCGGTATACATGATTTTAACAAAAAAAAAGAAGAAATACTGCATTTAAATAAAGACAAGTGAGACAAGTATTGTGCGTATAATGTGGCAAATACATAATGTAATGTTTTGTAAGAAATACTGCCCATGAATGAAGACAAATGAGAAAAGTATTATGATTATGATGTGGCATAGATATTACTGTCTTTGAATAAACACAAGTGTTTTTCTTGTAATCTGCAAATTGCAGTACCTTTCCGTCCTTCTATTTCGGCTCAGTTCTATTAGGTGGTCTGTCATCAATGACAGATCACCTCTAAATTTCTATGGAATTTTCTTTCTTTCTTTTTTTTTTCTAGGTGGTCTGTCGTAATCGACAGATCACCTTCTAATTTCGTCTGAATTGCCTTTATTCTTTCTTTACGAGGTGGTCTGTCGTAACCGACAGATCACCTTCTAATTTCGTCCGAATTTTCTTTCTTTCTTTATTTATTTTTATGTTATGCCCCCCTTTTATTTATGCCCACTATCTCTCAACAATGCATGACCCATGTTTTAACAAATTTTCAGCATGTATAGGAATATATGTGTACATTCATTTGTGTTTGTCTTTGTTTTTGTTTTGATTTTGTTTTTTGTTTTTTGTTGTTTTTGTTTTTTGCTTCGTTTGTATTTGCTTGTATTAGTCTCTCTTTAAAATATGTTTTTTTAAGTATGTATCTTTATGCTATTTGTGTACTTGGGTTCATCTTACTGTATGTCATTCAAATAATGGACTTTATACTTATGTGTTTTGAACCACATGTTAAAGGTAACCACATCTCACAAACCATCGGCTTTCTGGTGATACCTTACACTCATTGTTCATGAAAGTTGTTCATTTTTTATTGTTAAATGAATAAAGAATTGAATGGAATTGACATGTTTTCCGCAACAATTCCAAGGTCATTACGTCATCGTTGCGTCATCTACGAGCAATTTAATGAAAACATATTCCTCATGTAGCTCTAGAACAGATCGTTTATATGTAATGACATTTGGCATGCATGACCCTAATGACATGGCAATTAATTTCAATAAAGAAAAACGCGCGCGTACGCGTACGTTAGTGCAATAACGCGCGCGCAAAAAATTAAAATGCTCCAAATCAAATACAAATCGTTTTGCATATGTTTCAGGCACTTTTCCAGCATTTCAAAAATTTCCACGCGTGCGCGAGCATTCGCGCGTTTTTCCGTGTGCATCGCGAACGGAACGTCAAAATTCCGATTTCTACTTATCTCACGTTTTTGACACTACGTACCTCCCATCCTACTATTTTGAGCCATTTCCATGAGATAACAAGGTCGTGCGGGTGCGTCAAATTTGAAAGTCTGCGCGTGCGTCAATACGCTTTTGTGTGCAAATATTGCAAAAAGCATGACTACCTTCAATCGGTCATAGCTCCTCAAAATGGCTAGTGACCCCCATTTATGAAATGTAGATGTAATTTCATGTGTCATTTTACCGTTAAGTATATTTTGACGTCATCATATTGCCATATGAATCGAAAAAAATGATTTTTCATGCATGGCTTCATGAACTTTTTTACCCGTTTTTGCGTATCTCAGTAATTCTTGGTCAATTTTCTCCCAAATATCATTTTGTTGTAGTTGAAACCTTGCTCTATGGTGAAATTGGCTTTTTTTTCATTTTGTTGACGTCTTCATGGTGTAAATTTCATGATACGCATGAATGTGAAATCGGACGTATGTACGTGCAATGTTAATGGAAGGGGTATTCATTAAATGACATGACGAGCTTCTAGGAGCTGTATCTCGCTCATGTTTAAATGTGTTACTCTTAAATTTCAGTATATTGTTGCTGAGTCTACTAGCTTTCGTGAGCGTCGTTTTCATTTTTTAATCAGATGTCGGGATCATGGTGAAATTTCAGCTTGAATATCGATTTCTAAGTCATTCTTGACCCTGCTGGGCATTACGTGTTATGTGAATGGGAGATTTGTGGCTTAATTGGTAAGGCACCGTTTTATAAACTCGATATCTGGAGTGGGTAGGGTAAATTTTTCCACTCCTTTTGCTTAAATGACTTTTAATTACGTGTTGTTAGCACATACTCAGGCAAGTCCCTGAAATGTTAGTGAGGTGCGCTATAAGCGCCATGAATACATGGATCAACCATGAAAGGTCCATGGTGTCATTCTGCATTTTCACGCCCATGTCTGTGCACGAATTTGTTAATGCAGACCACCTTATACTTGTACACAAGTATGTCTCGTTATTATTCCATACCTCCCACTTTCTGTGTCATCAATATCTCAGCAATGCATGTACCATGTTGTATGAAATGTTCATCATGTATGTGCAAATACGTGAACCTGTTAATTCCTGGAATTCAAGGTCATTACGTAATCGTAAGCAATTGAATGAAAATCTATTATTTCATGTAGCTCTAGAAAAAATCACGTATATTTAATGTGATTTGACAGGCATGAAAATAACATGAATATTTATTCAAATGAAAGAACGCGCGCGTATGCGTACGTTAACATAATAGCTTGCGCGCAAAATTAAGAACAAAATCCAAATCGACTAAAAATTGTTTTACATATGCTTTAGGCAATTTCTAGCATTTCGAAAAATTTGCGCGCGTGCGCGCGCGTTCGCTCGTTTTTCCGTGCGTAACGTAAACGCAACGTCAGAATACCATGTTCTTATGGTTTCATGTTTCTGATACCACATACATCACATCTTGTAATTTTGAGCCATTTCCATGCAATAATAAGGTCGTGCGGGAGCGTCAAACTTGAAAGTCTGCGTGTGCAGCATTACGCTTTTGTGTGCAAATGTAGTAAAAAATATGACTACATTCAATGAAACAATTTGCCATACAGACCATCTTATGCTTGTCCACAAGTGTGTCTCGTTAATTTTGATTCCATGGCACTTTTTTGTGTCACTTGTATCTCAACAATGCATATGCCATGTTTTATTAAGTGTTCATCATGAAAAGGGATATATGTGAACCGATCGATTCCTGGATTTCAAGGTCATTACGTAATAGTGACATCATGCATTAGCAATTCAATGAAAATCTCTTATTTCATGTAGCTCTAAACAGGGACCTTGATGCGGAGTTTTAAAGAGCAACTTTGTGCAAGACATGCACTCATGAATATTCATTAGCTGTTGAGAAAATCCGGGGCTAACGATTTTGAATGGGAACATCATGAATTTCTTTAGCCGGGTTCAAGAACTAATATGGTGCTAAAAATTGGTAGTGTTAAAAGCTTCAAAAATAGTCCGGGGCTAAGAAAACCCAATGTAAAAAAGGGTTAGGGGATATATTAGGAGTGCAGTCCTTGCCTGGTATAATTAGGCACTCAGGCCCAAGTCAATCACCTCACTATACTGAACACACACACATGTTAATATAGTTGGAAATACGTCTGGGAGAACTGCCTTGTTGTAATGAAATGTTATATTTGTGCTTGTTGTAACAGGAAAAGACCGTGATGAATCTTTAAATATTGAACAAATAGACACATGTACACATATTTAAAACTGGGACTGGAAGAACTGCCTTATTATAATGAGATCTTGTATCAGTGCTCGCTATGAGGGAGGTGGGGGGGGGGGGGGAGGTAGACTGTGATGAATGAGCAAATATGTACTGTATTGTGCACATACCGGTACAGTGCTTGAGATTGGGACCGGCCCAACCAAGAAAATTGGCCTTGTTCTCACAAAATTTGTGCTCTATGACATACAGTTTAGTTGTTGTCGACATAATGTATTGTGCTTTTTTAAAATTTCCTGTTATGTGATGTTCCACTTTTATGATTTTTTTTTTTCACAATACCGTATTTTCTTGATGTATAGGGGGTTCATGGATAACACTGTTGCATCTTCAGTTTGGTTTAGAAATGGAATGTGTAAAATTGTATTCTATAATGATATAAAAAAACACTTATACATACTTGGAAATAGTGTTTCCTTTGACTTTGGTGAATAAACCTTGAAATTATCATAAATTGAAAAGTTACAAGTAAACGTGGAACTAACATCTAAAATGGAAAATTTGAAAGTGGACTTGGATGATTTGAATACTAATTTTTTCTTTTTTTTCGAAGTACATGTTCTGTGTAGGTATACAGCTTTTTGTTTTATAAAGTAATATAATTACTGCAATGTGTTTATTATGGTGTATATACTGTATTGTCACTTGACTAATACTATTTCGAGGTCAATTCAAGTTAGGATGTTAGGGTGCATTAACTCTGTCAGAATTGTACCTGCCATTTTTCTCAAGTGTGTGTCCAAATAACGTATAAAGTAAAGTACATGTATTCAGTGAATGATGACATGTATTTGTACCATAACTTTCTGGTATATCCATATACATCATGAATCACATATTTGTTTTTGATTTATTAAAAGATGACAGAACAGGTTCCTTAACCAATGTAGTACATGTATTGATATACGGTATTATGATGTGGTAGTGCTTCAGTAAAGCAGTGCCACAGGATTACAATTTCAGTACCACAACAAAGCTGTATGGTTTTGCTGTGTGGTATTCCTGAGTGGTACTGCCGTGTGGTACTGTCATGTGGTATTTCTTGTGGTATTTGTCCCCCCAATCCACAAGCATATCCTGTGGTATTTTCCTTTGGTATTTCCTATGGTACTGCTGTGTGGTATTCCTGAATGGTACTGCTGAGTGGTACTGTCATGTGGTATTTCCTGTGGTATTTGTCCCCCAAAACCACAAGAATATCCTGTGGTATTTCCTGTGGTAGTGATGTGTGGTATTACCACAGAAGTATCACACGAATTTGGGGCATTTACCACAGGAATATTGCTGTGGTGAATACCTGTGGTACAATCATGCGCTATTACCACAGGACATTTTTGTAAGGGTTAGTCCTTTGTACTCCCGTAGCATACAGGAACTCGCTGACTCGCCCGTACACAGCGGACGAGCGACAGGTCCCGTCCGTTTGCTTCATCATCTTTACTTCATCACGAATGAGCAGGAGCTCAGTAAATTCGTCGTAGCTCCAGTTTCCTTCTGGCATATTACAAATAATCTAGTAATACTACAAATATAAGCACAATAATACAAAAAAGGCTGCAGTGCAGACTCAAAATAGATTAATCGCTACAAAACACGATGTCGAAACCAGATAGCGTGAAATTAGCAACATTCGGTCAACAATGCATTGCGATAAGCCAATAACAGTCCCGCTCCGCCCTACCCCCCTCTCCGCACAAGCCGCGCAACATTTGCTGCTATTTTGCGGACGCAGTTTATAAGATGCGCTTACCGCAATACTGCCGTATTATTACTAAGTCTCCCCTTACAAAAATATCATGTGGTATTTCCGTGGTAATACCACACATCAGTACCACAGGAAATACCACAGGAAATTACCACAGGATATTCCTGTGGATGGCAGAAATATTGTCATTTTACCATTATATTTTTTAGAATACTTTGATATTAGCAGTAACATCATGATATTAACACAGATACCATTACATTTGCAGAAGAACCAAAATACGAGACATACTTGTGGACAAGCATAAGGTGGTCTGCATTGGCAAATTTTGTGCACAGACATGGTATGGTAAATGCACGGTGACACCATCGTCTCTCCATGGTGACACCATCTATTTATTAGAAATCTGAGGCAACGCTGAAGAAAACTCAAAGCCACGTACAATATACTAACATCTCAGAGACTTCACAAAATGATCACATGCCTGTGCTAATAACATTTAATTAACTCTCTGTACGTTTCGTTCGCATCAATGCACAACCGTGGACACGTTTCGTTCGCAATTTTGCACACAACACACGTAGGTGAATGGGAATAGAAATATGTGCGTACTGCGAACCGTACCACTGTTCGGTACTATTGCTCGCGATCGTCACTGTAATATGCTTTCCGCTCGTTCGCGTTGCAGCATAGGGTTACATAGAAGATTTCGGAGAATTTTGATCATTTTGTTTCGGTATTTTTCCATGCTGTACAGTACAGAAGAAAATCACACAAGTTCCTTGTTATTGTACTGTGATTATGTGGGTGCGTGTACATGTACGCATTGTAGGAGATCTCTTTGTATTACAACACAAAGAGCTCCTAGAGTCCTAACCAAGCCAAATTCTTGGCCATACAGGCTTTTCTATGCACATCCTGTATCGAACTTTCTTCTTTTCAAAACTTATCGATTTTGATATCAATAGAAAGGTCATGGTCCTAGAAGGTGCGTGTACATGTACGCATTGTAGGCGATCTCTTTGTATTACAACACAAAGAGCTCCTAGAGTCCTAATCAAGCCAAATTCTTGGCCATACAGGCTTTTCTATGCACTTCCTGCATCGAACTTTCTTCTTTTCAAAACTTATTGATTTTGACATCAATAGAAAGGTCATGGTCTTAGCAAAATAACTGTAATAATCTCCTGCAATTTACAGCAAATGAAGAGTCCAACATACCATTTACATTAGCACTACTGAAAACATTGACATTTTTTTCAAATGTTCCGCACAAGTAAAGCCCTGTGATACAGTAGCTCCTCAACTGCCAGACGAAATACATATGGGTGGAAAGCCCATGAAATTTTCTATATTTTATATGTACACTATTTTTCCTCACGACAATCTAATAAAAAGTTATAGCCCTTGAAAACTACTACTCCGACAAGAGTTCATTGGAATATGCGCACACTCAAATTAATGCAACGCACAGGGGGTTCACAGGTGAACGCACAAAGAGTTAATATCATGTAAGATAAACGGGCTCGAGAAAAAGAATGGAAAAGAAAATCTCAAAGACAATGACAAAGTGGGGGATAGAACAGAGGAAAGTGGCAAAATAAACATTGCAATAGGAATACAAAAATTGACCATACCCACTTTAGGAATCGAACCTTACCAATTGAGCCACAAATCTTCCCATTCACTTAACACTTAATGCCCAGCAGGGGCTAGAACGATTAAGAAATCGATATTCAAGCTAAGATTTCACCATGATCCCGACATCTGATTAAGAAAAAGAAAGCTAGTAGACTCAGCTACAACATACTAAAATTTCAGAGTAACAGAATTGAACATAAGCGAGATACAGCTCCTAGAAGCTCGTCATGTCATTTAATGAATACCCCTTCCATTGACATTGCACGCACATATGTCCGATTTTGACATCAATGTCTATAATCAAATTTATACCAATAAGATAAAGTTCTATTGAAAGAGTAAGGCTAATATTTCATACAGCAATGTCTAAGCTACCAAATACTAAAATTTGGGAGAAAATTGGCCAAGGATTACTGACATATGTAAAAGCGGGTAAAGGAGTTAATGACGTCATAATTGTAAATTCATATTTTCGATTCATATGGCAATATGATGATTTAACGATGTATTTACCGGTAAAATGTCACATGGAATCACATCTAAATTTCATATTCTTTTTAGATATTAAATGGGGGTCACCGGCCACTCTGAAGAGCTATGACCGATTATACACAGTCATGTTTTTTGCAATATTTGCACACAAAAACGTATTAACGCACGCGCGGACTTTCAACTTTGACGCACTGTCACGACTTTGTTTTTGCATGGAAATAGCTCAAAATTTTAGGATGTGATAGTAGTAGTGTCAGAAACAGAAAACCAGTAGAAAAAACGAAAATTGGACGGTGCGTACGCGCTACGCACGAAAAAACGCGCGAACGCGCGCAAATTTTTGAGATGCTTGAAATGACCTGAAACATATGCAAAAGAATTTTGAGATGATTTGGAGCATTTTCAAATTTTTCGCGCGCGTTTTTGCACTAACGTACGCGTACGCGCGCGTTTACATTCATAGAAATCAATTGTATTATCATTGAATTTATGCATATTAACTCTTTGTACGTTTCGTTCGCATCAATGCACAACCGTGGACACGTTTCGTTCGCAATTTTGCACAGAACACACGTAGGTGAATGGAAATGGAAATATGTGCGTACTGCGAACCGTACTACTGCTCGGTACTATTGCTCGCGATCGTCACTGTAATAGGCTTTCCGCTCGTTCGCGTTGCAGCATAGGGTTACATAGAAGATTTCAGAGAATTTTGATCATTTCGTTTCGGTATTTTTCCATCTTGTCATGATACACACAAGCACTTCCTTTTTGACAATGTATTCTCCTGTACACAAGGTTATTATGGATTGCATGTATTTCGAAAACAACAACAAATGTTGTATACATGTTAGGCTATAACAGTACAGGGGGGTGTTTCACCAAGCTGTTCGTAAGTTACGAACGACTTTACGAGCGACTGGTGATCCCTTCTTGTGCTAAATGCGATATCACGCTTTGTTCATTGAGAATCTGATTTAGCACAAGAAGGGAGTTGAGGATCTACTGTATAACAGGGCTTTGTGCAGAACATTTGAAAAAAAAATTCAATGTTTTCAGTAGTGCTAATGTAAATGATATGTTGGACTCTTCATTTGCTGTAAATTGCAGGTAAATTAGTACAGTTATTTTGGTAAGAACATGACCTTTCTATTGATATCAAAATCAATAAGTTTTGAAAAGAAGAAAGTTCGATGCAGGAAGTGCATAGAAAAGCCTGTATGGCCACGAATTTGGCTTGATTAGGACTCTAGGAGCTCTTTGTGTTGTAATACAAAGAGATCGCCTACAATGCGTACATGTACACGCACCCACTAAGACCATGACCTTTCTATTGATATCAAAATCAATAAGTTTTGAAAAGAAGAAAGTTCGATACAGGATGTGCATAGAAAAGCCTGTATGGCCAATAATTTGGCTTTGTTAGGACTCTAGGAGCTCTTTGTGTTGTAATACAAAGAGATCGCCTACAATGCGTACATGTACACGCACCCACATAATCACAGTACAATAACAAGGAACTTGTGTGACTTTCTTCTGCAATGTTATAGCCTAACATGTATACACATCATTTGTTGTAGTTTTCCATATACATGCAATCCATAATAACCCAGACTTGTGTACAGGAGAATACATTGTCAAAAAGGTAGTGCTTGACAAGATGGAAAAATACCGAGACAAAATGATCAAAATTCTCCGAAATCTTCTATGTAACCCTATGCTGCAACGCGAATGAGCGGAAAGCCTATTACAGTGACGATCGCGAGCAATAGTACCGAACAGTGGTACGGTTCGCAGTACGCACATATTTCCATCCCATTCACCTACGTGTGTTCTGTGCAAAATTGCGAAAGAGAAACGTGTCCACGGTTGTGCATTGATGCAAACGAAACGTACAAAGAGTTCAGCTAGATCCTAGCCACCAGCTACAAACTGCATAGGCCGTGTGTACGAAGTATGGCGAAATGGCTCAAAACTTCAATTATATGCTACAAACTAATTTAAATATATAAAAATAAATCACTAACAGGTTCATCTAAGCTTCCTTACGGAACTCTTCATCTTATACGGAAGATTTAATTAAAAATAAAACCGTTTACTCGTCAGGTTTTGCCATCCCACCACACTTGTAATTGCTCTATTTTTCGTCTAACTCTTCGTTGCTCCCTCACTTCCTGGTATACTTTGCTTCATTAATAGAGTCAGCGAAAGCAGTGCTCAGAGCGTGATTTGGTTACACATAGCTTTGCACACAGTGAGCCCTCGTGATCTGTAAACATTTGTGCGCTATTTGAGATCACAAGGTGAAATAAAATATAGGACTATCTATAAATTATTTGCAACATGAACAATGAACTACACACGTGTCCTGTTAAATATGCTATCAATTAAAAAAATGAGCAATAACACGGCTTACGTGAGTAATAACTCAAAGAGATTTGGATAAAGGCTATGCACACTGTGAATTTCTTTTCGTATGCTAATAAAGCTTATTTTACAAACCAGCGCAGCGAAGAGTGCACGGGCAGAGGAGGCTGCTCGAAACCGAAAATCTTTGATTTTCGCGAAATTAATTGGTAACCACAAACTTTCATCTTTTATTTTTGATTGTCTTTAACTTGTCATGAACGAATGTCAGGAAAATGTATAAACGTAGTTTGTACTTTCATCTTTTCTAAGTATCATGAAATCCTTATGGACCTCAACATGTGTATATACACAACAAGTTTATTACACATGTAACAGGTATGGCCCTAGCCCAGCCGGCCTAGCCCCGGGACACCAGCTACAGACTCCATAGGCCGTGTGTACGAAGTATAAAGGCAGAACGGCCTAGAATTTGAAATGACCATAATTATTCAATTTGACGAGATAAAGAAAAATTACTTACAGGTCGTCTTCCTTACGTTCATCTAGATCTAAAACCTATGTAACAGTGAAAAATAATAGGTTAATCACAATTTGATGTACTTTTTAAAATCAGGTCGTGTGGCGGCATGCTCGTAATCCTTTGCTGGAAACGCTGTGTGATTTCGTTGCACCCTCACTTCCGGGTTTGAGAAACGTACAGTGCTTTATCAATAGAGTCAGCAAAAGCACTGCCGAGACCGTGATTTGGATACACAAAGCTTTGGACACAATAAGCTATCGTGATTTATTCTTATTAAAATGCGGTAAGAATCTAATTTTAAATCATAAAACACAATTAAATATAGCACTATTTATAAATTATTTGCAACGATAACGATGAACTGCACACATGTCCTGTTGAATATGCTATCAACTCAGGAAACCAATGAGCACTAACACGTCTTACACAAGTAATAACTCGAAGAGATTTGGATAAAGGCTATGCCCACTGCGCTTTGTATCCTTGGACCAAGGTGGCGGACCAGTCCGGAAAGGAACAGGGGGTGCGAATAATCTCTGGGTACGAACAGGCCACCAATGGAGTTTGAACAAAGGAACGTACAATGTCAGAACACTTCTAGGGGAAAATAGATGAAAGGAGTTGCAACAAGAATTGGAAAAAGTGAATTGGGACATCATTGGACTCAGTAAAGTTCGGAGAAAAGGAGAACAACTTGAACAACTAAAAAACGGTAATCATTTATTCCATATAGGAAAGACAGATAAAAGTGAGGCAGGAGTAGGATTTCTTGTCCATAAAACTGTTGCAGGAAATGTAACAGAACTCAAGGGAATTAATGAAAGACCAGCTAACTATCAAGATAAATAAAAGATATCGTCTAAAAATCATCGAAGTACATGTATCCACCAGCAGCTACGATGATGAGGAGGTGGAGAAGCTGTATGAGGAAATCACAGAACTCATAAAGAACGATAAGTCACATTATACCATTGTAATGAGAGATCTAAATGCCAAGGTTGGAAAGAGGGGAAGATGATGAAGAGCCAGTGATTGCATGGACAGTGTACTGATAGGGGAGATAGACTTGTCGAATTTGCAATCACGTATTTCAAGAAGAAATCAAACAGGAAATGGACTTGGATTATTCCACAGAGAGCCACAAAGAATGAGATTGACTTCATTCTCACATCAGATCTAAAGATTGTCAAAGATGTAAATGTTCTCAACAAAGTCAATGTAGGCAGCGACCACAGAATGGTGATTGGGAAATTCCAAATCAATACCAAGTTAGAGCGAAAAAAGCTTCCTAGAAAGAAGGGAAACAACATTAACCTGGAAAAAAACTTTCAGAAAGAAAGCAGGAATTCCAGCTGGAGATTGAAAACAAGTTTGATGCACTTAGTAATGATATGCAGGAGCAAGACCTTGATACATAGAATGAACAGGCAATATGAATTATTCAAGAAACTGCACTTCATGTAGCAGGCAGAAAACCAAAACACAAGGTTAGCAAATTATCAGACAGTACAAGAAAACTTATTAAAAAGCGCAGACAAATGAAAATGGACAGTCAGGGTATTGCCAAAACTATCAAGAAGAAGACCCCAAAAGACATCAGAAACTACAACAGCAACAAGAGTATTAAGAAAGCCAACAAGAAACTCAGACCAGGAATACAGAAAATCAATAAAGTTCTTAACTCAAATGGACATGAAATAACCGACCTGGATGACATCCTGTTGAGAATAGATTAATTTTATGAAGAACTATACCACAGTAATCAGCATACAGGAGATAAAGAGGAATCTCAGGAGGAAGTACCAGAAGTCAAAAGCTGGGAAGTAGAACATGCTGTAAACCAAATGAAAAGAGGCAGGGCCCCTGGACAGGACAATGTAATGATAGACACTTTAAAAGCAGCAGGAGCCGCAACAAATAAGGAACTGGCAAAGTTGTTTACAGCTTGTCTCGACCAGGGAAAGGTGCCTCACGAGTGGAAAAATGCCAACATGATAATATTACACAAAAAGGGAGACAAAAGATACCTGAAGAACTATCGTCCAATTAGCCTTCTATCCAAAGTGTACAAACTTTTCACAAAGATTCTGACAAACAGATTGGAGAGAATACTAGATGAAAACCAATCAAGGGAACAGGCAAGGTTCAGGAGAAATTTCTCAACAATAGATCACATCCACACCCTCAATCAACTGAAAGAAAAATGTCAGGAGTTCAATATATCTGTATGTTTAGCATTTGTAGATATTGACTCTGTTGAAACCTAGGCAGTTCTGGACGGACTAAAGCAGCAAGGCATCAATCCCAACTACTTGTAAGTAATCAAATCCATCTACACTAGAAGTTCAACTACAGTTTAATTACACAAAGAAAACAAGAGAATACCAATAAGGGAAGGAGTGAGACAGGAAGATACTATATCTCCAAAGCTCTTTACAGCATGCTTAGAACACATCTTCAAAGACATCAACTGGGCAGATAAAGGTATCAATGTGAATGGGGAGAAACTCAATCACCTTCGTTTTGCAGATGACATCGTCATCATAGCTAACAAATTCAGCGAAATGGAAAGTATGTTACAGGAGTTAGACGTAGCAAGTAGGAGAAGATGACTGAAAATGAATATTAAGAAAGCCAAAGTAATGACAGTTTTATCAGTTCAACACAAACCACTCACTATTAATGCAACACAGTTGGAACATGTATCTGAATACATCTACCCGGGTCAGCGATTCACACTGAAATAAATCAAGATAATGAAATAAGGAGGAGTTTCAAAGCAGGCTGGCAAACATTTGGGACATATAGCCACTTCATGAAGGGTAATCTGCCCTTGTGTTTGAAAAAAGAAAGTATATGAGCAGTGCATTCTCCCGTCAATGACATATGTATCAGAAACATGGTCTTTAACAACTTAAATGGAGAGAAAATTAGCCGCCGCACAACATAAAATGGAGCGAAGTATGCTCAACATCACTTACAAAGATAGCAAAAACAATAAATGGAGAAGGAAGCAGACCAAGGTCAGGGACATAATGAAAGTAATCACACAACGTAAATGGAAATGGGCTGGCCATGTCTCCAGAAGGAGAGATGGAAGATGAAGTACACAAATTACTGAATGGACACCTCTTGACGGAAAAAGAAACAGAGGCAGACACAGAAAGAGGTGGAGAGATTAGATAGGGCAATTCTGTCATGATGCCAACTGGTATAAATATGCGAGGGAAAGAGAAAAGTGGAGAGACCATGCTGAGGCCTTCATCCAGCAGTAAATCGACAATGGTTGAAGAAGAATAACTGGCGTTAACGTAAGTCAGGAAGATGTATGAACGTAGTTTGTACATGCATCTTTTGTAAATTTGAAATCCCTATGAACCTGAAGATGCGTATATATATACAAAATTTATATTACACATGTAGGAGGTATGCCCCGGGACTGCTACGCAGCTATGAAACCATGGATAGCCGTGTAGGCTGCCATAGATACACTTCTGAACTAGTGCTAAATGTATGTTAAACTATTCAAAACGCATCAACATTTTGGTAAAACTGCTCGGTAGAAATCACAAAAATAGGAGCAAGGAGTCCGCTGTGAGAATCGGCTGTAATCTACGATTCACCTCGTACAGTTATAACTCTTATTGAGTTGCAGCTACGCATGATATGTAGGAACTAAGATGAACCCCTTTGGAAACTTCTTCAAAATGGAAAGCCATCTCATATATGATGCGATTCGTTTAACTAGCTTATTGCCAATGCGTCAAATTGTGCTGTGACTGCTGTCCAAAATACTGATATATGGTTCTATTCCCTTTTTAATTTCTTCAGATTTGTACGAGGAGGGAGGCTAGGCACTATACGAAGACAAATGATGCATGCCGGTACTATTACCCCACGCACAGTCTATATCTTTGGACTTTTATAGGACATACTCTTAATTAAAACCAAAATACAGTACGTACATTACGTACAGTAAGTAATATAGACTTTTTTTCATTTAAAAGTAGGTTCTCATGACTTTCAAGCATATTTTTCATACTTTGTTTTCTTTTCATGTTCTCATAGCTACATACTCTTCTTTTCCAAATAAAGGAAGGCGCATTTATGTTCCTGCATGCTACAATTGGCATCAAAAAACACATCACGAGAGGTAAGTGTCATAAATGTTGTTCATTGTAATTGCAATACAGTACTTTTTGCATAAAATTTTTAGCCAAGCTATTAAATAGTGCATTGATCCACCATGAATTTATTTTTTATTGATATGACATTTTATTGCTGTAATTAGAGAGATGATTGCCATGGCATCCCAATCTACATGTGTGGTGCAGAGACCATCAACCGGCCTGTTCTACATCCTTGCAAGGTCACCGCCATGAAAATGTATGAATTATTCAATGTTTCTAATGTTTGCAGAAAGCACTCTCATACCTGGTATGCCATCTCAGAGTAAGTTACCACACTTGGATGTTTTCTAATGGAATATTTCTCTGATTTGGGGTTTGGTGGATAATTCATTCAAATGTTCAGTCTCATCATACTTTGTCGCTCTGCAGCTAGGTACGAGCTCAAGCCATCTCTGTTTTAAAATCTAAAAGACAAAATGGCCTTTTCCAAGCTCAAGAACAAGAAGTAAATGTATGCATACTGTGATGAACTCCAATGATCAGATGAGGAATTTTGGCATCATAATTTGGTGCAAAAATATTCATAGAAAAAAAATTATATTCCCCATTTTATATTTTGAAATCTATCACAGATTTGTCCGAGTAAGATTTTCTATATGTGCCATAGTGTTACTCAGGAAATTGTTAATGGGAAATGCACGGGGACACCATCGGCTTTCCATGGTGACGCCATCTATTTATTAGAAATCAGAGCAACGCTCAAGAAAACTCATAAAGCCACGGACAATACATTTCAGAGACATCACAAAATAATCACGTCTGTGCTAATAACATGTAATTAATATCAATGAAAAAGTGAGGGATAGAACAGAGGAAAGTGGCAAAATAGACAATGCAAAAGGAATGCAAAAATTGACCATACCGACTCCAGGAATCGAACCGGGGGCCTCGAGATCTTAAAACGGCGCCTTACCCATTGAGCCACACATCTTCCCATTCACTAAACACGTAATGCCCAGCAGGAGCTAGATTAAGTAAGAAATCGATCATCAACCTAAAATTTCGCCATGATCCCGACATTTGATTGAAATGGAGACAACATCCCCAAAGGCTAGTTGACTCAGCTACAACATACTAAAATTTCAAGGTTACAAGATTAAACATAAGCGAGATACAGCTCCTAGACGCTCGTCATGTCATTTCATAAATACCCCTTCTAATGACATAACACGTGCGATTTTGACATTAATGTCTGTAATCAAATTTACATCACGTAGATGGAATGCTATTACATAATTAAGGCTAGTTTTACATAGGGCAATGTCTCACTTATTGCATACTGAAATTTGGAATACACCGATTACTGAGATACGCAAGAACGAGAAAAAAAGTTCATGACGTCATACATGAAAATTCACTTTTTTCAATTCATATGGCAATATGATGACGTCACGATGTATTTAACGACCAAATGATACATGAAATAACATTTATTATAGAATGGGTGTCAGAATCTCTGCAATCTGATTGGTTCATTACCCGTAACGTGTAATTTTTTTTACTGACAGCACGCGATATCAACACGATATCAACACGATATCGCGATACCGAGAATTAACATGATCGATACCAATGTTGCTTACGCTAATGGCGGCACCCACGAATCACGAGAAACTCCGATAAAGTGAGATGAAGAATTGAAACAAATTTTGGACGATTCAGACGCTTTCAGTAAGTAAACATTTAAATTTAGCATCGAATACTCATTGTCTACATTTAAACGCTTTGCAGAGGTGAAACACGTAAATTTGGAAGATATTTCGAACGAAGAAATGGACAAACTCATGACTGAATTCTACGCTGTCGCAGAACTGTGTGAGACGTTGCTGCGGTGATTTGCCCACTAACGTGCATTGCGAATACGTTCATTTGGGCACTCAATGCCACCCTGGACATTCGCATAAATCTCTCTTTTCTGATATGACTACGTCGTTTAAATGATTGTTATCAAATAAAAGCGTGATGAACTTGGTAGTTCTATACATGCACACTCTATTCCACCTGACATGGTCTATGGAGAAAATCATCTCATATTTTAGCTGTGTTATTTGGACACTTCTCTATGTGAAAAGTCAATAATTTTTAGATTTGGCAGATTTTGATGATTCCAATCATTGATGATCATTGATAATGAAGACGGATCTCTGCAATCTGATTGATTGATTGATAACCATGCATCCGGTAAATGAGGTTGACAAAGATTTTTCCCTTTTTTATTAGATTTTGGGGCCCATTCTATAAAACAGATGATGCACAGGTTTATTTTGTGGGTCAGTAGGATTGTGTACACGCGGTAGCTCTGAATTTTGCCCGAAACCCACTTGGCTTCGCCTCGTGGGTTCAGGCAATTCAGAGCTACCTTGTGTACACAATTCCTACTGACCCACTCAAACCTGTGCATCATTTGTATACAGTTCCCACTCTTTCAAAATATGAAAAAATGGGGGTCATCAGCCATTCTGAGGAGCTATGGCCGATTGAAGATGGTCATGTTTTTTTGCAATTTTTGCACACAGAAACGTATTGACGCACGCACGGACTTTGAACTTTGACGCACGCGCACGACCTTATTATTGCATGGAAATGGCTCAAAAAAAAACAGGATGTGTTGTTTGTAGTGTCATGAATCCAGTGAAAAAAAGGTCTTCCAAAGTTGCGTTTGCTAAATGCACGGAAAAACGCGCACGCACGCGTACGCGTGGAAATTTGAAAAATGCTGGAAATGGCCTGAAACATATGCAAAACAATTTCTAGTTGATTAGGAGCATTTTTGAATTTTACGCGCGCGTCAATGCACTAACGTACGCGTACCCGCGCGTTTTTTTTTTGTCAATAAAATGAATTGTCTTTTCAGTAATTTTATACACGCTAAATATCATTGCATAGAGATTAGTGGTTTTAGAGCTAAATGAAAAAATAGATTTTCATCAAATTGCTCGTGCATGACGCCACGATTATGGAATGATCTTGAAAATGTTCCTGTAACATGTTCACATAGATACCTATACATGGTGAACATTTGATAAAACATAAACAATGCATTGTTGAGATATCATGTCACAAAAAATAGGAATAAAAATACACAAGACATATTTGTGGACAAGTATATGGTGGTCTGCATTGGCAAATTTGTGCACAGACATGGTATGGTAAATGCATGGTGACACCATCTATTTATTAGAAATCTGAAGCAACGCTCAAGAAACCTCAAAGCCACGTACAATATACTTACATTTCAGAGACTTCACAAAATGATCACATGTCTGTGCTAATAACATAAAATTTATATCATGTAAGATAAACGGGCTCGAGAAAAAGAATGGGAAAGAAAATCTCAAAGACAATGACAAAGTGAGGGATACAACAGAGGAAAGTGGCCAAATAAACATTGCAATAGGAATACAAAAATTGACCATACCCACTTTAGGAATCGAAACGGGGGCCTAGAGACCATAAAGCAGCGCCTTACCCATTGAGCCACAAATTTTCCCATTTACTAAACACGTAATGCCCATCAGTGGCTAGAATGATTAAGAAATCGATATTCAAGCTGAAATTTCACCATTATCCCGACATCTGGTTAAAAAACAGAGAAGACATTCCCGAAAGCTAGTAGCGTCAGCTACAACATACTAAAATTTCAGAGTAACAGAAATGAACATAAGCGAGATACAGCTCCTAGAAGCTCGTCATGTCATTTCATAAATACCCCTTCCATTGACATTGCACGTACGTATGTCCGATTTTGACATCAATGTCTATAATCAAATTTATACCAATAAGATGGAGTCCTATTAAAAAATTAAGGCAAGTATTTCATATAGCAATGTGTAAGCTACAAAATACTGAAATTTGGGAGAAAATTGACCAAGGAGTACTGAGATATGCAAGAATGGGTAAAAAACTTCATGACAACATAATTAAAAATTCATTTTTTCGATTCATATAGCAATATGATGACATCACGATGTATTTACCGGTAAAATGTCACACGGAATCACATCTACAATTCATACTCTTTCCAAATATTAAAAAAAATGGTGGTCACTTGCAATTCTGAAGAGCTATGGCCGATTAAAGACTGTCATGCTTTTTGCAATAATTATTTGCACACAAAAACATATTGACGCACGCACGTACTTTAAACTTTGACGCACCCTCACGACCTTATTTTTGCATGGAAATGGCTCAAAATTTCAGGATGTGAATGTAGTAGTGTCAGAAATGTGAAACCAGTATAAAACGAAATTGTGACGGTGCGTACGCCCTACGCACGGAAAAAGTATAAGGTGGTCTGCATTGGCAAATTTGCGCACAGACATGGTATGGTAAATGCACGGCGACACCGTCGTCTTAGCATGGTGACATCATCTATTTATTAGAAATACCCATTCAATTGACTGTGACATAACACGTATATGCGTCCGATTATGACACCAATGCGTATAATGAAATCTACATCATGAAGACTTCATCAAAATGACAAATGAAGGGAAGTAGTCTATAAAAAAAGGTCTCAGCTACAACATAATGAAATTTGGGAGAAAATTGACCAAGGATTTCTGAGATATGCAAAAGCGGGTAAAAAAGTTCATGACGTCATAATTGAAAATTCATGTTTTCGATTTATATTGCAATATGATGACGTCACAATGTACTTACCGGTAAAATGACACATGAAATCACAACTACATTGCTTATTCTTTCAAAATATAAAGAAACAATGGTGGCCCCCAACCATTCTGAAGAGCTATAGCCGATTGAAGGTAGTCATGTTTTTTACAATATTTGCACACAAAAACGTATTGACGCACGAGCAGACTTTCAGATTTGACGCACCCGCACGACCTTATTATTGCATGGAAATGGCCCAAAATTATTGGACATGATGTATATAGTGTCAGAAACATAAATCCAGTAAAAAAATCGGTATTCTGACGTTGCGTTCGCATTACGCACTAAAAAACGCGCGAAAGCGCGCGCACGGGCGGAAATTTTTGAATTGCTGGAAATGGTCTTAAACATATGCAAAATATATTTTTTTTTTTTATTTGGAGCATTTTTTATTTTTTCGTGCGTGTTTTTGCACTAACATACGCGTACGGGTGCGTTTTTATGTACTGAAATTAATTGTCTGTCTTGTCATTAATTTTATACATGCCAAATGTCATTTCATATGAACGATCAGTTCTAGAGCTACATGAGGTAATATGTTTTCATTAAATTGCTCGTAGATGACGTCACGATTACGTAATGACCTTGAAATGTTCACATACATACCTATACATGATGAAAATTTGATAAAACATGGTCCATGCATTGTTGAGATATACATGCCACAAAAAACTGGGGGGCATTGCCAAAAAAAGAAAGAAAGAAAGAAAGAAGATTCTGACGAAATTTCAGTATGTTGTGCCTGAAAAATTGTTCTATGGCAAGGTTGCCTTCATTTTTCATTTTGATAACCTCTTTAAGGTGTAAATATGATGATAGGCATTAATTTCAAAATCGGACGTTTGTACGTGTAATGTTAATTGGAGGGTTATTTATTTGAAATCATGAAATGACATGGCAATCTTTTAGGAGCTGTATCTTTTCCTATGTTACGATCTTTTACTCTGAAATTTTAGTATGCTGTAGCTGAATCTACTAGCTTTCGGCGCCGTGGTCTCCATTTTTTCATTAGATATTGGGATCATGGCAAAATTTCAGCTTGAATATCGATTTCTAAATCATTGTAACCCCTGGTGGGCATTACGTGTTAAGTGAACGCGAAGATTTGTGGCTCAATGGGTAAGGCGATGTTTGAAGAACGTGAGGCTCCCGGTTCGAATCCTTGTGTTGGTAGGGACATTTTTTCATTACTTTTGCGATGTTTATTTTGCGACCGTCTTCTGTTCTGTGATATTCTCGTACATGCAATCAGTCAAACACACGAAGAAAGGAGACAAAGAGGACCTCCTACTCAAGCTGTGTACGGGATAGAAGTGAGGTTTTATTAGGACTGGCCAGTTAGGCTTTCCGGTCCTTATCAGTGAGGGTGCAGGATTACATAAACAAATCTGGTGGTGGCATTCCTGAGCGGGTGTCTCATATAGGCATGCATGGGACATATGCAAAAGCAATACATCACATCTTCCCCTTTAATGGAAGTAATTATTGTGAGACATAACTTAATTGTGGAGGTCTTAATTGACTTAACAAAATTATTATCTTAGTCTTTACATTTATAACAATGTTACATAGGTGATAGGATGAACACAGGTGACTGCTACGCTATAACTGAAAAGATTAATCATAATCGATGGACTTTTCCAAAACCATAATAGTGATCATTAATATCAAACAAATAAGCCAAAGCATTTCCAAAACTTCATGATCATAATGTTGCAATTTTACTAGTGTTTTCTGTTGAGTGCATTCAGGTTTATGTCTTACTTCTTGCTTAGTTTCGTTACAAAATAATCAGTTTCATGTTTTTGTTTGTGGTTCTCTTTCCACTTTCAACATAATATACAGATATATTTTAACCATCTTTTATTCATTTTTTTGTGGTGTCTTTCCACTCAATATTTATATACATTGAAATACGATTGCACAAATGTAATCATAATACATTACATCTTTTAATCAATCAGCTTATCAATTATTCAATCTTCACAATGTGTCATTTGTTTTCATTTGATATTTTGTGAACAAATCATAAATGCGAGTCATACTTAAGATATGATAACATAATTATTAATTATCAGCATTAAATAGCACAACATGTGTGATATGCTGGATTTTATATTACATGTACATGAACGCGAAGATTTGTGGCTCAATGGGTAAGGCGATGTTTGAAGAACGTGAGGCTCCCGGTTCGAATCCTGGTGTTGGTAGGGACATTTTTTCATTACTTTTGCAATGTTTATTTTGCGACCGTCTTCTGTTCAATCCCGCACTTTGTCATTCTCTTTGAGATTTTCTTTCCCATTTTTTCTTCTCGCCCTTTTATCTTCAATGACTATTAATTGCATGTTGCTAGCACTTACATGTCACCATTTAGGCAAGTCTCTTTCAGTTGTGCTGCCTTTAATTTCTAATTAATAGGTGATGTCACCATGGAAGGTCCATGTTGTCACCGTACTTTGACAATCCAATGTCTGTGTAAAAATTTGCCATACAGACCACCTTATACTTGTCCACAAGTATGTCTCGTCTATTTTAAACTTTGTTTTCATAATAAGGGTATTCAATGTGAGGCTGAAGATGTCTTTATATTAACTTGACCTTTTCAAAACATTTTATACATTTTAAAACATTTATGATACCATTGGTGCTCTATTCATTCACGGACATCTACTTTTTGATAACTTTGTGAAACAGTATGGTTTCCTTATCAGCATGCATATCTTTTTTTTCTTTCTTTTTTTAAGGAAAGTGTCAGACTGAAATGTAAGATTATGTCAGAAATGAATACAGATTTGTTCCATTCTAATTGATGCATGTTTTTTCAGAAAAGATTTGTTTTATATTGTAATGCTATTGAGTCAACTCATGATTACACAAATAGGTTCCATTGCTCTTGCATGGATAGGTGAATTAAAACTAGTTTGCATGTACACATGTTCGTCCTGTGGTTCAACTTAAAGAAAAGGTTTTTTAGTGTCAACTGTGAATATAATCAAATGTCAGGAAAACAGGGACTTTCACTGTGGATGATTTCTCATCCCGTAGACACATTCTAACTATTGACTTTGTTTGATTTGTGCTCCACATTGTTTGGCTGGTATATGTGTCTATTTCTTTATTGATTGTGTTTTAAAGACTGAGTAGTATCTGGTGCTACTTGCCATTAGTTCTTAAAGATAATAAACTTGTTTGAAAAAAGAAAAAAGAAAACTGTATTTGGACGACTATTGTACCGTGATGAGTCACATACACACACACTCACACACACACACACACACACACACACACACACACACATTGACACACATGCACCATTATAAACAAATATACACACACATACACTGCAGCTCAAAGGTATTGACATAGGGAAAGTGAAAGAGGAGAAAGGGAAGGAGCCGCAGTTTTGTGTCGTGGTATATTTTTTCCAGTTCAGCATGAAACTAGACGCATTAGCCTAAAAAGCATCGTGTTTCATGCTGAACAGGGCAAATTAATATACCGCGTTTTAAACTGGAATCTGGTTTATTAGTTGCAGTTTGGTCCAATCCCAGTTGGTCACTCACCATTTCGTCTACAAGGAAGCCCTTAAAAAATTATATTTGAAATAAAAATACTGGGTTAACATATCAACAAATTTAATAACCCCAACTCTTAACTATGATGCAGACCCCTACCCTAACCCATGCATAGATCAGCAGGTGATGGTAGACGAAATAGTAAGTGGACGTGCCAACTCAATTGACCAAATGGCAAATCACCGGGAATACTTATGTGCGTACAGTCATCTCTACATGTACCCACAAAAATATGGGTATTTTGGACTGTATTTCATTCACTGAAGTGAAGATTCCACTTTGATTGAATAGCTCATTCATTGCTATCTACAAACAAAAAAACACCCTCATATGTCTAAGTATGTAAACCTGAAAGATCTGGATAGGTTTATAATGTTCAATTTATGAAGGAAAACAAAAAATAAAACGACCTCGCCGTCAAAGCAATTTATCAAGATCAGTCATTTTGAATTACGTTTTAAATGCCGTCAGTGCTGACCTATCACGATCGACTGTTTTCCGAAGGTGAACAAATTTAAGATGATGCTCGACAAACGCCTATATTTTGCTGGATCCAACTTTGTACCAAGCTTTCATTGAGAAAATGTTGATGTTTTCTGAAACC
This sequence comes from Arbacia lixula, assembly GCA_963669155.1. Taxonomy (NCBI): domain Eukaryota; kingdom Metazoa; phylum Echinodermata; class Echinoidea; order Arbacioida; family Arbaciidae; genus Arbacia; species Arbacia lixula. The sequence goes on from CAVLGW020000001.1 coordinate 282,442, forward strand.
AAATCAATATACCAATTTATCAGAGGAGAATCAAGAAGATGCAACTACGTTTTATATTTCTCCGAAATTTTTTGTACAAGGTTATTTTTTCTTGTAACGAACCAAATCCTGGCCTGTCGGAAATCGTCTAAACTGCGTCTTTTTTTTTTTCACCATAATAACATCAGAGTAATGATATTAAAGATCCATCATTTCTCTTCACGTTTGGGAGGATAGTTACACAAAACATGATTGAAATAAAGAAGGAGAGGATTTTTAAAACGAAATGCAGGAGCTTATGAGTATTCATATTTGGAAAGCCAGCTCGGAATCTCGTGCATACGAGCTGCGTAAATACAGCACGTATTGAGCGAAATGCGAACTAACTGTGCAACGCCTAGAAGGTCGTCATTTCATTTCGTAAATACACCTTCCATTGACATAACAGGTACATCCGATTTTGACATTAATGTATCTGATCGAGGTCGCACCATAAAGATGAAATCCTATTAAAAAAATAGGGCAATTTTTCATTGAGCAATGTATCAGCTAACAGATACTAAGATTTGGGAGAAAAGTGATTTAGAATGACTAAGATATGCAAAAATGGGTAAAAAAAAGTTCATGTCGTCATACATGTGAATTCCTTTTTTGATTCATATGGCAATATAATCACGTCACGATGTATTTAAAGATTAAATGATAAATGAAATAGCATCTACACTTCACACTCTTTCAAAATATGACCAAAAAATTGGGGTTCACCAGCCATTCTGAGGAGCTACGGCCGATCGAAGGTAGTCATGTTTTTTGCAATATTTGCACACAAAAACGTATTGACATACTTTTTTGAAGACAAAACTTTCAAAACGTAATAGTGAGCAATGTTCTTACCAATAGTACTAAACTCATGTACTGTTTTTTAAGAAACTCGTTAAAAGTGTTTTGCCTTCACTTGGTCCACATTTGGAGTGATTAGTGATCAAACCACAAATCCTTAATTGTTTGGTTGAACACTCTGAGGATTTCTAATTTATTTCCTAATTTCTACAAATTTGGATCATTTGAGGGCAAATAACTTTCAGCAAAGACTTAAAATTAGATTAACTAATTTACAAGTGTGGATTATGTGAGGGAAAATGACTTTCAGCAAGTTTTTAAAATGAGCAATGCCTGAATTTAAGACCATTGGTAAAAAGATTGATAGTGATCACATGTTCAAGGCTTTTTATCTTGTTTATTCTGACTGGGGGGGGGGGGGGGTCTGAAACAAAAAGAAATCATAAAAACTTGGGGAAAATGAACGAAAATAATGCAGTACATAATAAATAAAGAAACAACGAAAAAGAGTAATGAGCAATTTTATTGTGTGCATTTAATCATCCATATACATTAAGAGCAGAAATTGTAAACAGTAGTATCGTCTTGATAATGACTCTATGAGGTGACCATTCAAGTTAGATTTGAGTTGTAATAAAGAACTAATTCTAACCACCAGTATTGATAGCTGGTACAATCACTGTAGTCAAATAACGCAATTATTGGTACAATCCTTTTACAGTTGATCATTTATACAATGACTAGAATAGCCCATGTTGATTTTATTACAGTATGTTAGCTTGGTTGACATACTGCGCATTCTCCTTACTGCCGCTCGGGTTGTGTTTACCAAAGTGAAAATAAAGTTTATTATAAATGTTACCATATTATATTTACACCTGGTACTGAATACATTTTCTTGTACATGTACTATCAATTACAATTACACATTCCATAGCTTATAGCAGGTACTGTAAGCACATTTGCACTTTTGTCTCAATTCATTGAGCTCCAAATCACATTTGTGTACATGTCCATGCTTGTCATTAGATCTGTTGGTTCTGCTTATTAATATTTATTGCTTCCGTTATTTCTACATATATGTGTACTACAAATATGCAGTGCAAATCGAGTGCATACTACATTGTACGTTGCACACTCTTTCTGCTCTCTTATATGTTCATCAACAGGAAAGATAATTGTTGTATTAGTATTAATGAAAAGAAATGTTAAGTTTTATATCTAGGTCACAAGTCAAATTCTTAAGTCAAATTCTTTTTTCTTAATAATAACTTGGGAAATAATACACTGATACCCACTGTACATTGGGTTTTCTTAGCCCAGTACTATTGTTAGCCTGTACTTTCCTTAGCCCCGTATTCCTTTTAGATTTTGTTTTTACCATAACGGACATAGCAATATAGGACTCGATGAAAATTCATATACTCTTCTCCCGGTTTAGGGTTTCAACTTATTCTCCCTATGATTATTTGTACATTAGAGGGGGAAGGGGAGGGGGAGGGGGAAGTAGGATGCATTTTAAATACATTTTTTTTCCTTAACCAAAATTTCACAACAAACTTTCCGAATATTTTTCCACATCTCTTTCTCGCACGTTTCATACATAAGTAACCATTTCTATATCATATAAAAATTATTTGTATGTTTGACTTTGACCCACTTTGTGGTTTTCCTTTCAACCTATCACTCATCCTAAGTTACACCTGTAAAAAAATAAGATTAATAACAACACTCACAACGATTACTAAAAAATGATAAAAAATAGCCTTTCATGAAACAAATTGTGATCATCTGTTATCATATGGCAAATTCAAACAATTCAAGAGATCTCTCAAATTTCTATTTTCAAATTCTTTTATTTACAGTTGATCTTTAACTGTCCAGCCCCGACCAGGAGCGACCACACTAGCGGCTACAGAAGAAACTACGACCGATCTGGCAACAGGAGCACCGCAGACAGCAGCACTGCACACTCTAAAAATGAAAATGTTCGTTTCAGCATCATTTCTGGCACTATAGGTGCACCATTCTGGCAGCATCATTTTTGGTGTTCATGAACATATTTTGACAGAGAAAGGGTTATAAATTTGTGTAAGTTATACATGTAGCCATTAAATTACATGCACTCTATGTGCTTGTGAAATCCCTCCTTGGTGAAATCAACATTGAGCAATTTGTACTGCCTAGACGGTTCTGGAATTTGGGAAAGCTGTCTGGGCCAGGTGTTATTTTCATAAAACAATGTAAAGCTAATTAGCATAATTAGCATAATAAAGGAGGCGCTGGCTGGAGTGAGCCTGTGGAGTTCAGTGACCTTTTGGGCCAGTGATGACTTATTAATAAACATTCCAGAACAGTAGAATCTGGAACATTCCAGACAGTAATAGATTCAGTAGATTCTGGAACAGTCCATTGTGTTATTGTTTGTCATGTTTGCAAGCATGGATAGAACTCTCTAGATGCACAGCTGATAGAACTTTGTAGAATGTACAGATTGTTATATATATAGGGCTGCTTTCGACATGAGTTGAGAGTTCATGTCATCTTAGCTCCAGTCACCTGTGTTAGTAGTGCCCTGCATTTAGAGTTTATTGTGACCTTGGCTCGATACACACATGTGGATTTATACGAGGATTTGTCTGTTTAATATTACTTATGAAATCCTGCCTTTGAAAGCCTTACACTCAGTGGATTAATGTTTGACCATCATGGATCATCTATTTTATCCATCTGGAATACGTGCTATTCGGCCACACAAGACTGGGATCAATATCGCGATGATAATTTGGGAATACTGCATCGGATTATAAAATGGATCATCAACGGGAGCCGTGGATTCGACTACATTCGACTACAGTATCCTCCAGAATTGTAAGCTAACATTTAAATGTACGTAGAGTAAATGATAACAGAATTGTAAGCGGTTGTTTGTATTTTCCTCTTGACTTTAAAGAGGAATAACGCATGTTATAAAGAACACATACACTAAATATTGGTATTATTTTTTTGTGACCATTCCCTGTTGTGAATTGATCGTAACAACCATTTTAGAAAATATGTTGCTGATAAAAACCTTCCACACGTCGAAATGGTGCCGCTATTGTGACAAGATCGAGCACCTTTTGCGAACATTTTTTTAGAATGCAGCTGTTTCAAACTCAACATATCCCTCAAACGTTGGTGCGCTTCCGCGATCAGGTATACTTTGATCGATGCCGTCTTTGAGAAAGAAACGTGCAACTGACCCGACGGCATATGGTGTCTACCTGGAAGTAAAAAGAAGCAAGGTTAAGAAGGAGATTGATAAACTGAATATAGAAATGTCAATGTTTGAAGAAAATATGAACTTGGTCGCTCTCAAAAGTGAATTTACCATTTTAAAGTTGACCAAACTAAAAACAGAAATGCTACTGCCAAAAAGCAGAATGTTTTTCGGGAAGATTTTCATTTTTCATACACTCAGTCAGAAACACATTCTGACTTTTGATAATTTTGTGTATTCTCTATATTTCAATGCCTGTTTTTTAATGAAGCTTTGGTCGTAACATGTCTTTCTTCATTGTTATGATCCATAAGGTACAGTAAACCAGGAGGACTTAGTTTTTTAGAGCTTCACTTTTTAGATAAAAATATACTCCTAAAGCCAATATATAGAGTCGGGTATGAATTCCTAAGAGTCAAAAGTATAACCTTTTCAAGAAGTGGCCAATGTGAATTGAACTTGAAATAGAACTCCAGACCACCAGATTTCTAGACCGGTGCTCAAATCATCAAACCACACAGATTTTGGAATGGTGGGCGTTTCCATTAGACCCATTTCCGTGCTCTATAACTCAAAATTCTTTGACGCGTGATGATTAGGACACTGTTGCTAAGTTGTTTTTTTAACGATTTTTTGCAATATACAGTTACATATTTCATTTTGAAATTCCTTATTTTTCGCATTAACAAAATAAAGAATTACCCCCTCAACCCAAAACGACACTCAGTCTTTTGAAAGAAAGTGGAAATTGGGTTATGTCGCTTTATTTTGATATTAGCTCTATCATTATAAAGACAAAGCCATATCATGTGAAAGTAAGCCTTTTAGTTGTGACAGGCTTACACGTGTTATGAATATGAAGGCAGATACACAAAGACCCCCAGTTAAATGTACTTAGATATATTTATCAAACATTCAAGTACATTAAAAATGTTAGCGTTTCACTCACTTTGTCAAATTGTTGTTTATTAGTTTATTTATTCATGCTTTCTTTAAAAACGCAGGGTAGGCTGTTCATTTGAAAAAACAGCCTTACTACGGCGCCCTGTATGAGACATATACCGATATATTACAATATAATTAAAGGCAGAATAAATATATTCAAAATAAACAACCACTTAGCCAAGTTTCTGATAAACATAATATATCATAAGGATTGTTAATAATGAGCTCTTTTAAATCTACAACCTTTTTTTCTAACTTTGTATGTTTAGGTGTGCAATTTTTATACCTTTATTAGCTGGGAACTCCAAATTGTTATTACAGCCTGGCGTGAGAATCTGCAGCGTTGTGTAAACTGTCATGATATCCATCATTTAAGTCATTAGATTTCACTGGTCTAAAAGGCATATATAACTTCAGCAATTCGACTGCCACTCAGTCGATAAATATGCCTCCGTCTCTTTGCCAGCTCTATTTAGATTTATTCTCCAAAAATGTTTGTTTGACAATGTACCATTGAATTCCCATGTGAATTGAAAATATCATATTCTGTTTTTCCATGTTTAGCCAAGTTTGGCAATATTTATTAAGCTTTGACCTCTTACGTCATTGACTTCCAATCTAACCAGTGTGTCTTAATCCATCCTTGTATCAAATTTGTTTGAAATTAGCCAATTTTGGCAAAGTTCATTAACCTTTAAGCTCTGTACTTTCAGGGATTTTGTGAAATATGCAATCAGTCTATCTCCATGAAGTGATTCATCTCTGTACCATGTTTGGTTGGATTTGCATGATTCTATTTTGATTTATTAAGAAAAATGTCACTTTGAGGGTAATTTTCAGCCAATATGTGCAAAGATTTGAACCGTTATGATTTTTCGGGAATTTTACTCAAACTTTCACCAGTCTTTCTCAATGAAGTGATACATTTTTGTAAAATGTTTGGTTTAAATTCAAACGCTATATTTGGATTCAATGTACAAAAGGCCAATTTTAGCAAAATTCATTGACCTTTTACCTCTGACCGTTGAGAAATTTCACCAAAAATGTTATCAGTGTACCCCTAAGTAGTGATTCATCTTTGCACTATTTGGTTGGTACTGCACCGTTGAATTTGGATTTATTTTGAAAATAAAATTTTAGGGAAAGTTTTAGGTAATTTTTACAAAGTTCATTGACCTTTGAACTTTCAGGAATTTTACCAAAAATTTCACCAGTGTACCTCCATGAAATTATATATCTCTGTAGCATGTTTGGCCAAATTTGCAACACTGGATTTTCCCTTTGAACTTCCAGCAATTTCAGCAAAAATGTCAACAGTCTACCTTTAAGTAATAATCCATCTTTTTACTATGTTTGGAAGAATTTGTGCAATTTGATTTTAATCTATTGTGAAAAATATACAGTTTGGGGCAGCTTTTCGCCAATTCTGGCAAAGTTCATTGAGCTTTGACCTCTGACCTCATGAATTTTTACCTAAAATATCACTAGTCTATCGACAAATAGTGATCCATCTGTATACCTTCCTTTAATCCTTTAATCTGGATTTATTGTGAAAAAAGGTCAATTTTTTGCAATTTTCGAAAAGGTCATTGACCTTTGACCTCTGACCTTTCATGAATTTTTGTACCAAAAATGTCACTAGTCTATCGCCAAATAGTGATTTATCTGTATACCTCCCTTTAATCCTTTAATCTGGATTTATTGTGAAAAAGGTCAATTTTTTGCAATTTTCGAAAAGGTCATTGACCTTTGACCTCTGACCTTTCAGAAATGTTACTAAAAAATGTCACCAGTTTACCCTTAAGTAGTGAGGAATTTATCTTTGTACCATGTTTAATGACAATTGCATCCTTGGATTTGGATGTAATGAAAAAAAAGGTCAATTTGTGGCAATTTTTCACAAAGTTCATTGACCTTTGACCTATGAACTCAATCAGATTTGGTTCAAATTTGCAGGCTTCATTAGTTTTGTGCAATTTTAAAGCAAATCTGGCTAACGGTTCTCAAACGGACTCGGGATGGTCGTACGGACAGATGTACGTACGGACGGACGGAAGGACGCACAAGCCGAAGGCATAAAACTACACATTTCGGACATTCCCAATTTTAAAATTTGCTAAAAATACAATCATATTTGTTTAAATACATGACCACGATTTATATGAACTCATTTTAGGCAAGCTGTATAAAAGTAAAGCTCTTTTTTCTAACATTTTTTTTTTCAGAACTATACGGATGTTTTACCATTTAATAAAACAACATTCAACAAAAAATAAATCAAGTCTTCTTACTACTACGTTAGAAAAAAAAAATGGTACTCGGTTAAAAATTCTAAATACTAGCCTTACTGGAAAGTGGAAACTATAAACGCACTCGGCGCAAGCGCCTTGTGAGTTTCGCAATGAACGTACTGAACTGCATTGCCTTCTGATATAAAGAAAGGCCTATACGATAATGTGAACTGAAGCATGGTTGAAAGAAATATCGTTACATAATAGTTATTATATTATAATATAAAGACTATTGTTTGCAATGGAAAAAGGCACAGTCCTTTCACAATAAATTTACACATACACACGTCAATCTAATTGCACGCTCACATGGATAACGTAGATCTCCTGACCGATGTAATCTCGGTTGATCAAAATGAAACTTCGTGCCGTGTGCAAGATATTATTTTTTTGACACCACCACTGTGGTGTCAACAGAGTATAAAGTACTCCTTGAGTAACCGCAGCGCTGCACGTAGCGCAATAAATAATATATAGGGGACACCGTCGTGGTGCCAAGATCTGTTAAAATCATCACCCGTCTTTCTCATAATCCATTAATTTGTAATTAAATTATACTGCCAATACATATTGATGTTGCTATGAAGATAATTTACTTGTGCACTTGGTCACACGTAAATTCAGAATTGATAGAGTTGAATTGTAAGCCGGTGTAATTTAAATGGGAAATATTTATTTGTATATTACCAATGAGCATAAATGTGTGCAATAACTTGCTTGAAACTATAATCTAATATATTGGCTGTGCACGGTGCACCTTCGTCTATAACATATTTTGTCGCCTTAAATATTAACGCACAAAGGCCTACGTGTACAATTATCTGATGATCGAAAGTAAGCTCATGCTAACTTGCCGATTCCCAAAATAAACAATAGCTCATCCTTTGTAAAATACATTTCAGAATAAGCAATTTTAGAATTGATATTTTGAACTGATAGGTTACTAGTTTAATTTGTACGTGTTGATGTTAATTGCAATTTGTATGCAGGTCTCTCGGAGTGATGTGTGTGCCATTGTAGATTTTCGCGTTTAGTTGTTTTTACTATGTTCTGTAGCACACTTGTAATTCTATGATTAATCAACTCTCATCTTACCGTAGCACTGCATGTGTTATAGTTATTTATACACTTAAGCGCGCTATCGATCGGCTCTTTCGTACGTGCGAGCGAGCCACTGGTACACTACTATGCGCATGTATGCTCGCTTTCGTAAAAACCATTATAGCTGATGCTTATTGCACTGTACTAAATGCTTCCCCTGCAATGATTTCCATCGCATCGCGTGCACCAGATAATTAGCTTTCGGTCAAGCGTCTACGTCTACACCTGTCAGATATTTTTTTTTTCGAGTAATGTAGCTGTCACAGGTGGGCTTGAAATTTCCATTTATTTTATTGTCTACCATGGTTACTCTTGTCAAGTAAAAGGCATCCCAATTTGTTTCATTTTCTGCCCGAGTAAAAGCCGGTACAGGTGTACCACATGTTTAAACGGGTGATCGAATGTTAAGTCTACCCTTTCATTTATATGCAAATTAGTCGAAAATGTTCAAGTATCACTGTTTTAGTACTTTCGTTCCCGTGGATTTATCCTGGTACTTTTTCCAGTTACGTTTAGTAAATTAATGCATGTTACGGGTTAATTTTGTAGCACCCACGCTAGCGTCTCCGTGCCACGCCCGAGGCGATACGTTGGGCAAGGTATTTAACCGTACGTTGTACACGTTAAGGCATTTCTTTATTTTGCTTTCGACCTGTACGGTGGTTTCTTTTTGAGTTCGTGGTGAATTTGTAACTAAGTGTATCCGAAGACAAGCATCCGTCTACAATTGAATCTGAAGTATAACCGAAGTTAAGCAGCCGTCACCAATTATTGTTTTGTCGTAGCTGCAAGTTTTGAAGAGGTGTCTTCGTTGTAGTTTATTGGAAAACTCATCTTTGGTGGTAAGCTTACTGTCATTTCTCATTGATGTGAAACTGATAATTATAACTGTTAAACTCATGTTTCAATAGTTCAAGCATTTAAATGATTATTATAAAGTATGTATCATGTCAAATTGTAAAAGGTTTGACAACTGTGTGATTTTGTACTACTTATAAATGTCCGTATAAATGATTTGTTTTAATCACGTGATTTTGTTATTGAAATGTAACTAGGATTAAAGATATTTTCAGTAACTGATTAAAATAATGTTAAGTTTAATTGATTTGTCATAGTCGGTTTGTGGTGTTATTGGTCAACAAGTTTTTCCTCTTTTATTTTACTGTCGGCTCCAAACCGGGCCGTGACAAATGGGGGCTTGTCCGGGAAAGGAAAACTTGTTAATTTGTTTGGATGATTATCTAACAGACGGACTATGCTTGGGGGCTTGACGCCTTGCTGATAGTAGTATACATGTACTTGATAGTGAGTAATTAGTATTCAGAGTAACTCTATTGAAGTATACAATAGCTTTGGTTTGACCTTTCGGAAAAGTCTACGTTGTGACAATGTCTATAGAAGCGTACATGAGATTAGGCCAACAAGTTGGTCTGCAAGGTCAAGAACTGCTAGACTTTGTGGAAAGTAGGGAACAGCAACGTAAGGAGGAATTACGTCAGCAACAAGATGCTGAACGTGAGGATAGGAAAAGAGAAAGGGAAGAACGTGAAAAGGAAAGGGAAGAACGTGAAAAGGAAAGGGAAGAACGTGAAAGGGAAAGGGAACATGAGAGGGAATTGGCTCAGCTAGGAAATGAAGCTAAAATGGCTTATAGTATCCCTGTTAAGGTGCCTAAGTTGCCAGTGTACAGAGCAGACTCAGACGAGTTGGATGCTTACATATTGCGGTTCGAACGCCATGCAACCTTACAGAAGTGGCCAACGGAATATTGGGCAGGCGCGTTAGGTAACCTGCTAACTGGTCGTGCACTGGACGTGTACACGTGTATGTCCGCAGAAGATGCGAGCGATTACAAGACAGTGAAAGCAATGCTGTTAAAGCATTTCGCTCTAACGAGTGAAGGTTTCCGAAAGCGATTTCGCGACGAAAAACGGGGCAGAGCTGAAACGTTCTTGCAGTATTCAGCACGGTTAACCTCGTACGCTAAGCGTTGGGTAGAGTTAAGTGGCAGAGAGGCCTCATATGAGACCATACTCGAATTAATAGTAATGGAACAAATTCTCGAGGGCTGTGATCGTTCAATGGCAGTTTTTATTAAAGAACGCAACCCAAAAGATTTATCTGAATTAGTAGGGATTGCAGAGCAATATGGCTCAGCGCACGGACCCGCTGCGCGGGGTCCGAATCGCACCGCGCAGCCAAGTGGAAAGCCGCAGAATCCGGCTAACGCTAGACCGCAGCGAGGAAACGGTTATGTCCCGCTGGCCGAACGGAAATGCTATACATGCGGTAAGCAAGGGCATCTGGCCGTGAACTGTCCTGACCGTGGAAAGCGCGGCTACAGCGAGAAAAGATCCGCCACTTCACGGGGGGACTCACGCAAACAAACTGGTAGTGCTTGTATGGTTGGTGTGTGTCCTGAAGAAACGTTCGAAAGTAGTCAGGAAAGAAATGTCATTGTCGGGGATGATATGAAGTTAGTAGCTCTTCAGTGTGGGCACAAACTTCCGGTCGTTAGTGCAGGTTGTACGGTAGGTATCGGTATGCCTGTCTGTGAAGGCGTACTAAACGGTAAGTCAGTGAAGGTGTTACGCGACACTGGTTGCAGTACTGTTGTGGTACGTGCAGGGTTGGTAGAGAAGGATAAGTACACTGGTGAAAGTCAGACTTGTGTCCTTATTGATGGAACAGTGCGGTCTGTGCCGATCGCCACAGTTGAGGTAAGTTGTCCGGTCTTTTCTGGTAAGGTGAATGCACTCTTTATGACTCATCCCGTGTACGATGTTATTATTGGTAACATTTCAGGAACAAGGAAGCCAGAGGAAGCACAGATCGAGTGGTCAGCAGAAGTCGCAAAGGATGGAGTGGACGCCGAGAAGCCACGTGATCCGCCAGACGACATCAACGAGGAGGTCAGTGCCGAACCGAGCCTCGATGTCCAGGAGAGACTGCAGCTGAAGGTAGATGGAACAGAAGCTGCAGCTGTAGAGACACGGGGGATGAAACAACGGAAGGAGAGACCCTGGAAGCCGCTGGAATCATCGGGAGGGCCCGAGATACCGCTACTAGAGAGGACATCATTGCTGCTCAGCAACAAGACGAGTCACTGGAGAAACTCCGGAAGTTCGCCGCCGAAGACGGAGAGCCCAAGACTGTAGGTAAGGGGAGTCAAGTACGGTATTACTATAAGAATGGCCTGCTTTTCCGTGAATTTCAGTCACTGCCTACACAGGTCAACGGACAGATGTTCACCCAGTTGCTAGTCCCTACTCCCTTCAGGCCTCAAGTTCTACGGCTCGCCCACGACTCGGCATTAGCAGGACATCTCAAGGCAAAGAAGACTACGGATCGCATATTGGGTCATTTCTACTGGCCGGGACTACAGTCGGACGTCCGACGGTACTGTGCGTCATGTGATTCGTGCCAAAGGACTACTCCTAAAGGAAAGGTCGGTAAAGTCCCCGTAGGTATGCCTCACCTGATTGACACTTGTTTCAGGAGAATTGCAGTAGATTTGGTAGGACCCTTACCGCCGATAACAGAAAAGGGTAATCGATACATTCTAACGGTTGTTGATCTAGCAACACGATACCCCGAAGCAATAGCCCTGCCGAGAATTGAAGCAGAGCGTGTGGCTGAAGCTTTGATCGAAGTTTTCTCAAGGTTAGGGGTTCCAAATGAGATACTATCAGACAATGGTACTCAGTTTGTATCTGGAGTACTGAAGGAAGTCTCTCGTCTGCTTGGTGTGAAACAGTTTCACACTTCCCCTTACCATCCTATGGCGAATGGGGCATGTGAAAGATTCAATGGTACATTGAAGCAGATGTTAAGGAGAATGTGTCAGGAACGTCCAAGGGACTGGGACAGGTATTTGCCCGCCCTCTTGTTCGCCTTTCGTGAGGTGCCCCACGAGAGTTTGGGATATTCTCCCTTCGAGTTGATGTACGGGAGGACAGTCTGGGGTCCCTTAACCAATCTGAAGGAATTGTGGTCCGAAGACATATCTGAAGAGGAAGTAAAGTCTACTTACCAGTATGTTCTTGACTTACAGGAGAGGTTGGAGTCAACGTGCAGAGTGGCCAAGACCGAGCTCGAGAAGTCATCGAGGAAGTACAAAAAACACTTCGATGTCAAAGCCAAGGAACGCAGGTTCGAGTGCGGCGATCGTGTGTTGCTGCTTCTCCCCACCAGCTCCAACAAGCTTTTGATGCAGTGGAGAGGACCGTACGAGGTAGTAGGAAAGGTGGCGCGGAACAACTACTCACTGCAAGTCGGGAAGAAGAGGAAAACGTACCACGCAAACCTTATGAAGCGCTACCTTGCAAGATCGTCGCCAGAGCAAGATGATGACGTCAGAGAGGAAAACGACGACGACGAAGAAGTCGTGAGCGAAGTACCTTTGCAGGGACAAGGTGATGACGTCACTGAGGACAGTGATAACGGAAGTAGTGAACAGTCTGTACCAACGTGCAGTGCTATCCAAGTCATTGAGGACGGCGATAGTGGAGATGGTGACGGTGTGGTAGGAATTTCATTCCCCTCATTGGAGCAGACAGAAGGAGTTAATGATGTGAAGTTCGGTGAAGGCATTGATGGAAGACATCGAGCGGAAATGGACGCTCTCATTCATGAGTTCGAGGACCTCCTTACGGATGTGCCCGGAAGAACAGACATCATCAATCACACCGTGGAACTGAACACGCCAACTCACATACGTTCGAGAGCATATCAAGTCCCACAGTCGTTACGAGAGACGATCAGGGAAGAAGTTGACACAATGATGAAGATGGGCATCATTGACAAATCCAACTCTCCCTATGCGTCACCTGTGGTAATTGTTAAGAAGAGGGACGGCAAAAATCGATTTTGTGTAGATTATCGAAAGATAAATGCGGCAACCGTGATCGACAATGAACCAATACCGAATATGGAGGAGATCATCGCGAATGTTGGAGGGGCGACAGTCTTCTCGAAAATCGATCTCTGCAAGGGGTATTGGCAGATTCCAGTAAGACAAGAAGACAGAGCCAAAACAGCGTTTGTTACGCCTGATGGTCAGTATGAGTTCAAAGTTCTTCCTTTTGGAATGGTCAACTCACCTGCTCTGTTCACAAGGATGATGAGGAGTTTGCTGGAAGGTATACCCAATGTTGTACACTACATAGACGATATCTTGATCTGCAGCACTTCGTGGGAGGAACACGTCAACGACGTCAGGAGAGTACTCGAGGCACTGAGAAGAGCAAACCTCACGGCGAGACCGACGAAGTGTCACTTTGGTTGTACCAATGTGGAGTTCCTTGGACACATGGTAAGTGAAGGGAAAATCCAGCCTACGAAGGAAGGGGTGGAGAAAGTGATGGCAGCAACGAGACCAACTACGAAGAAAGAGGTGAGAGCTTTTGTTGGCCTCGTAGCATATTATCGCAAATTCATACCTAACATGGCTGTGATTGCTGCACCCCTTACAGATCTCACCAAGAACAACGCACCAAATAAGGTAAACTGGGGAGATGCGGAGGAAACTGCTTTCCGGACCCTAAAGGAGAGGGTAAGTAAGTTCCCCATTCTTCGACTTCCGGATAGCAACAAAGAGTTCGTGGTTAGGACAGACGCGTCGGATGTGGGCATCGGAGCCGTTCTCATGCAGGCTCACGAAGGCAAGTTGTTTCCGGTGCAATTTGCAAGTCGTAAATTGCTCGCACGCGAGCGCGCATACCCAATCATTGAGCGTGAATGTTTGGCGGTAGTGTGGGCGGTCAAGAAATTTGCGTACCATTTGCATGGGCGAAAGTTCAGACTGCAAACTGACCATTTTCCGCTGGCCAATCTGTCCAAAACGCAAATGAAAAATGCAAGAGTGATGAGATGGGCACTCGCAATGCAGGCACATCGGTATCATGTAGAGATAATCAAGGGATCAGATAATGTTGGGGCAGATTATCTGAGCCGCTGCTCTTCTGTGGAGTGAGGGGCAAAATTCAAACTACTCCCTTTCCCTATGCCAATTCCTTTGGGCTGTTGTGTATTCCAGGAGAAACAAATTGTTAAACCTATTGACACGTTGTAAGTTTTAATTGAGGACAAGAAATTTTGGAAGAAATTTAAGACAAACGAGACATACTTGTGGACAAGTATAAGGTGGTCTGCATTGGCAAATTTGTGCACAAACATGGTATAGTAAATGCAGGGCGATACCATCGTCTTTCCATGGTGACACCATCTATTTAGTTAGAAATCAGAGGCAACGCTCAAGAAAACTCATCAATCCACATACAATATACTAACATTTCAGAGACTTGACAAAATGATCACACCTTCCATTGACATAATACGTTCATGCGTCCTTTTATGACACTAATGCGAATAATGAAATTTACACCATGAGGACAACAACAAAATGACAAATAAAATTTACTCTTTTATAGAAGAAGGTCTCGGCTACATCATAGTGAAATTTGGGATAAAATTGACCAAGGATTACTGAGATATGCAAAAGCGAGTAAAAAAATTCATGACGTCATAATTGAAAATTCATTTTTTCGATTCATATGCCAATATGATGACGTCACCATGTATTTACCGGTAAAATGACACATGAAATGACATCTACATTTCATATTCTTTCCAAATATTAAAAAAAAATTGGGGGTCACCGGCCATTCTGAAGAGCTTTGGCCGTTTGAAGGTAGTCATGTTTTTTGCAATATTTGCACACAAAAACGTATTGACGCACGCGCAGACTTTGAACTTTGACGCACCCGCACGACCTTGTTATTGCATGGAAATGGCTCAAAATGACAGGATGTGTTGTTTGTAGTGTCAGAAACATGAAACTAGTGAAAAAACGGAACTTTGACGTTTTGTTCGCGTTACGCACGGAAAAACGCGCGAACACGCGCGCACGCGCGGAAATTTTTGAAATGCTAGAAATGGCCTGAAACATATGCAAAACAATTTTGAGTTCATTTGGAGCATTTTAAAATTTTGCGCGCGCGTTTTTGCACTAACGTACGCGTACGCGCGCGTTTTGATTTATTGAAATTTATTGTATTATTATTAAATTTATGCATGTCAATTTTCATTAGCTATTAATGATTGGTTCTAGAGCTACATGAGGTAATAGATTTTCATTAAACTGCTCGTAGATGACGTCACGATGACGTCATGACCTTGAAAATGTTGCTGGACCATGTTCACATATATACCTATATATGGTAAACATTTCATGAAACATGGTCCATGCATTGTTGAGATATCGATGCCACAAAAATTTGGAATAAAAATAAATAAATAAAGAAAGAAAATTCGGACAAACACAAGAGGTGATCTGCCATGGCATGGCAGACCACCTAAATATCAATTTTGGTCGAGGGCGAAAATTCAAACTTGATTTTGTATATATTAATCAAATTGTCAAAAGGGGTAGTTTCCAGGAGAAACCAAATGTTCAACTTATTGAAACGTTGTAAATTTTAATTCAGGACAAGAAATTTTGGAAGAAATTTAAGAATAAATGTCAATTTTGGTTGAGGGGCAAATGTCACAGGTGGGCTTGAAATTTCCATTTATTTTATTGTCTACCATGGTTACTCTTGTCCAGTAAAAGGCATCCCAATTTGTTTCATTTTCTGCCCGAGTACAAGCCGGTACAGGTGTACCATATGTTTAAACGGGTGATCGAATGTTAAGTCTACCCTTTCATTTATATGCAAATTAGTCGAAAATGTTCAAGTATCGCTGTTTTAGTACTTTCGTTCCCGTGGATTTATCCTGGTACTTTTTCCAGTTACGTTTAGTAAATTAATGCATGTTACGGGTTAATTTTGTAGCACCCACGCTAGCGTCTCCTTGCCACGCCCGAGGCGATACGTTGGGCAAGGTATTTAACCGTACGTTGTACACGTTAAGGCATTACTTTATTTTGCTTTCAACCTGTACGGTGGTTTCTTTTTGAGTTCGTGGTGAATTTGTAACTAAGTGTATCCGAAGACAAGCATCCGTCTACAATTGAATCTGAAGTATAACCGAAGTTAAGCAGCCGTCACCAATTATTGTTTTGTCGTAGCTGCAAGTTTTGAAGAGGTGTCTTCGTTGTAGTTTATTGGAAAACTCATCTTTGGTGGTAAGCTTACTGTCATTTCTCATTGATGTGAAACTGATAATTATAACTGTTAAACTCATGTTTCAATAGTTCAAGCATTTAAATAATTATTATAAAGTATGTATCATGTCAAATTGTAAAAGGTTGACAACTGTGTGATTTTGTACTTCTTATTGTTTGTGCTAATATCCACTTGAAAATAATCTATTTCGGCTTTTAACAAAGTCAGTATTTAGTGTTGACTTGTAATAAAATGTAACAGTCACAGTATGTTATGCGGACGGGGTGTCTTGTGTGCATGCGTGTGGTTGTTGTGTATTTCTGATAACGTTGTACCTGTTTATTCGCGGTTAAGTATTTAAATGACAATTGCCGATTGGTAACTCTTCTCCCACATAGAGTTTGTGTACGGGACTGACGCCACATTACGTGTCCCTGAACTGTCCACGTCACCACGTCGCCACGTCGCCTACTTCGCTGAGGAGTCGCCCGTCACAAGGTCGCAGCCTCATCGAAGGTCAAGCGCGTCGTCTTTCATTTGTTCCACGCAGCATCGTTGAAACGGGGCCCCGACCGCGAACTGCCAGGTTTTCGTGTGTTTATTGTTGGTGTGTTTCCGTTTGATTTGGGTGTGTGATTCATCTGGTCCGTATAAATGATTTGTTTTAATCACGTGATTTTGTTATTGAAATGTAACTAGGATTAATGATATTTTCAGTAACTGATTAAAATAATGTTAAGTTTAATTGATTTGTCATAGTCGGTTTGTGGTGTTATTGGTCAACAAGTTTTTCCTCTTTTATTTTACTGTCGGCTCCAAACCGGGCCGTGACAGTAGCGTTTTATATCTGATATGATATCCTCAATAAGCCCCCCCCCCCCCACATATGAAGAAACGAAGGTGCTTCATTAACTTTCCCGTACAATATTGGTAACACCCAAGGAAAGATTTGGCCCGAGTCCGAATTGCCCTGTGTCTTAATGGTTACCCACGCCGTTTTGTACGCAACACGAAAATGAAAGCGTTAGAACCAAAGTAGTACAAGTCTTTCATAGTCTTGCCATACATTGATGGAGTGTTTCTACAACTCAGGCGCTGCCTGGGAAGCAATAGTATCCGATCAGAAACCACCCTCTGACAGCAACTAAAGATCCGACCCCTCAACACAGACGAGACGGAATTGTATGAAATATACTTTGCAAAGGGTGCGGTCATTCCTACAAAGGTAAAACTGCCCGACCGATATGGGATAACAAGCACCAACCAGACTTGGATGGGGTTCAGTGCATTTCCCAAGAACGGCACTGGTACACACGTAGGGTAAAGGAAGCCATGAATATCCGCCTCAAACACAATGAATTCAATCGAGACAACGGGATCGATATCCACGATTTTTGGATTCGTACAATACGCCGCCATGACACTCCCCGACCACCCCATATTAACTATTGACCTTCCCCAATGAATAGCGCCCAGTACCACGCCACTCCCCATTGTACCCGAACCAGTTGCGCTCATTTTTGGTGTTGGCATTATATTTTGAAGCCTATTAACTTTTACATGAAAACTTTTATTTTATCACAGGTGTTGTTCGCGACGACCCAAGTCTATCAATAAAGTGTCGGAGAACCACCAAGAAAACATACACGAAGAATGCTACCATCTGACGTGAACTTAACGTTGTTCGTTGATACATGAGAATGCATAGATAGCACCTTACCTTTTACATCTCACCCAATGCAAGTTAAACGAAAATCACCTAATTTTGCATTTAACGTACCTATTGAAATTGCTGACGAAAGTTGGCTATCTCACGCCCGGCATGCTGGCACTCCTTTACCATTCTTAACACTGTGATTTGCATTTCAGGTGTTAATTTTCCCGGTGTCGCTGCCTCGTTTGCAATGTGGAAGATTTGTGAAACTCCATAGGTCTGTAGGTTATTTGCAACCCTACATTTGTCACCCTGATCACTCTTGTCGGCGTGAGTAACCACTGCAATCGGATATCGCCCTGTAATAACGAAACAAACATTTGCATATTTTATTATGTTTATTGTATAATATATTCCTGTTCTTCTGGAGACATGAATGCAAACAAGATAATTCGAAATTGGGGTATACATTCACATAAATGTTGTCATTAGGGATCTCTCACAATACTTTGGTATCACTAGACAACGGTGATTTGATGGCTAGTGAGCTAATATTCATTTTTTGGACAAATGCAGCAAAATTTAAGTCACACAGAAGTAATTTCTTTGCCTACCCTTACAAAAATATGATGTGGTACTTCTGCGGTAACACCACACATCAGTACCACAGTGAACGCAAACGAAAAATACCACATGATATTTCTATATTTTGGGGACAAATACCACACAACGGTAAGCAATACCACACATATACCACACAAAAGTACCACACAGGAATATCACACAGCAGTAACATGCAACACCCCCGTACAAAAATATCCTGTGGAATTCCTGTGGAATTTCTATGGTATTGTATAATACCACAAAAAATATCTCAGGAATGAAGAGGTACCACATATACGGCAGAGGTGTAGCCAGTGGTGCCCATGTGGTACGGAATAAACCTCAGGAAAAAAAGAGAGAAATTATACCACACAGTGCCATACAGCAGCGTTGTTGTTTTTTTTGTATAGTTATGATAGAGTATAATACCACATAAAATGCCATAGGGATGAAAAGGCCGACACAGATCTCAGCGGTACTGCAGGGGTGTAGCCTGTGGTATCCATGTGGTAAAGAAATACCATATGAAAAGACCACAGAGATGATATACCACACAGCAGTGCAGTGGTATTTATATGGTACAGACGTGTGTGAAACACAACGCTTACACAGAGTGAGGAGAGAGAAAAAAAAAAGAGAGAAAGAGACAGACATAGAGACAGAGTTAGAGATAAGGCGACAGAGAGAGAGAGAAAAGAGAGAGAGGATTGGACAAAGTGGCAGTGAGAGAATGTGTAATATAGACATACTGTGGGGTTATCAGGGGTTGCCACTATATGAAATACCACCTATAGGAAAACCATGTATAACAGGATATGAACTGCACCTGGCACTGTGTTAATCTCTTCTGTGGTACCCATGAGGTACGGAAAATACGATAGGAAATACCACAGAGAAAGATTATGCCACATCAATACAACACAACAGTTCTGTGGTTTCTATGTGGTACAGTGTAATACCACATAAAATTCCACGGGGATAAGAAGGTCTACACAAATTTATGTGGTACTGCAGAAGTGTCGCCTGTTATACCCGTGTAGTACAGAAAATACCGATGGAAACACCAAAGAGAAATAAATATGCCACAACAATACTATACAGCGGTGCTGTGTGCTGTGGTATTTATATGGAACAGTGCAGTAACATAGAAAATACCATAGAGATGAAAATGCCTAGAAAAATCATGTGCTAAGGCAAAAGTGTCGTCTGTAGTACACATGCGCTACACGAAATACCACAGAAAATAACAAAAACAAACATACTACCACAACAATACAGATTCATAACGTTATGCAGACGTGTCGGATGGGGTACCCATGTGGTAAGGAAAATACAATGGGAAGTATCACAAAGAAAAATTATACCACAGCAATACCACACAACAGTGCTGTGGTTATCTATATGGTTCAGTGCAATACCACAGTGATGAAAAAGCCTAAACAAAAATACGTACTAAAGCAAATGTGTCGAATGTGGTACCCATAAGGTACGGAGAATACCATAGGAAATACCACAGAGAACAATTATACCACAAAGAAAGATTATGCCATAGCAATACCACACATACATTCTGTGGTTTCCATAATGGTACAGTGTAATAGCATAGCAAATACCATATTAATAAGAAGGTCTACACAGATTCATGTGGTACTGCAGAAGTGTCGCCTGATATACCCATGTGGCACAGAAAACACCATAGGAAAAAACAAAGAGAAAAAGGCCCACAAAATACCATGCAGCGGTGATGTGTGATGTGGTATGTATATGGTGCATTTTTTTATACGCACACTTCTGTCAAAAAGCCGTATGTTATAATAATGCGAAGGACTCTAAACAACAATGCTATCAAACTTGGAACATCAGAACATTAGATATGAGACTAATTCAAAAGTGGCGTTTCGGATGTGACATTTTCTGTTAACTATGGAAGGTCTAAAGTAAGGCATCCTGGTGGCACTTTATTGATCAGACCTGGCACCATTCAATTATTTCTTATAAGGTTAACTCTTTGTGCGTTCACCTGTGAACCCCCTGTGCGTTGCATTAATTTGAGTGTGCGCATATTCCAATGAACTCTTGTCGGAGTAGTAGCTTTCAAGGGCTATAACTTTTTATTAGATTGTCGTGAGGAAAAACAGTGTACATATAAAATATAGAGAATTTCATGGGCTTTCCACCCATATGTATTTTGTCTGGCAGTTGAGGAGCTACTGTATCACAGGGCTTTACTTGTGCGGAACATTTGAAAAAAAATGTCAATGTTTTCAGGAGTGCTAATGTAAATGGTATGTTGGACTCTTAATTTGCTGTAAATTGCAGGAGATTATTACAGTTATTTTGCTAAGACCATGACCTTTCTATTGATGTCAAAATCAATAAGTTTTGAAAAGAAGAAAGTTCGATGCAGGAAGTGCATAGAAAAGCCTGTATGGCCAAGAATTTGGCTTGATTAGGACTCTAGGAGCTCTTTGCGTTGTAATACAAAGAGATCGCCTACAATGCGTACATGTACACACACCTTCTAAGACCATGACCTTTCTATTGATATCAAAATTGATAAGTTTGGAAAAGAAGAAAGTTCGATACAGGATGTGCATAGAAAAGCTTGTATGGCCAAGGATTTGGCTTGGTTAGGACTCTAGGAGCTCTTTGTGTTGTAATACAAAGAGATCTCCTACAATGCGTACATGTACACGCACCCACATAATCACAGTACAATAACAAGGAACTTGTGTGATTTTCTTCTGTACTGTACAGGATAGAAAAATACCGAAACAAAATGATCAAAATTCTCCGAAATCTTCTATGTAACCCTATGCTGCAACGCGAACGAGCGGAAAGCCTATTACAGTGACGATCGCGAGCAATAGTACCGAACAGTGGTACGGTTCGCAGTACGCACATATTTCCATTTCCATTCACCTACGTGTGTTGTGTGCAAAATTGCGAACGAAACGTGTCCACGGTTGTGCATTGATGCGAACGAAACGTACAGAGAGTTAATAACCTCAAGATTTAGCAAAGGTGATATGAAGTTCTTTGCTTCTCTAAAAGAATTGAGAAGAAAAAAACGTTTAAGTGAAAAATTTGCCGCTTACTTTTTTGTCATATCCGAAACATTGAACTCATGATGATTTTTTTTTTTTAATGAATCTAAATTGTACATTTGTTGATATCTGGTAGAAGGTATTGTCCTCCTGATTACTCATTTGAAATAAGCATGTTAACCTGTGTCATATCTCAAACACATTTCTGGACAAATTGAAGTCACACGGTCTCATGGATAAAAAAACTCTCTTTATTCTATGTTTTGATTTCATGAGACTGCGGTCATCACCAAAATATTAATTAACAACAATATCTGTACAATTTTTGTTACATAAGTACGCATCCATCAAAAAACAGTGTTTCGGATGTGACGGGCTTACAAGATTTTCTCTTAACCATGAATTTATAGGCCTCAGGAAAAATAACTTCATCCCTGTAGAGAGTTATTTTTATTAACTCTCACTCTGTCACAGAAGATAAACAATACCCTCTAAGGAGCACTAGAGGGATACAAAATATCTTTTTAAGACATATGGTAGAAAAATACCCTAATTTGGGCATTGTTTACAGGAGTTTAACCCATATCAAGCAAGCAATCGAATACAAGTAAACAGGGTTTGAGCTTTGGGGAGTATTTACTCTGTACTTGTGACCGAAAAAGGGTTGTTTCGGATGAGACACAAATGTTAACATGTGAAACTAAAGACATACATAGCCCTTGTTAAATAGTATTTTGTGTATAACCTTGATGAAATAGAAGTCCTAAATATACCAAGAAAGGAAAAAAAAATCCCGGGTGGATTGGGCATTGTAATTTATTTTTTAGTAGTCTATTATGTCCATCAACCCTATGATTCACTGCTCAAAATGCTTTAATTTGGGGGTTAGTCAGAGCAGTTTCATTTGTGCTGTTTGGGAAATTGAAGACTACATTTTCATGTTCTTCCTATATTTCTCATGCATAAGGGGTGATCATCTGTTATGTGGAAAGCAATCAATTGAATATAACTAGACAGGGTTCAAGAATTTGGAAATATTTGTTACATACTCATAGCCAGAAACAGCTGTTTCGGATTTGACACATATTTGCCAACATGTAAAAAACATATGTTTAATAGTCCTGTTAAAATATTTTTTTTTGTGCATTACTTTAATTACATACAATGCTAACATATACCTAGACAGGTGAATAGTGCCTTGCTTTATCATTTTGTATAATTCAATCATATTATTAGTCTTTTATACGCATTCAACACATGATTGTCTGTATGAATGTAATCAATGCTTTATCATTATTGAGAATTTTGTTTGCACACTATATGTATCTCTACAAGCAGTATATAATACCATCTCATTCTTACTCTGGAAAATGCTGAAGTGCTAAATTCAAACTTTATGATTGATTTCTGTGATGAAAAATTTTCTGAGAAATATGCTGTAGCTGTACTCTGTCAAGCATCACTGCAGATAGTACCGAAACAGCCTTGAAGTACATCCTAATTCTTGAAGAAGTTTTGATAGCTTTAAACTAGGATATAACAGTCGCAGGCTTATGGCATTATTCCATCCTACAAATGTGTGTATTTGGCTTTGGAACAAAGAAAATAGTACTTTTAAAAATGTAGAATTAAGGATTATAATATATCTGTGCAACATCTTCCACATTACTTCAGCACTCTATCATGCAGACTATCACAAATTCACTGTAGCTGCCTCCTTCGTCATTACCACCCAAAGCGTGTTCATTCATGAATTCATGTAAGTAGTGAATACTGATGTTTGTTTTGTCAACCTACATTGTACATGTATGTGTACTTCTTACTTAACTTCCAGTTATGATACAAATATGTAATGGTTCATTATATCTTTGACTCAAGGCTTAGAGTGGCAATTTAAACATGTCTACAATACATCTTCAAAGTAGAATCGTTGACAATTTCCCTGAGGGTTTTTACCATTTTTGCCGTCTCAACTGAACTTTCATCAAAACAATATACTATGTTCAAATACAGGATGATAAGAGTAATGCCAACATCTTTTAAACCAAAAAAAAAAAAAAAATCAAATTTATCTGGACGTAGCAAATAAATAGTTTAAGTCATTAATTTCCTATCTTTGACCGTTTATGCAAAATGTTCTCCAAAAACCAGGCTCTTGTAAGAGTTCAGCATTGTGCCCATATGTATTGTACATTGCTAGTTGGAACAGGTCTTCTGAACACAAACTCCATAATTACAGCTTCAGCACTAAATTCAAATTAAAATATATCTAAAATGAACATTTTAATGTGTCTTAACTCTTTGTGCGTTCATCTGTGAGCCCCCTGTGCGTTGCATTAATTTGTTTCTGCGCATATTCCAATGAACTCTTGTCGGAGTAGTAGCTTTCAAGAGCTATAACTTTTCATTAGATTGTCGTGAGGAAAAATAATGTACATATAAAATATAGACAATTTTATGGGCTTTCCACTCATATGTATTTTGTCTGGCAGTTGAGGAGCTACTGTATCACAGGGCTTAACTTGTGCAGAACATTTGAAAAAAAATGTCAATGTTCTCAGCAGTGCTAATGTAAATGATATTTTTGACTCTTCATTTGCTGTAAATTGCAGGGCAATTATTACAGTTATTTTGCTAAGACCATGACCTTTCTATTGATATCAAAATCAATAAGTTTTGAAAAGCAGAAAGTTCGATGCAGGAAGTGCATAGAAAAGCCTGTATGGCCACGAATTTGGCTTGATTAGGACTCTAGGAGCTCTTTGTGTTGTAATACAAAGAAATCGCCTACAATGCGTACATGTACACGCACCCACTAAGACCATGACCTTTCTATTGATATAAAAATCAATAAGTTTTGAAAAGAAGAAAATTCGATACAGGATGTGCATAGAAAAGCCTGTATGGCCAAGAATTTGACTTGGTTCCTACTCTAGGAGCTCTTTGTGTTGTAATACAAAGAGATCGCCTACAATGCGTATACATGTACGCGCACCCACATAATCACAGTACAATAACAAGGAACTTGTGTGATTTTCTTCTGTACTGTTATAGCCTAACATGTATACACATCATTTGTTGTTTTTTTCCATATACATGCAATCCATAATAACCCAGACTTGTGTACAGGAGAATATATTGTCAAAAAGGAAGTGCTTGTGTGTATGATGACAAGATGGAAAAATACCGAAACAAAATGATCAAAATTCTCCGAAATCTTCTATGTAACCCTATGCTGCAACGCGAACGAGCAGAAAGCCTATTACAGTGACGATCGCGAGCAATAGTATCGAACAGCGGTACGGTTCGCAGTACGCACATATTTCCATTTCCATTCACCTACGTGTGTTCTGTGCAAAATTGCGAACGAAACTTGTCCACGATTGTGCATTGATGCGAACGAAACGTACAAAGAGTTAATACCATCATTTGTCAGAATTTCAAGTGACTTTTATCACTTGTACTTTTTTGTTGTATTCAAAGCAGATTTACAAATTACCCGTATTAATAGTAATATTATATTAATCAAGAAGTTCTGGTATGGTAAACAAAACTAAGGTGAAGATTAACTTCTGACACCGCACGAGAAACAAAAATAATGAACGTTTACACAAATGAGTTAAAAATTTAAGGAGTTCATGTTTGAAGTGTGTCGAATGCAAAGTCAAAATCTTGTTAAAGTTGATATTCATTGATTTTAAATACGGTTGAATTTGATATCATTGTAAAGTTTATGACTTGATGATCATTATAACGCTAATCCTAAGCTTTAACTCTCTATACGTTTCGTTCGCATCAATGCACAACCGTGGACACGTTTCGTTCGCAATTTTGCACAGAACACACGTAGGTGAATGGAAATGGGAATATGTGCGTACTGCGAACCGTACCACTGTTCGGTACTATTGCTCGCGATCGTCACTGTACTAGGCTTTCCGCTCGTTCGCGTTGCAGCATAGGGTTACATAGAAGATTTCGGAGAATTTTGATCATTTTGTTTCGGTATTTTTCCATCTTGTACAGTACAGTACAGAAGAAAATCACACAAGTTCCTTGTTATTGTACTGGGATTATGTGGGTGCATGTGCGTGTACGCATTGTAGGCGATCTCTTTGTATTACAACACAAAGAGCTCCTAGAGTCCTAACCAAGCCAAATTCTTGGCCATACAGTCTTTTCTATGCACATCCTGTATCGAACTTTCTTCTTTTCAAAACTTATTGATTTTGATACCAATAGAAAGGTCATGGTCTTAGTGGGTGCGTGTACATGTACGCATTGTAGGCGATCTCTTTGTATTACAACACAAAGAGCTCCTAGAGTCCTAATCAAGCCAAATTCCTGGCCATACAGGCTTTTCTATGCACTTCCTGCTTCGAACTTTCTTCTTTTCAAAACTTATTGATTTTTATATCAATAGAAAGGTCATGGTCTTAGCCAAATAACTGTAATAATATCCCTGCAATTTACCACAAATGAAGAGTCCAACATATCATTTACATTAGCTCTACTGAAATCATTGACATTTTTTTCAAATGTTCTGCATAAGTAAAGCCCTGTGATACAGTAGCTCCTCAACTGCCAGACAAAATACATATGAGTGGAAAGCCCATGAAATTCTCTATATTTCATATGTACACTATTTTTCCTCACGACAATCTAATAAAAAGTTATAGCCCTTGAAAACTACTACTCCGACAAGAGTTCATTGGAATATGCGCACACTCAAATTAATGCAACGCACAGGGGGTTCACAGGTGAACGCACAAAGAGTTAAAACAAACCAGGAGCGCAGAAATATCCAAACAAAAACTACTCAAATTCCCTCTCAAAATCTGCCCAATTTACGTCCCGTAAAATAGGCCACAGTGCATGACGTAACTGAATGTTCACGATTTCATTTGACAATCGGTCACGTGCAACTTTCGTGTACGTGCCGAACAGCAAATTAAGTTTCGAGAACTGAACTATTTTTTAGATTTCAACAATGGATGAGTTGGACCTCGATTTAGATTTTGAAATGGACAATTTTGAAGAAGAACTTGAAGACGAGAGTATTAGCTCTCGCGTAGTGGACCGGATAGTGAAATCGATGAAGGTGAAGTGGGAGATTTTGATGATGAATCAAACGCTCCTCCGGCTCAAGCTGCGAGTACGAATGGTGTTGTTACGGACGCTATAGAGATTGCTTACCGGCATGAACCAGAACCTGACAGCACCGAAAATTGGTAAGTAGTTGAAATGATTTAGACTAGAGGGTATTTATTTTTTTAGTGCGCGATTTGCAATAACCGTGGGCCCGATCCGTGCAGTAGCTCAGCGTAGCCGTGCAGTAGCCGGTCGGCCGGGAAGAAACAGAAAAAAGAACAGGACTCGATTGTTCTGTCAACAATCCTGATGAAATTGTATAAGATTAAAACTACGATGCAGACATGTACAGTCAAACCTGGCTATGCGGCCACCTGGATTCAGCAGCCACCTGCCTATAGCAGCCACCTTCGACTCCTCCGCAGTGTTAAAGACCCTGGATATAGCAGCCACCTGGCTAACGCGGCCAGCGGCCACCCATTTTGTCTCCCTCGGCCAAAATTTCACTGTGTATAGCGGCCACCAATTCTGAAATCACCCGTCCCTATCGGCGTGGAAAGTTGGCTTTTTGCGATGCGACGTAACTTAAAAGGCCGAGAAAAGCGAAGCTAGAGGCGTGAAAAGCCTGCTTTCTAGCTGCATGACGTAATACAGCTCATTAACACATTCTCGAATTGTATGAAACTTGTAAGACACCTTGCCAAACAAAAAGCAGGATCTTAACTTGATTACCCTAATCAATGAAATCCCGATGTCCGGTGTTTTTTTTTTCTCTTTTTAGTGAGTCTCTGCATCCCATGCTTTTATTGTTGTGATGAATAATACCCCGGATCCTCGCTCGGCCCGGCCCCGGCCCCGAGGCCAGCGCAGCCTAGCCCGGGTTCGCGCGCGCCCTCAGCCCATGCCCAGACCAATCTGGATCCGCGATATGCGCTACTGCAAGCTGGCAGCAGCGCGCGGTTCTTCAGCGTTTGCAATCTCAGAAGCACACAGCTAGGCTGTACATCGAAACTCATCGATATGCCTATGGAATAAGTTGCTTACATCAATCAACTCCCGTTCGGAAATTATTGAGGCAAAAATATTTTAAAAGACACGATAAAGAATATTTCTCGATTAAATAAAATATGTCAAGATAGAAGATATATTTTAATGTGCATTTGTAGCCGTATATTTTTTTTTCTTTGGTTAATCGAAATTAATATTTATCGTGCTACCTTAGAAGAAGTAAGAGTGCACTATGCACGGCATTTGCACTAGCTGTCAATCGATCGGAGAGAGAAACAATAGACACGAAGATGAGGAGATTCTTACTAACAACGAAAAAGAGAACACTTGATTATCATTAACATGATTATTTTAATTCAAGATCCTGTTTTCGGCAAGTTGTCGTTCTTTTGAAATTGTTATGCTGTTTATTCACTACTCAAAGCAACGTCAATGCCCAAGCAAGCGGGCTTTTCATCATACGCAGTCCTTGTTGCTATCTTTCCTAATATCCGGTAGGCTGCCGGTGGAGCTCCATTCTCTTCTTTTCAAAATGTGGACATGAATAAGTTGCAGATTCCTGTAATTAACGAATGTTTCCGGGTTTTTTCAGAAGGGTATTTCAATTCAAGATTCTGTTTATTTGACAAAGTTAACCATTCTGTTCAAAGTTTTAAACGATTTACGCCCGCCCGTACTAATGTATGCGAGTGGTTCATGGTCAAGACATTATGAATATCCCAAACGTAAGAAACTAAACGCACATTAACTTGAGATTTTAAAGAAATCCGATAACATGTGTTTTCTCTGCTAAACCACATTTATTTCATCAGTTAGAATACAAATTGTCTTTCGTGGCGTACGATATCTAACATAGCATTTATCACCGAGACTCGCGAGAGTTGAGACAGCACATAAAAATATGATATTGCAGATCTAGACTAAACAAACATACCCTTGGATGCTCATGACTCTTTACCGTGCCAACTCAGTGTTTGGGCCCCTTTCAGGGCACAAAAGAAATAATACACAGATCTCACACA
Organism: Arbacia lixula; assembly: GCA_963669155.1. Taxonomy (NCBI): domain Eukaryota; kingdom Metazoa; phylum Echinodermata; class Echinoidea; order Arbacioida; family Arbaciidae; genus Arbacia; species Arbacia lixula. The sequence goes on from CAVLGW020000001.1 coordinate 311,390, forward strand.
AAATTGCACACACAGAAATAATACACAGATAACGAAAATGTGCCTTCATGTTTATTCATATTTCTCATTGAACGAAAACATGATAAAATACTATTTATATATCACATAAAAATAAGATGTGTGTATATCATACATAAGCAATAAATTATGTTGCAGCATGAAGGTTACATAGTGGAAAACATATCCATGCTCAAAATCAAAATGGCCGCCGACCTGTCTATAGTGGTCACCTGTCTATAGTGGTCACTTTTGTGGTTTCCCTTGAGCGGCCGCTATAGACAGGTTTGACTGTACATGTACTATGATACCGTTCATGTTTACAAACCAGTTTATATTTCGCGCAATAAGAGACCACAAGTATAGTACACAATGTACATTCATGCAAAAGTTTTTGTCAGTTGATTGTCTTTCCCTTGCGAGTAGAAATGTCGAACAATGAGCAGAGAGTTGATGAAAGGAAAATGCGCAATACCCATACATGTGTACGCGTGCGATCGCGAGCATGCATTGTAATCATGGAATGCGAATGCACCAGTAAGGCTATACCGTACGATATGCAGTCGCGATTTGCATGGGCTATAATGACGTACGCGCGCGTGCATAATCGTACTGCAGTATGTATGACGTTGAACGTCAACAAATCTTTCGAAAAATATAAATGGGTGTATAGAGTGTTTGATATCTAGATTATATTATCTCAAGTCTTCTATCAACCTTATTTGAGATATCTGTAAGCCTTAATTGAAAGGTCGGTAGATGGCATAACCTCTACAAAACGTACAAGTGCAAGAAAACTAACTTTTCCGAACGACAGCTCGTATTAAATTCAGTAGACTCGACTTCGTATTTCGGATGTAAAACCTCCCGATAAAGGTCAGAATATTTTCATTTTTCTTACTTTATTATTGCTGAGATTATTTTTCTTAGATTTGTGCAAGACTTACTCAAATGTTACTAACAAGAAAAATCTAAAAGACAGTGAAATATAGCCTTAAATGGTATATTTAGTCAGGACGATATAGTAGAGCTATACGTATAAAACACGTAATGTAGCGGCTGGAGATGGCTTACGTGCCCATTCACCTTACGTCACAATAAATCGCTTTTTTCGCGGACGGCAAACGGCAGGGTTCGTAGCATTATGAGATGCGTTACAAAAACTTTTTTTGTGTGTGTTATTTTATAAGCAAAATAATGAATAAATTTGACTTCTACACACTTTCAGCTTTCCATTGATATATGGATCGCTATATTTTTGGATTTTCTATGAATATCAACTTTAAGTGTTCTTCTCACATCCGAAACATCCTGTACCCACCGTGGCAAATCAGTTCTCAGGACATCAGTTTTTTAGTCATAGATTGTAAATCAAAAGAAGCAAGTTTTTTTTTTCAATATAAAAGATATACACTGGGAGTAACATGTTAAACCTTCTCTTTATTTAAGTAATGATTAAAAATGTTTAACTTTGCATATAACGTTTAGACGGTGTCTACAGATCTGAAGCAGCATAGTCTTGTCGGTGGGCTGATAAAACCTCGTATCTCAATTTTTTTTATGAAATTCACTTTTTTTTGATATATTATACATCTTGTATTAAACACTGGAGTTGAAAATCTAAAAAGAAAATGTAAAAATTTATCTTTTTGAGAACCTCGTATCTCTTGCCTCTTTCAAATAATGGTTTGATAAAACCTCGTAAGTCAAGATACGTAGTGCAATTATGCGGGCAGCTAAGAGCTGGTGCGCGCGCAACAAATATTTGCAGCGCGCGCGCCCGCACGGCTAGCTGCGCACATCGACCGCTTACCTAAACCTACGCTTAGTGTATTCATGGCAGGGATCGATTAGATCTATTGGATTTCGTCCTGCATTAAAGTTTAATGCTGCTAATTAAATTAGCTGCTCAGTTATTGTGTTTAATATCTCTAACGACATTTTGATACTCAATCAGCATGAAGATACAAACATTTTGCACAACTCTCTTCGATAAACTGAACATGCTTTACTATACGCGCATAGGACAGGCCGAGTCAGTTAATGAGGCTAGCTGCAGTGCATAGCGTTAGATGGTCGATATCTATTCTGTCTTGTGTTAAAAAGGCAAAATGCTTGTTAATTTGTTTTACTTGCCAAATTTATTCTAAGCCTATGTAGTCATCATAAATACATTGCGTATGTGTATGTGGAGCAAAATTAGAGGGCAAACACGTCAAAATATGAAGTGTTCGACTTACAACTTGTTAAAGCATGCAATATCTCTAGGATTATTTTGAACCCCCTAGGGGGTGTCGAAGGGGAGTTACTCACAGTTGTTTCCAAGTTGTTGTTTTTTATTGCTTAACGACAAGATGGGCGCAAATATTTAGTATTTAAAGATAAAAATACAAAATTGAGGGATATGTCAAAGGATTTTCAGGTTCATGCTCTTTGTTTAGGGATTTTTTTTTTCAAAAGAGTTATCTATTAGAGCAGCATATCCCCGTATGCCCTACACCGCGAGGACGAAGACACCCCCCCCCCCTCCCTCCCCCCCTTATAGGAATAATGAATACTGAATTGGGAGGAAAACATCATTCTGCGAAGTTTTATTGTATTTATTACACATAATTTTTCTGCATGATTTAAAAGGATTATTTATGCGTTTGTAAGTATGTTTTAAAACGCAATTCTGATGCATGTTTCAATATGTCTGACTGAAGTATGGGTGTTAACTCTTAGCTCGCTTTGTTCGACTTGCGGCACATACAGCGGGCTGCCAAGTTCGACTCAAGTCACATTTCGCGCACAATGCATACGGAACGCATTTAATTGTATAACTGCTACCTCCCTATATAACAATAAGAGGATCAGAGTATCAATAGGCAGGAAGTCTCCCAGGACAGGAAGTCTATTGAGAAGTACCAGGGGTCAATTTCAATAGAGGAGTTTAGTTCATTGTTAGCTTATTCTTTTTGAATGCCCCATTTAAATCTAAATCTAAATTGCTTGGTTCATTATTCCCATAAAGACAAGGGTTTGGTACATGTATGTAATGAAAGCTAAAGCACACATCTTTTCTATGAACTAACTTAAGAGAATAACCTTCATTAGGAAATATTGAACATAAGAGGTATAAGTTAGCCTCCAAAACGATAATTTGGAGACAGAATATAAAGTTATAATTCTCAGAATCTATGATATTATACATGTACATGAAAAAAAAATGATACCATTGGCAAGAGTATTAATTTCTCTTAGACTTTGCTACACATTTTTTTTCATCACGACAAGCCAATAAAAGTTATTGCAAGTTGAGTAAGACAGTGCATGCAAAGCCCCTCTGAATGTGGCACCCTGAAATTAATGTGGCGCAGGGGAGATAGTGTGCGTGGCGGGCAAAGAGTTAATGTGAAGTAGTATAGTGCGTCAACGTGTGTCACATGCAAGGGTTTATATGTATAATTTGCATCTTTTGCGCTTTGTGCCGGCGTCTTAGGCGAATTTGTCTCCCAGGCGATTTGGTGTCCCAGCTGCCTGCGGACGGATACGCCTGGCCGAAAAAGCAGGCGAACCTGCCCGCGGTCGGATTCGCCTGGGCACGCGGACCAATTCGGCGCTAGGGGCGGACCAATTCGCTGGGTCGCTTTCCCAATACACAAAATGTGTGTAAAAGTGTATGTAGTCTGAATTTCAGACCCACGTCTGATTTTGGCTGTTGATTCAAAAATATGGTCGACGCTTTCCCAATACACACATGTGTGTATGTAGTCTGAATTTCAGACCCACGTCTGATTTTGGCTGTTGATTCAAGAATATGGTTTACGCTTTCCCAATACAAACATAGGCGTATGTAGTATGAATTTCAGACCAACATCTGGTTTTGGCTGTTGACTCAAGAATATGGTCTGGCAGCTAGTCAGACTAGCATGTATCCACATTCTCATAAGCACAAGGCAATGCACTGATCATGATCATTTCTTCCAACTTTGGAACTTTGGAAAAGTTGGGACTGCCAACTTTGGATCTGAAATAAATCAGCGTGTACGAAACTATAAGCGCTCTCTTTTCGGCTCCAAAATCGGCAGCCGTGCAACTGAAAATCGTGCAGTGTGTGGTGGCCTTTAGAATAGCGAAATGTTTGTTAACTCTTAACATACTAATAGATACATTACACTGTGGACATTGCGTGTATGATGTGATGCATGTTATGTTAATTGTGGGTATTGTGTGGTGCATATTACGTTAATAATAACAAGGGAAATGCAATGCATACAAATAAGTTTGCCAAGAACAGTGACAGCATATCTTTTTAATTGCCTAGTGTTCTAACTAATACTTGCTCATTACTTTTCTCTTTTCCGTCGCCCGCACGGCATCATCATCATCATCATAGTGATACGAATAGTAATATTAATAATGGTAATGATAATAATGATAATAATAATGGTGATGATAATAATAATAATAATAATGTAATGTAGGAACAGACTATAACCCTAAAAAGCGCATTTTTTTTTGTCTCTTCGTGCTTAAAGGATTGTGTCCCTTTCTCCAAATTCTTCTTATTATTATTATGATAATAATCACTCTCAAATTTAGCGCAAATGTAGCCAAAGCTACTTAAACTCTCGTCACCACGTGGGGGTGTTATTTACCAAAAAGGTCACAGAATTTGTGGGATATTTCTTAATTTTCGTTTTAAATTTCTCATGAAAACATTCACAACTAATTGATATGTCAATAATCATGCAAGACCAAAAAAATTATATACATAATATTTATTTTGATTTAGGTCTAACATAATCTGTTTTTGGTTGATTGTGTGTTTTACCACCCATACAGTGCTAATGAAGTGCATATTAATAGAACATTACTATGTAGGATCTGGGTAATTTACGAGTTCCCCAAGATTTTTTTTTTTTAATCTGCCCTAAATGAGCATGTATACAACATCATTAATAATGAAAGTTTTTCTTAGTTTTCAAAAACTATATAGTAGACCATGTTTCGTTGTCCGTGAATTTGCCCAACTTAATTTTTCTTTGTCAATATTGTTCAAAATATAGAAATGGGAAAATGTGTTACTTGCTGCCTACGCTGGGTGAATGTAGAAGATTGTCAAGAGAGAACTATTGCAAAGATATGTGTTGAGCAGTTCAATCTCCTCACTGATAATGGTGCATCACAGACTCAAAATTATGCCGGCTACCACCGTAGATGTTACGAACAGTGTTGCCATGTTGGGAAACTTGTTTGAGCAGAGTCCAGAAAGAATGATGGTATTGGTTCTGATATGGATTATATAAAGCATCCCACTGAAAATTATGAGGCCATCTCAATAATATCATATTTTGATTCCGATACAATGAAAATGAAAATAATACATGTACTTTCTTCAAACAAGCTGTAATTATACTAGTATAGAAATATTTGTTAAACGTCAAATTCCCCCCCCCCCTCCTCCCGAAATAATGTTAATTTGAATCATTAGAGCAAAGTAAAAAAAAAAGCATAATGACTTAAGTTTCATCAAAATCATTTGTAAAATAACAAAGTTACGCCAGTCTTCAGGCCTATTTAGGCTTTATATTGTAAAGTGCATGTGGGTCATTGACGTATTCTGGTTTCTTTCAGGTCCAGTAAGTAAAACTAATTGGCATCCCTTTACTTTAAAGTTTCGATTATTTCTTAACAAAACAGTTATATACTAATTAATATGCAAATAAGAGAGTAGATGGTGTCACTCACTCGCTGTTTCTTTTGTTTTCTATTCGATGATAATGTGAACCCAATACTTAAAAATACCTAATACAAATATCCATTTGGATGCTTTATTCATGTGAGTGAAATATTACTGTACATTATTACTTATAAACCATGTTTATACTCTGATTTGTTTATCAAACAAGTGTGCTATATTAAATGTACTTAAAATAAGATGATGTTGATAATGATAATGATAAGATGATGGTCATCTAACACTCTTTTCAACATCATCATCATCATTCTATCAAGCATTTCATCACTATTATCACGCCATCATAACCATCATCTTATCAGTATCATTATCTGATGATGATGATAATGATGATGATGATGATGATGATGATGATGATGATCTGATGGTGATGAAATGACTGTTGGGATGATGAAAAATATGGTGATGACAAAAGATAATGATGATGATGATGATAACACTAACCCTATAACACTACCCCATAACACTAACCCTATTGGGTCCTTCGACAAGTCAAAATTGCTAAACTGTTGTACAAAATCTGTTTTGGCTAATATTCATAAATGAGTGCTCATTTCAGCTTTTTTTTGACACAGTTGTTTAATTTGATGCTATTTATTACCGAAAAAATGTCACTGAAGAATTTTGCACAAAAACGAAACAAAAGCAAACAAAAAAAACAAGGTGGTTTCGCTATCAATAAACACTGCTAATTTTTTGTCAAATATTTTTTCAAGCCTTTTGACCCCTAGATGACCTTTAACCTCATCAGCCTCCTAAAGAGACACATACGGTATTACCCAAGGATCATTAGTACCAAGTGTGATCACAATTGATGAGGAAATAAAGAAATGAGAGCAATTCAAACGAAAACTTTAACATTTTGGGAACAGACCAACAGAAAAATGAAGCACAGGGCAACATATAGTTTGACCTTTTGACCCCTAGATGACCTTTAACCCCATCATCTTTATAACAACACATGTGGTATTACCCAAGGATTATTTGGTGGATCACAATTGATGCACAAATAAAGAAATGAGAGCAAGTTAAACAAGGAATGTAACATATTTGTAACAGAACCAAAGACCAACAGACTAACAGACTAACGGGAAAAGTGATGACTTGGTCTCTGCCGAACTTTGCTCAGGCGAGACAAAAACAAAGAAATACAAAAAAAAAACACATATGAAACCGACTCTGTTAACAGATTTTTTTTAAGTACAATTGTTGGGAATGCTATAAAGAATATTTGCGTAAAAAATGAGAATTCTTTGATCTTTATTTTGCGAATTAGAACAAAAAGTACAATTTCATGAATAGATTAGCATAATTAATTCATATAAAATGAAATGTATAATGAAGATATAGTTTAATTCTAATGTTGGGTGACCAGATTCCATATTTTCTTCATGTTAACTACGTTTTTCTTTAAAAAATATAATTGAATATACAACATACATTTTAAAGACGGTATTTTGCATAAATTTGCATAAATAAACCAACATTAATGGCATTTATGGTATAATTTTTGCATAAATTTTCATAATTAAGAGCAAATATCTTGACAATTTGTAGTTTAGCCTCTTGGTAACAATCATATTTGGATTCAGCACAAAAAAAGGTTACCTAAGATCACACAAATTTAGGTGGGGCGAAAAGTTGGACAACAAAAACAGCAAACTAGGCCTCTTTTGCCATGTCATCCCATGCTCTATAGTCTCGGCGCAATTCCATTCAGCTGTAATTACAATACAAGGCATTAGCAATATTGTGTCTCGCCCACTTGCGAAAATAACCAGAAATATCGCGATCTCCGTTGCTACGCAAAAGAATTGTATCCCTAACCTCAAATGACCTTTGACCTTATCCTGTGACCTCCATAACATGAAGGTACCCCTAGTGCATCTATGACCCAAGTTAGGTTGTAATCCAAGTAACCTATGTGAAGTTATTTGTCAAAAGAGAGTCTTGCAGGTAAACTTTAACGTATGACCTCAAATGACCTTTGACCTTATCCTGTGACCTCCAACAGCACCATAACATGAAGGTACCCCCAGTGCATCTATGACCCAAGTTAGGTTGTAATCCAAGCAACCTATGTGAAGTTATTTGTCAAAAGAGAGTCTTGCAGGTAAACTTTAACGTATGACCTCAAATGACCTTTGACCTTATCCTGTGACCTCCAACGGCACCATAACATGAAGGTACCCCCAGTGCATCTATGACCCAAGTTAGGTTGTAATCCAAGCAACCCATGTGAAGTTATTTGTCAAAAGAGAGTCTTGCAGGTAAACTTTAACGTATGACCTCAAATGACCTTTGACCTTATCCTGTGACCTCCAAAGGTACCATAACATGAAGGTACCCCCAGTGCATCTATGACCCAAGTTAGGTTGTAATCCAAGCAAACCATGTGAAGTTATTTGTCAAAAGAGAGTCTTGCAGGTAAACTTTAACATTTGTGACGGACGACGGACGACGGACGGACGACGGACGACGGACGGACGACGGACGGACGCCATTTGGATCCCTTAGTCTCGCCTTCACCTCCGGTGGGCGAGACAAAAATTAGGAATATGTTTTGCTTTGACTCGTTGTAATTACAGCAAAACTGGGAAAGTAGGTGTCTTGACGTCACGCTGTAGTTTGAGCGAAACACCTAATGTATGTTTGTATTTGTTTATGTTTATTCACATGATAGCAATATAGTCTCTGCTCATCATAAAAGGGCCCCTGTCATCAGAATGTGTATGTGGACTTATTTGATGCAATATAATATGTACATAACGAAATCACAAACTTTTAAATGGAAATATGTGTCCTATATTTAGGTGGTCTGCCATGCAAAGGCCTCTTGTTTTCGTCCGAATTTTCTTTCTTTCTTTAATTATTTTTATTCCAAATTTTTGTGGCATTGATATCTCAAAAAAGCATGGGCCATCAAATGTCCATCATGCATGGGTATATACGTGAACATGTTCCAGCAACATTTTGAAGGTCATGACGTCATCGTGACGTCATCTACGAGCAGTTCAATGAAAACCTATTACCTCATGTAACTCTAGAACCAATCATTTATAGCTAACTAAAATTGATATGCTAAAATTTAATGATAATACAATTAATTTCAATAAATAAAAACGCGTGCGTACGCGTACGTTAGTGCAAAAACGCGCGCGAAAATTTTTTAAATTCTCAAAATCAACTCAAAATTGTTTTGCATATGTTTTAGGTCATTTAAAGCATGTCAAAAATTTCCGCGCGTGTGCACGCGTTCGCGCGTTTTCTCGTGCGTAACGCGTACGCAGCCTCAAAATTCATTTTTTTTTACTAGTGTCATGTCTCTGACACTACAAATAACACATCCTGCAATTTTTAGCCATTTCCATGCAATAACAAGGTCGTGCGGGTACGTCAAAGTTGAAAGTCTGCGCATGCGTCAATACGTTTTTGTGTGCAAATATTGCAAAAAACATGACTACCTTCAATCGGCCATAGCTCCTTAGAATGGCCGATGACCCCCATTTTTTTTTAATATTGAGAAAGAGTATGAAATGTTAATGTGATTTCATGTGTCATTTTATCGGTAAGTACATCGTGACGTCATCATATTGCCATATGAATCGAAAAAATGAATTTTCAATTATGACGTCATGAACTTTTTTACCCGCTCTAGCATATCTCAGTAATCCTTTGTCAATTTCCTCCCAAATTTCACTATGTTATAGCTGAGACCTTCTTCTATACATGAGTTTCCTTCATTTGTCATTTTGTTGATGTCCTCATGGTGTAAATTTCATTATTCGTATTACTGTCATAAACGGACGCATGTACGCGTTATGTCAATAGAAGGTGTCATCATTTTGTCAAGTCTCTGAAATGTTAGTATATTGGATGTGGCTTCATGAGTTTTCTTGAGCGTTGCCTCTGATTTCTAATAAATAAATGGTGTCACCATGGAAAGACGATGGTGTCGCCGTGCATTTACCATACCATGTCTGTGCAAAAATTTGCCAATGCAGACCACCTTATACTTGTCCACAAGTATGTCTCGTTTATTTCTATTCCTATTTTTTGTGACATTGATATCTCAACAATGCATGGGCCACGTTTCATCTAATGTCTATCATGTATGGATATATATGTGAACATGTTCCAGCAACATTTTCAAGGTCATGACGTCATCGTGACATCATCTACGAGCAGTTTAACGAAAACCTATTACCTCATGTAGCTCTAGAACCAATCATTTATAGGTAATGAAAATTGATATGCATTAATTTAATGATACTACAATTAATTTCAATTAATAAAAAGGCGCGCGTACGCGCACGTTAGTGCAAAAACGCGCGTGCAAAATTTTAAAATGCTCAAAATCATTTCAAAATTTTTTTGCATATGTTTCAAGCATTTTTTTTTTTTAGCATTTCAAAAATTTCCGCGCGTGCGCGCGCGTTCGCGCGTTTTTTGGTGCGTAGTGCGTACGCACCGTCAAAATTCCGTTTTTTTTTACTAGTTTGACGTTTCTGATCTTACTACTATCACATCCTGAAATTCTGAGCCATTTTCATGCAAAAACAAGGTTGTGAGGGTGCTTTAAAGTTGAAAGTCCGCGCGTGCGTCAATACGTTTCTGTGTGCAAATATTGCAAAAAACATGACTGTCTTTAATCGGCCATAGCTCTTCAGAATGGCCGATGATCCCCATTTTTTTTAATATTTGGAAAAAGTATAAAATTTAGATGTGATTTTATGTGTCATTTTACCGGTAAGTACATTGTGACGTCATCATATTGACATATGAATAAAAAAATGAATTTTCAATTATGACGTCATTTACTTTTTTACCCGTTTTTGCATATCTCAGTAATCCTTGGTCAATTTTCTCCCAAATTTCATTGTTTATTAGCTTAGACATTGTTCTACATATTACTAGCCTTACTTTTTTATATGATTCCATCTTCCTGGTATAAATTTAATTATAGACATTAATGTCAAAATCGGACCTATGTACGTGCAATATCAATGAAATGCCCGAGTATTTATGAAATGACATGTCGAGCTTCTAGGAGCTGTATTTCGCTTATGTTCAAATCTGTTACTCTGAAATTTTAGTATGTTGTAGCTGAGTCTACTAGCTTTCAGGACCGTCACCTTTTTTTTTTAATCAGATGTCGGGATTGTGGCAAATTTTCAGCTTGATTATCGATTTCTTACTCATTCTAGCCCCTGCTGTGCATTACCTGTTAAGTGAATAGGGAGATTTGTGGCTCAATGGGTAAAGCGCCGTTTCAAGATCTCGAGGCCACGGTTCGATTCCTGAAGTGGGTAGGGTATATTTTTGCATTCCTTTTACAATGTTTATTTTGCCATCTTCTTCTGTTCTATCCCTCACTTTGTCATTCTAATATTAATTACATGTTAGCATATACATGTATCCATTTAGGAAAGTCTCTGAAATGTTAGTATAATAGGTGCCCTATGAGCTTTCTTGAGCGATGTCTCTCATTGCTTATGAATAGATGGTGTCACGATTGAAGGTCCATAGTTCACCGTGCATTTTCCAGCCCATGTCTGTGCATGAATTTGCCAATGCAGACCACCTTATACTTGTCCACAAGTATGTCTCGTTTAAAATAATTTTTCTATCCTTTTTCTCAGCACTGATAAGCCCCGCCTCAAAAATACCCTGCAACTCAAGACATCATCAAAGGTAGAAATTAGCAGGATAATAAGCAGAATTCATGCACAAATTAAACATTGCCATGACCACCTCCACCTGCCCACAAGGTTATCACATGTCTTCACCAACTACCATCTAACAACCTTTCATGTGGAAATAATCGTTTCTTATGTCAAAAATGCGCTAGCTATGTGATGCTATTATAAGCACTTGCAGGTAGTCATTGCAATATTTAGTTTGTGCATGAATTGTGTCTATTATCCTGCAAATTTCTACCTTTGATGATGTCACAGGGCGAATCTTCAGTTGGGGGATATTTTGAAGGCTTGGCTTATCAATGCTGGGGAAAAATATAGAAAAATTATTTTAAAATATAGGACGCATATTTCCATTGAACATTCAGTGATCTTGTTATATACATATTAAGTTGCATCAACAGAAGTCAACATACCTTTTGATGACAGGGGCCCTTTAAAGTGCAACAAAACTAAAAAGCCCATGTCAAATGTCAACATTCTTGCTCTTTCAAATTTTGAACTTTAAAAACAGAAACGACTTGTGTTTTTGTACATTTTAATGCTCATAATTGTTAAAACTATGTATTAAGCTATCATCTCACACATTGAACAATGATGTCACAACTATTATGCTTTAAAAAAAAGTGATTATGAAAACACATTTTTAACAAAAAATCCACTTCCTCTATAGCTAGCACATCCACCGGAATCAAACCAAGAATGATTAAGCTCTGAAACCTTTTGTTCCATGCCTTATTACTTCTGTATAACATTTTATAGCAATAAGTGGCCTGGAAAACTAATTAGAAATCTAGACAGTTTTGTCCTGCAGTTGTACCATTGATTGCAAACGGACTTGTATACACACACACACACACACACACACATATATATATATATATATATATATATATATATATACTTTTGTAATGTACAAACTATTATGCATCAATGAAAGTCAACAAAGAATTCAATGTCGCGATAACTTTACTATTGTTAAGAATACTGAATACTGCCTAGGCGAGCCTAAAATAGTGAAAAGTCATTTAATAACTAACCATAACCCCAACCTAATCCTTACCATAACCATAACCTTCGACCCTATAGAACCCAACCCGAGACTGAAGTTAGCAACCAAAAATAATTCTAAACCCAGCATTGCCACACGTTGTGTAACAATGGAATATTGCTACAACACACGTAGATTTTTTTTTTCTCGTTGTGATGATGTGTCCTTAAAGGTGACTATGAATGGATAGTTTAAATTGATTATACATGTATAGGTAACTACATGTTTTGATGGGTTCACCACGTCACATCACATGTTGACGAAAAACCCTGTCGCGGCTAAACAAAACACGTAGAGTCCGTACAGTCTACATTGTTATTTGTTCACAACATTTTAATAAAACATCATGCGAAAGTTCCCTGATTAGTTGCTTTCACGTTTTTACAGAATAAAGAAACAAATGTCCGTGTAGAATATTTTCGCAGAGATGAGGAAGCATCATAAATACCACATACGTGGCCACGTTATTCCTATGGAAAGGTTGAAACTGCGTGCTCGTCAGTCTAAATTTGATTCACTGTGCTTTGCTTCGTTTATCAAATTGGCCATTTGGTCCACCACGGGCCACGGATGATCGACTTGCGCATCAAAAATGGTTGAAAATAAGACCACACTCTTAAGATAATCTAAACGAAATTATGTTATGCTCAGAGACAAAATTATATCTGCATTGAGTGAAAAATCACGGAGAAAAACAAAATAAACAAACGGTAATTATCACTCATTCACACACACACACACACACACACACACACACACACATACCAAAACAAGCAACTTTAGCCAAACCCCCTTTCCACAATTAAGCCTTGAAAACGTATTTAGTAGAGCTTGTTTGCAAAAGGGGTTCGATCCACTTTAGACCATTCTAAGAAAATATTCTTCTTTAATATCCCATATTGCATTATTCTTTTGCAAAACGAAAGTTGCGTTCATACGACTCCTTTTTGCCCTAGAATCATGATAAGAATCATAATTCAAAACGCGTTTCTGCAGAATCACTATTGCGTTCAGACGAAATTGAATTAAACGTGATGCAAAACGCAAGCATGAAATGCGGAAAAGGGGGTGTTTGGAAACGCGTTTCTGCAGAATCACTTTCGCAAAAGGTCGCTTGCACACAACCGCGTTTTGAATCATGATTCTATGACGTCATTGTGTCGGCCTATTTCCGGAGCTAGTCAAGCAGCCTACGTAGAAGTCAGAAAACGAGCGCGTAAAAGCTGACCTATACTTCCCACCTCAAACTGCGCACTGCAATGCGCAATGGGTCAGCCCCATTCCGAGTAGAAACGTGATTGGAGAGAAGCTCGTCTGAACGCTAATTATGTCTTTATCATGATGCATGTTTGCGTTTTGAATCATGATTCTGGTGATGGTCGCGTGGACGCAACCTAAATGGTCATGATATACTATCATACAGTGTAAACATTAAATTGGGTATAAAACAAATTTACCTGTCTTCATATTTTTTAAAATATTTGGTTCCAAAAATTACTTTTTTAGATGTAACCCCTTTTGCAAACAAACTGAAACGGTTCCACCCCTTTTGAAAAAGTAAATCTTTTTTCCCAGCCATTTCTTTTCACTTTTTAAAGGGAATTTCAAATCTTCTTTGATATCATCTGATAGAGCTACTTCAAATCTATACATTGAGACAAAAACAAAAATAATGAAAAATCGATGTAATACCTTTTGCAAATGAGCTCTTCATTTTCTTTGCAAAAGAGGTTACATCAAATTTAGACCATTCTGAGAAAATCTACCTTCCCATTTTCCTATATTGCAATATTCTTATGCGAAACTAAATTGTCATGATTACACTAGCATGTAACGTTAAATTGGGTATAAAAGAAATCTGCCTGTGTTCTTATTTAAAAAAAAATCTCCAAATATTACTTTTATGTATCTTACCAATTTTGAAAACAAACTAAAATGGATCTTAACCTTTTTTTAAAGAAAGATTTTTCTTTGTTATTTGTGTTCACTCTTTATTGGGAGCTTCAACTTTTCTTCATATTTTGATTTCTTCACAATATCCTTGCTTTTGAATGTCGGAGAAAATAACTAAAGATATTTATCTATGCCTTTTTTAACTTTGTTTTTTTTTTCTTCAAATTATCAAGTGATGTGTGCTAGCTAAAAGATAATTCCTACTTAAAATGCCACAATCAGAATGACTTTACGTATTTAAACAAGTTCCTAACATTTGAAAATCCGTATATTTCTTTTGAATTGTAACCAACACGTTCATACCACCATGACCAGCTGTGGCTCCGATAAATCGCCCCCTGCCTCCTCCCATAAAAAAGTAATATTATTCACGTTTACGATAACTTGTTTGTATTGAAATGGTTATGGCAAAATAATATTTACCTTGCCAGTTGAGCAGACAATCAACCAGATTACCAACGTTCGTCCATGTAGATGTCAGTGAGCTGTATACAATAACAAAAGACGTTCACGATATCAGTTATTGTAATGTTGTGATAAGCACATTGTAAGAAGTCATGTAGTGTGTATGAGATAAGAGGCAGTATTAATTCTCCTAAATATAAATGTTGCTTTTTAAAACCTAATTCCTTATGGAAAAATGGCAAAAAGAATATCAAAAAGAAATACATAGCATGGGAAAATTAGAAGAAGGAGGCAAAAATCATGTTGCGAAAGGAATGAAAACAATGACCTTACCCACACCAGGATTAAAACCGTGGTTGCGCGATTTTAATACAGCCTTTTAACTAATTCATCCGGAAATTTTTCCATTCACTTAATACGCAATGCACAGCAGGGACTAGAATGATTTAGAAACTGATGCTCACGCTGAATTCGTGTCATAATTCCGACATTTCATTCAAGAAATAGAAACAACGTCTCCAAAAGCTAGTGTACTCAGCTACAACGTACTCAAATTTCAAACTAAAAGACAAAAGAACATGAGCAAGATACAGGTCGTAGAAGATCGTTATGTCATTTCGTGATTTGAAATGAATGCCCCTTCCATTGACAAAACACGTACATACGTCCGATTTTGAAAAAAATGCGTATAATACACCATGAAGACGCCATAAAATGAAAAATGAAGGCAACTCCAACCAAATAGTAAGGTCTCAGCTACAACGTCCTGACATTTTGGAATAAAATAGATATAGGAATACTGAAATACGCAAAAAAAATGATCAGAAAAGTTTGTGACGTCATAGATAAACAAACTAAAAATGGTTTAGCAATGCGATGACGCCACCATGTAGTAAACTTCAAAATAAGACATAAAATACCATTTATATATCACACTCTTTCATAATATAAAAAAAATGGGGGTCACCAGCCATTCTGAAGACCTATGGCCAATTGAAGGTGGTCATTTTTTTCACCTAAAAACGTATTGACGCACACGCAGACTTAAGATTTTTGGGAGATAAAATGTTTATCTCTGTGAATTTTCGGAGCCCCCCCACCCCCCCCCCCTCCCCTGCTTGTCAAAATACAGGGACACCCTTTTAACCTAGCTATTATAGTAGTATACGCTCTGACTGCAGAGAGTACAAGAGAGGAGAAAATCGATGCTTTTTATGAGATCTTGGAAGAAGATAAAACCAAGTGCAAAACAAACAAATTTACAGTCATCATGAGGGATCTCAATTAGTCCAGCGGCATAGCTCTATATTTTGGACGTAATTGTTCACTTTTGTCGAAAAGCACAAAAAATTTTACTCACGTTGAATGATGTATTACACGCAAATTTGGATATCGAGCCCTCTCACTTTTTTTCCCAGGAGAGATATGGCGGCCATTTTTAAAAAGGGCCGCTATAGAAAAGTAGTATTGCACAATTTTATTAATAACATTTGAATGATTTATTTTCACATATCATATTAATATCATACCATATCATATCACATTGTCATATTACAGAGCGTTAAATTTACTACAAGATAGAATCAAATTTGCAGGATTGTGTATGGTTTTTATGGAAGATTTGGGCAGTAAATATGATTTTTCTCAAAATTTCCCTTAAAATTTAAATTCCAATAAATTACACATTTCTTTTTATTTCAAATATTTGTCTCATTAACGCAAAGTAACTTCTTGAAAAATATGGCCAGAAGAGATGTTTGATAACCTCTGAAAAATGTGATTCATTACCTTACCAGATACATAGTTATAGCTCTCCACAGATCATACTTTAATATTGGCTAAAGAAGCATTTTGTACACATTTTGCCGCGTCATATGTTCCACACGTAACGGTGCTCATTGGGTCTGCATGTCTTTTGTATCTATTGTATCAATTTTTTCTCGCAAAACGCAAGTTACTTTTGGCCTACATCAACATTTGAATGTTTGCTACCGAGATGGCTTATCCTTATAGTAATGATAATATATTGATATGTATATAAGCCTCATACAGGTGAAAAGCGCAAAGTGCGCATGCCCCGGTGTACAGGATATGTGCAATTAACACACGTACTGCACGTACACGTTCGTGCCTATGAAGCATGCTTTTTATCACAGCTTTAAAATGATATACACTGTATGCTGTAATGGCCTTGGTATATACTATGACATCACAAAAAGCTACCACCACAAACATATTGACCTCTTTTCTTAGAGGTAAGCAATATCCGTGCTTTATCCTTGCTTCTTAATTTGTGTTATTTCGATGTTACGCATTACTATGATAAATATTAGTAGCAACTTTCCGCACCCTTGGACACATCCTTACAAAAAAAATAAATCCTCTTCATTGATAAATGCCACCTTAAATATGAATATTGCGTACGAACTGCATTTTAATCATCCAGAAAACTCCATAATCACGATAAGAATTAGCAGTTGATGACATAATTGCAGTAGTGGTCCCTACCTACTCGAGAAGATCCTTGATACATGGTCATTATGCTTTTCACTGGCATTATCTAAACTGAAAATGTGTTTGAAACATTCGTTGTTGCTGAGGAAGCAAAGGCAATACCATTTATTTGTCATTTAAGCTACGGATGAAGGGCTTTATGGGGCATTATGCAACAATGCTGGTATGAATTACAGGAATTATCTACTTATTCAGCTCCATGCAGGAAAGTGTCCAAAATGTGCGGAATCGTTCATGTACTGACCGATTTAAGCACAACTATTGAGATACATATATGTTATACAGGTCATGTGCGTAGAAGGGAGGAGGGGGGCAACTAAGTCCCTTTCTCCTCCTGGAAAGGAGGGAAGAAGTTGAATTTACAATAATAATGTCTGTATGAAGTAGTCTTCGGTCACAATTGTACCACATTTTTCAAGTTTGACTATTTTTGGCTAGTGTATAGGGACGTTTAGATCCGATACACATGGTCATGATGGTTGCGTGTTAAACATATGGCGGAACACCGACATGCGCAAAATGCTGCTTTAGCAAACATCAAATGACTTATGACTTTGGTATCATTTTGTTGAGAATTCAATCAGCTTTAAAATGATACCTTATATGATGAAAACAAATATTTTTTTTCGATTTTTTAATTACGGCCATTTTTCAAAATGGCCGCCGTTGCCTCTTTAAGCAAAATTCAAGAGGGCTCAAAACCAAATTTGCTTAGATGATTTACTTCTACATGTGTGCCAAATTTGGTGCTTTTAGAAAAAAGTGACCAATTATTCAGCTATGCCGCTGGATGAAATGCAAAAGTGAAAAACGGTAGAACGGGAAAGGCAGTAGGACCACATGGACTTGGAGAAAGAAATAATCGTGGGGACAGATGGGTGAAATGGTGTCTATGAACATGGTCATCACTAACACGGGGTTCGGAAAGGATCCAAGAAGGTTGTATACTTGGAAGAGCCCTGAGGATCGCTCAAGGAACCAGATAGACTTTATCACAATCACAGATTCAAGAGAGTAGTAAGAGGTATACAAGTATATCCAGCGGCTGGTTGTGGTAGTGATCATGTACCTGTTGTAAACACTCCAATGTAAACTCAAGCGTTTGAAGAGAACACGTCCTGCACAAAGACAAGAATTTGACAAGCTGTCTAACCCTGAATTTCGACTTCAATATTTTGTTCAAGTCAAAAATCGTTTTGAATGTCTCGATGGTGAAGGAGGCACGACAAATTGAAATAGTTCAAACAGCCCAAGAGACTTTGCCTAAGAAAGAGAGAAGGGTGAGAGAAGTGGATGACTAAAGACATACTATTAATAAGGGGAATCTTCAGAAGGTTAGACATAGGTAAGGGCAGCAATATAAAGAGTTAACTCATAACCTGCCCCAATGAATAGAGCCCAGTGCCACGCCGCTAATCCCCATTATGCCCTCGCCAAATCCGCCCTGTACCAAGTTTATTTGTAAGACCTTGTTACTTGTGTTTTATTTTCTGTGCAGGCATGATATTTTGAAACCTATACATCTTTACAGAAAACCTTGTATATTAAAGTTAGAGAAAATTTTATCAGCTTTATTATGATATCAAATTTGTACGGATATATTATTTCATTATAAGCTAAGAATAAACCTTAAATTGTACTTTTCATTTTGGAGCAATTGTCTGTGCTATTTTTAGTTGGACATCCAGGCTTATTTGTGGTCAAATCATATTCATAATGTTAAATGCTTATATGGGAACATGCATTTGGAATTTTGTGGGAAATAGCTCATATTGGACCCCGCTAATAGGGCTTATGCCTTGACTACATAATGAACTGTTTGCGGTAAAAACGATTGGATGCACAATGCACATCTTGTTTTGTTCACTTATTTACATGATGGAGTGATAAGGTACATCCTGTATATAAAATACAAAACGCTAAATTACTTTCTTCTCCCCCACCCCCACCCCCTCCCTCTTTTGCTCAGACATGGGTAATACCGGACAGTCATGTTTTAGGACTATTGCGAAGGATGCTCTAACTCAATCCTGGCTGATTTCAAAAGAAAAAATCTTTATTTCCGTCATTCATGGATAAGTCATTACACAAAATGTTATTTCTGCCCCCCAAAATGTGTTCATAGATTTCAGTTGACCGATTTATTGTTATGAGGGGCTTGCATGTACAATTATTTTTGCGACAAAGTTGTATTCATTGTGATCCATTGTCTAACATAAATGCAGTGTTCATTGTTATGAATCAGTACTTTTGGCTGTATAAAGGTATCATGGGTGAAAGGTCAACATGGAGTAAAAGCGGACGGATGTACGTTATTGCCCCATGTTGTTCGTTACTACCGGTAATATTATTACTTTTGTGAGGAATCTAAACTAACAGGGTGAATATATCATTGTCCCCAAAAGCCCGTTATAAAAAGCACGTTCCACTGCTTATGATAATGACTGTACGCGTCGCATTTTACAGAAACTACACCTATAAAATAAAAACACTGAAAAACGACATGGATGCCATATACATGCAGGGTAATATGTTTTTTTATTTGTAATCTAATTTTGCTTTAAAAATCCATATTTCATTATTTTCACATTTCTCAAAAAAATGTAAGATCGCGTTTACCTATTACTGCTCTTCTCATTTAAAGCAGATACGAACTAAAAGCGCCATCTCGAGTCCTACAGTACTCGTACCTGGCAAGTTTCCTCATCTATAATACCAATGTAGTCAGTAATACAGACCGCTTGAATGATAACACACCAATTAACCTTTGAATACATTTATATCTCAATAATCATTTCTCTTAATAGCAAAATACATCCTTTTCCTCTCGAAACATCTTAGCTTTTCTATACAAATACAATTAAATGTTAACTTATCATCTGCATTATTAGTATCGTCGGCCTTACGCCAGAAGGGCCTTAACTGTTCTTGGCCATTCCGAGATAATCGCGTTTAAAGTTCTGGCCTCTATGAAAATTTAAATTGTGTTGTCTTTTATTTGTTTTTAAATTCAATTTCGATGAATGTGTTAAGTTATAAGGTTTTACATGATATGTACTAAATTTGTTGCCAATAATTCAGAGGTTTTTATGCTAAGTGCAAAAACATGTTAGGGACGTTCTGGCATGTGGCTTGAATGTAGCGCATTTGTGCCAGAAGGGCCGTAACGCAGGCCCGCGCGCGATATCGCTCTTCTAGCATGAGGCTTATTTGCGCGTATCTCTGCCAAAAGGGCCGTAACAGTGTGATGCGCACGATAGGGGCCGTGTGGCATACAGAAACTTGAACTACAGGCGATAAATTTATTATGCACGAAGGCCCATTGTAATTCAACTGCATTGCAGGCAGTGAAAACTAAACTTTTATATTGAAGTATTGTGTTATGGAGGGTGGCATTTTCTTTTTAAAGATTTGGAGGAGGGGGGGGGGGGAGGTATCATGCCAATTTACCACTTTATTTCATTCATTTCTTTCTTTACACTCTTACAATGACTATACATATCTTCATCCGTTCTTTATTCACTTCCTCAACTCTGTCTTTGCACCACAGTTCACTGATCTTTTGTATTTCACAAGTACTTGTTAAAAACGTATCCGATCTCTGTATTGCTGTTCTAAGAAAATCTTATGATTTGAGTGTGAGTGTAATACAATAAGAACAATGATGATGACGAAGATAATGTTAACAATAAAAGTAGAATCATGATAATGATACTATTTTTTTTTAATTGTCATTACATGTATTAGTTTTTCTAGGTTTTAGTTAACAACCTCCACAGAGTGCTGAAATTTTACTGGAATTGTTAAGTATATTCTTTCTTCATGAAAAATTTTCATAAGAAAATTTGTTCAGTACTGTATCTTATACAATGTAGCTACATGAGACACAATATACATCACATATATATATATATATACATATATAGAATGGAGGTTGCGATGGCGCTGATTTCTAGGTGTAAACAAAAAAATTAAATGAAACGCCGGAGAAGAAAAATTATTCGAATTCTCGGTCATAGACCTTTATCAAGAATGAATGACTGAACAATTTACACAAAAACATGATTGCGTACAACGAGCGTATTTTAAACTGAAACTAGGGGCGCTTATTACATATTGTTACGTAGTACAAGATAGGCGTAAAGCTAGGTAAACCAAATTATAGAGTAAAATCCACAGATCGACATGATAATATAATAAGCGCCCCCAGTTTCAGTTTAAAATACGCTCGTTGTACGCAATCATGTTTTTGTGTAATTTGTTCAGTCATTCATTCTTGATAAAGGTCTATGACCGCAAATTCGAATAATTTTTCTTCCCCGGCGTTTCATCTAATTTGTTTGTCTACACCTATATACATACATATATAATATATATATACATATTCAAAAATTATTGAATGAATTTCAAGAGTGACCTATTCGTTAGCGTTTTATCAATCCATACACGAAAAACCAGCATCGCTTTTCATAGACCTATATCAGAATGAGGATCTTTTTCCCATATTACATTTTAATCATATTCCAGTATAAAATTTTAAAAAAATGTGTAATATTTTATTACAATTGTAACGTACATACATGTAAAATTAAGAATTACTGTAACAATTAATCTGATACACATGTAATTTTTTATAAATCTTTCACTTCATTGTCAACTTTCGTGAATAGCTGGATAAATATATTATGTCAAGTATCTTCAATTAATTCCATTATCTTTGGGCAAAATAGACAGTAACATTTCATCACCATGCCATGTTATACTATAAAATTGTTTGAAATTGCAAATAGTCACTTCACAATTCTTTAATATTTTCGTTCACTTAGAAACAGTAAAAACAATATAGCAGTGACAGCAAAAAATCGAATAATGTCCCTTATTAGCGTACATTTTATTGAGACAGGACAAAAAAAGGGAAAGAAAGGAATAACAGAAGAGAGAAAGAAATACATAAAGAAAAATAGAATTGATGAGCTTACAATGAAATTATTTTCTTTTTCATTGAAAGATTTAAGATATCCCAACATAATAGAAACTAGTATACGGCACGATTCATCGACCATTTTTATTGATTAACATGAATGTTCACTGTAATATTATGTAATAATAACTCATGAATGGAGAAAAATGGCCTGTAAGAATTAGAAATTGACAAAAAATACTACTTTGTGAACTAATGTCATGTCGAGAACTAGAGCAAGATGATTACTTCATGAACACATTTCAACCAGATCTCTTTTTATTCTTATGTTTCGAAGGAATAATACGAATAAAAAACCTCAAAGATGTAACATTTATGATAATGTATCCTGCTTCTTTGTAATGATTCATTCCTTAATGAATCATCACAAAGTTCAATATGGTCATGGAAACTCAGAAAGGATGAAATAATAAAGCCCAACGATTGAGCTAAGGTATTCTTCTTTTCTTTGTTTTTTTGTCTAGATTCAAATCAAATTGAAATAGATAAAGATGAATGAAATTAGAAGTACCAAGATTAATCAAATGAAGCTCAGTGTCTAATGGCAGAAATTGAAAACTAAAGAAGAAAACATGATTTATAATGCACTTTGTAGTATGCATAATTATGTAATTTTAAAGTACATGTAATATGTTTCAATTGGTTGGAAAGCTTCTTCTCTTTGTTTTGAAAGAAGACGATAATTCCATTCTGTTCATGACTTTAACAGTCAATGTAGCATTTCATTCAAAAAATGTAAAAGGAATGAAACTGCATACATGCATTATTAACATCATTACATGTATTACAAAGCATATGTAAGAAATCTTATCTACAACATATTTTGAATGCGTTATTCTTGCCAGAATTGTTATTTGTTTCCATCTAATTATTTATAGAGAATGTCAGGAACAGCATATCTCTGTATATCATTCCAGAAAACAAAGAACCTATGATACGCATTTGCCAGGCTAGCTGTGCATGCCGAGACGCCAGCGCCATGCATACGGGCACACAGCCACCAAACTGGGTAGTTCCGCTGAGATTGATTACAGGCTGCTAAGCGGTTGTATAGGGCGAGGAGGGAGCTCCCAGACCGAAGCATTTCCTCCGTTCATGTCGGTGTAATAACAAGGGATGAATTGCGTATGCGCGAAAAAAATGTTCTGCTAAACTAGCTAAGCTAAAAAGTGCGGTCGGTCGGTTGTTGGCTCGCGCGCTCACATAACACGCGTCCAGTCTACAGCTCACATGTAGATCGCTGGGGCTAGGCTTCGCATCGAAATAATGTCGTTTACAGAATAGCAAATGGTGCGTATATATTCGTGCTGAACATGTTAAAATTCTGGGCGTACGCGTAAGCCCGCGTTTTGATGTGATGAAATAAATTGTCTGATAATTAATTGTATTTATATCAAAGTTCACTCGATGTAAATGGTCCCGTTAAGAGGTTATCAACAACATTATACTTTAACCCCTTCAGCACGACTATATACGCACCATTTCCTATCCTGTAAACGACATTCTTTTCGGTACGAAGCCGAGACCCAACAATAGCCCAGCGGTCTGCGTGCGAGCTGTACACTGGCCGCGTGTTACGTGCGCGCGCGAGCCAACAACCGACCGAACGCACTTTTTAGCTTAGCTAGCTTACCATAATCCTTTTCGCGCATGCGCAATTCATTCCTTGTTATAACACCGGCATAAACGGAGGAAATGCTACAGTCATTCATGTATGCGCCCAACACAAAGAAACAAACACATTATTATTTGTTGAAACATTTGTTATACCATCATTAATCCAGTTTCATATAAACTCGGTGCAGGATTGTCAGGAGGTTCTGAATTTAGTATAATTATGACATATGCGTCGTGTTTGGGATGGTGGCCTTACATTGATTTTAAAAGGGTTAGCATAGCGTTGATATCCCACTAGCCGCGTTCATGTGTATAGTGGCTTTATTGATTGAAACACCAAGGGATCTCTAATTCATGTCCTGTTCATTGTGCACATGCTTTTTCAAGTTTTTGATTAACCCGCTCCATTGTCTATAGTCTGAAAGCGCTTTGGGCGTGTCACTTCCTGCTCTTTCATAAAGAAAGTGCCCTTTTACTGGCTCCACAATAATACTTTTCCAAAATAAAATTACACTGGTATTTGACCATCAGATATCGAAGAGAGCTCATTCATTATCATTTGCGTGTTATCAAACAATACTGAACAGTTCATCTCTTCTAGACTTCAGAATAAGCGAAATATAGACCTGATTTAGCCCGCTTTAGGCCTACTCTTCAGAACCAATGGAAGCAATACAATGGAAAAATAAAGAGCTGGGACACTCATGATGATGTTACATCTTTACAACTTTTAGCTGCATGCAAACATTACACTTAAACAAGATACATTTTCATGTCGCTAAGGTGAAATATTAGGAGCTATAATCTATATAATGTACTACGAATGGGATTACATGGAATTATTCGGTGAGGGTATAGTGTAGATAGCCACATACTGGCATGACTAGCACAGCATAAAAATGTTATACGTGTAGAAGCCGCGGAAGAATCTTGACAAAATAACTATCACAGGTACAGACCGGCAGTATGTAATCATAATAAAAAATGAGGTGTTTTGACACCCCTCTGTATTCTATGAAAAGCCAATTCGTTCACCATTGAACGCCGGCCAGCCAAGCCCCATGCACAATTTCTTTTGGGATGTGCTCGTTTTCTTCATTTTTCGCGTCTTTATTTTCTTCCAAATGAAAAGCGCATCAGGTTCAACACACACACACACACCCTAACCATTTTCATTGCTTTGATAATGTTACTTTTCGAGGAATTAGGGGGGGGGGGTTGCCGGGGTACTCGCGGCACCCCCTTTGCCGAGATCAAAGTTTCATAATAAACATGCATTGTACGCTGATAAATTTCAGAGAACATTAGCTGAACACTTCAAACAGGTTGAGGTTCAATATGTTTTACAGAATAGTTTCTTGTGTAATCCCTGTTTATTTCTCCCCCTGTTTGGCCACAAATAACGATAACGATTTCCCGCCCAATTGGATCAAGAGCGTTATGAGGTCGGAGCATTCAAACTACTCTACTGAACTATTTCAGAATTCCATAAGTACTAAACTATCGTGTTTCAAAGCGAACTAATAAGTAAATAATACAAGACAATGAAGGGAAACGTTGATATCCCCGTCCAATCCCCCGCGCCACAACAGAGAGGAAGATCTCGAAAATGGAAAAAAGTTTGTGCTATGACTGTCATATATAGAATACGAAAAAAAAGTTTGTGCGATGACTGTCATAGAATACGAAAGTTAGTGTAGATAGCCACATACTGGCATGACAAGCACAGCATAAAAATGTTACACGTAGAAGCAGCGGAAGAAAAATGACAAAATAACTATCACAGGGACAGACCGGCAGTATGTAATCATAATAAAAAAATGAGGTGTTTAGACACTCCTCTGCATTTTATGAAAAGCCAATTCGATCACCCACGAACGCCAGCCAGGCCCCATAATTTGTTTAGGGATAGGCTCGTTTTCTTCATTTTTGCGTCTTTATTTTCCTCCAAATGAAAAGGGCGTCAGGAACAACACATACACACACGCACACACACACACACACACACACACCCACATATACACGCACACACCCTTACCATTTTTATTGTTTTGAGAATATAACTTTGCGAGGAATATCGTTGAGCCCAAATTTTTATAATAAACATGTATTGTACGCTGATAAAATTCAGAGAACATGAGCTGAACACTTCAAACAGGTTGGGGTTCAGACCCCTCCCCCCCCCCCCTACCCCATGAAAAATAAATAGCCTAAGAAACGTAGGCGCTATAAATGTACATAATTTAGGTATGTGCAAACCCTCGCCCCTGGAAAATTGACTACAGAATAAATAACAATATTGTCGACTGATTTGACTGATTCGACTGATGAGACTCAAACCCCGCCCCTCATAATAAAGCTTGTATCTTTCACTATATTACCCTAAGAAAATTAAAGCGGCTGAACTCGTAAAATTGTCAATTTATTTAGTCTTGGTACTTGCGCCTCCTCCTGGGAACTTTCAGTTTTGTTATCATGATTTTGTTCATCATTTCTCATCATTATAGGATCATTCGTTCGTCATCGGTTCGTCTAACGTGTTCATGATAAAAGTTATGCATTTTATTCTTCAACCTTTTCTTTGAAGTACATGTATTGGTTGCCAGGGTTGAAAAAATCTGCCCAGCTTGAAATGTTCAAAAGCATGGATTTCCTGACTTTTCCACTGCAGAAGGAAATAAAGACCAGCATCTTCACCAACTAATAATCCCCCCATTATATTCAATGGAGCTTCAATCCCGGATTCTACCTCAATAATAGACTGGCCCGGTAACCTGTATACACATGAACAGTCAGAGCCGTTCTCCGTTATCGGATAATGAACAAGTTCTCCGAAAATGGAGAATATGCCGCAATCATCGAGCCTCCCTCGGTTCACCTACTTTCGCCTACGCGTGCAAAGTGAATGGCAAACCGCGACCGTTATCCAAATAAATGATTTGAAAAAATCATATTAAAAATGCCACCGGTTAGATTATCGTGTAAAGGAAGTATGTTAACTAAACAGTATTAAGGTTTCATCACGAAAAATTAAAAGATGATCTATCCGGTGGAACTTTTGTTATTGGCAAAATAAATCCGTACCCGAGCATTCAATTTTCAAATTGTGATGCAGATAGCCTTATTCAATACGTCGGGATTATTATTCGTCAAACACGTACAATACACATACGCATTTACCGTAGCGGTTAATGCATGCGCTATGCACACCAGCCCACTCACCGAAGCTAGCATCGCAATCCTACTTGATCGTTAGCAGTTATTCAGTTTTCTTTGTATTATCGCTTTAGCTACAGTCCTATTGGAAATATGATCCATTATTTTATGATGTTTTCGTATTATGAAAACATCAGTTGATGGGAAATATTCTTCAGTGAACAAGTGCTGCAATCGATCGCACAGAGTCTGCACGTACACAGTTGAGGAAAACACATCTGCAGCGGAATCCAAAGGAACAGCTACCGGGGAGCGCCGGGGTGCTGTCTCTGTCAGCTCCGCTTGCGCCGCTTGCTTGCAGTCGAACTTCGTAGCTCTATTTAAATTGCCCGCTCCAAGCAAAAGTGAGTTTATCGAGGAAAACCCGTGGTTTCTGAAAGCAGCCCAAAAGCGGCACCATTCCTATTTTGTATGTGAGGCTTGCTGCAAGCATTTCAGTCGTGTTGTGATAGGGACTTCGGCTTCAAACTCGCAGCGCGCACACATAGTTTTCAATTTCGAATAGTACAGGCAGCCTGGAAGGAGAATACGATCTAACGGCTCAATGCGAGCCGTTCGCATCTCCCAACTCCCTGCTCCAATAATGGATAATACTGTACATGTAGTTGATTCGCCGTTTCGGGCTAAGAGACTTGGCTGATGAATGTCTTGGTGGTTACCGCAAACGAGACGCCTTACAACAATGTAAGCTATTCAATTTCTGCCATGTATCGTGTATAAGAGTGACCAATCGATAGCGTGCGCGCGTACTGCACAAAAGCAACAATATGTATAGAGCGAGTTCGGAATTCGCTGCTTCTTAAGCAATTATATCCGACACACACAGTTCCAGGAAATAGTAGACTCAGCGAATCTAAAATCTGACAAAATATCGTAGACTGACTTGAATGTGTTTGTATACTAATATCCTCGAAAAGGACTCGTACACCGCCATGCTAAACATGTAATTACATAACTACAGTCAATAAAAATTGAGATGCATGTATAGCCAAGGAATCAAGGTCTGTACACATGTAATCTATTCTGAATTTAGATTGTAAACAAATGCATTTTGATGCAATCAAACTGGGCCTTTCTCGGAAGCGAGAATACCCGGTTCCCGTCTGTGAGGAGGCACCACGGGGCCCGAGTATACTGGGTTCCCGTCAAGATCGGGTAAATTGCCTGTTAATGACGTCACGACCACGCGATGATCTTCAAAAGCCTATTTGAATAAGAATTTATCAAAATTGATATATGACAAAGGTTTCAATAAAAATGATTTTTCAAATTAAGAGTTTTGCTGGACACAAGAAAGTGGGTAAAAAATGATTATAAGCTAAATTTACACATGATATTGATAGGGATGGAACAGTATTGATTCCTAGGCCTCAGTGTCATATGCTATGAAAATACGTGCCCGTTGTTCCCTAAAGATTTAATCCTGCTGTACATAGCGGGATTGTATGCGAAATATAGGTATCGTTTGATTTCAAATTACCAATCATTGTAGTTTATTTATTGCCACACACGAGCAATTATTGAAATTAAACATCATTAAACTAAATTTGGATTTTAAATATTCTATTCACACGCAATGCACCGTGTCAAATGAAATGGAATAGTCATGTCAGATTGCATTGTAGACTTTCTAAATCCCCACTACTGTGGTATATTTTGTTGTGTAGTTAATGTACGCTTCATATCTGGTTGTAGGTATTCCACGTACCTTAACCCTAGTATTGCGAGCTTTGCAAATACAGGGACTATTGAAAGTGTCAAAGATAATATTGTCTGGATACAACATTTCATGATTTGAGTCACAATTTAACACTCTAAATTGCAATCAATTTTTTATAGCTTCGTGACTTACTTGATAACAATGACAGAGCAGTGTATCACATTGTCTTTGTCCGACGTCCAGTCGGCAGGAATGGTCCTTCCTTCCCAATCTACTTTCTCACGAAAAATCGATCTCCCCTCTGTAGATAGAGATAAAAAAAAAAGAGAATGCAAACAAGTTACAAACGTTAAATCTGAATATGGTATGTGAATGTGGACTATGGTAAATATTTTTGCAAACATAACCAGGATAGGTTTTCACTTTCCCTGTAAAGGTTTTTAAAGCTGTGACTGTAAGATTTCATACACGTTATAGTTAGGGTCTACTGCTGATTCCTTCTAAGTTTCACGACTCTGGCACATGATCTACTTACCCTTTAGCACTGATACTGATTTATGATTTAGAGCGGACATACATATATGGATAAAGTTTGAATATATTATGTGAAACGACTTGGATTCACATAAATGCACTCAAAGCTGGTTGGAAATATGCTAGTGTCATGTAATGGAATAGCCATACTCAATTCAGTATTAATCAATTTGAATTCACAATTAAGAGTGCAATGTTTTGTATTATTTTCTTTTAATTATATTGGTAGCCCTGTACTGTATGTCATCAATATACCTCTCCCTCGCAATAAAGAGTTGCTTCATCCTCCCTGATTTAATGCAACTTCAAGTTTATTATTAGTTTATTAGAGATTAACAAATTAATTTTCAAAAATGTGGTATCATATGAGAGGTGATAAAATTGCTCACCGCTGTTACGTATACGTTCTTCTGTTTGGGGCGGGCACATTTTGGATTAGCAGCGTGGAACAAGGCTCTAATCAATGGGGTAGGCTTTATGATTGGTTGATTTCTGAAAATGCGTTCTCAAAGTAGTATATTAATTAAATACGTATATTATTGGGCTACTTTATCACAGAAAAGAAATTGTTATTACTTCTCTGTTTTCATGATATTAAGGGGTGAAATCTTATGTATATCAATCGGTACACTGATAATAGCTATTACGTCGCCCTCTAGAGTTGTTTTTTTTTTTTATATTCGAACACTTGTTTTACCATGAATGTTTATTATGCCATCGTGGATATTGAAAAATACGTCATAGCGCAGCGCAGTATCAACAAAATACTGTGTGCAGATAGTGGAGCAACACCAGACGCTGAATGCACGATGCCCCGATGCTAACCGGCTATAGCCATTGATGCTGCCAGCTGTTTGGTAAAAATCGTCCGTACCACGACCCGTATCCTTATAGATCTACGTGATGAGGACGGAAAGTCAAAGCTAGATAAATAAGCAGGATGGCAGATAACAAAAAATACCAGGAATCCCGGAAAATAGATCAAAGAAGGAGGCCCCGCCTTGTTTTATATGAATACAAAATAAGGAGGGGAACAAGAATGAGAAAAATATCAAAAACTGTATCATTCGAATTTTGTGTTACATACGTTGTGATGCTTAATAAAACCTCATGAAGAAGTGGTAGCGGTCTCAATTAGAACCACCCGGTTGATTTTCTTTAATCAAAAAGTGAAACAAGGTGCCGTATTATGTTGTTTAATATGTTCATACACACATACGGGACGCGGTATGAACGCATTATATGCATGCTATGTCGCATGTCGTTATTTGTGTACGTATGCAAATTGTACACGTGCTGATGCGGATGGTGAGATCTAGACACGAAATGCCTGCCCTCTAATTGTTAGAGGCCAAATGACAAACAGGAGATGTTAACAGACTACATCTAAGGTCATCAAGTTACATGGCTGAACTTCTTTGAGTACATTTTTTTATGTTTATTTATTTCCATCGTGATTGCATGGTGATCTGTGACCGTGTTACACCCTCGCTCCAGCCCGCCCGCGCCATGCGATCCAGCTTGAGCAAGCCCTGAAAAGGATGACATGTGTTTAAACAATTTGATTAGCCAGTGCTATATCCTACAGTAAGAAAGAGGATATACGTAACTTAGTTGTTGTACAAAGCCAAGTTTGACGAGGGCCTATATCTAAATCTAAGACATCAAACAATAATTTAGATGAATTCTGATCTATATTTGTGCAACTTTAAAATCCAGAATTGTTCAGGAAAGATTATCACAATTCATAAAACTCATCAAATATTTTTTTTTTCATCAGACAGCGAATATCCTCATTCTTTTTCATTGTGATGCTTTCTTCAATGAATGAACAGCTTAAACTTGACAAAATTATGTTAGGTTGAGAATTCAGATCATAAAAGGGATGTGGTTAGGATAGGTTAGGTTTTAGTGAGGTTAATATGTTATTTTCGGGGAATTTTGTGGCCCCAATTGCAAACACTAGCATTTTTGACCGTGCACCAAAACTCTCGGTAACAACACAGGTTTCAATGTGCGCGTCCAAACTTATTATTGCGCTGGTCCGATAAAGTAAACATTCACAAAAGTGTTATCATTATCAAGTCAGAATTATATTACAGCTCCTCTATTTCATCACTGTATTTGAAATGAGGTCTCAGGATGCTGATACGAGAGCAGCCTTAAAGTCCGTCAGCATTCATTGGAAAGACTACACTGCAACCGTATCAAGCTTAGCCTACCGTGAGCATTCATCTGGCTAGTACAGGACTACAGGTGTACCACTGTATGGATGCAGCCTCAGCCACAGTGCAGCTAATGGCGTCAGGGACTGAACTGGGAAGCTGGTAGCAGAGTGCATAGCCACTGCTCTAAGGCTGTAAAATGTTCTGGGGCGTGGGGACATTGGCAGTGAGCCTTCGTGCCATGCTATTCCTTCATAGGCTGTTTAAGGAAATAAAGATGTATCTATACAGCTTAGATTTCTCTTGGGAAACGAATGAAATGAATTTTCATGTATGACGTCATGAACTTTTTTACTTGGTTTTGCGTATCTCAGTAATCATATATTCATTTTCTCCAAAACTTCAATATGTGGTAGCTGAGATATTGCTCCATGGTAAAAATAGTCTTTAATTTTTATTTTGATCACGTCTTCATCGTGTCAACTTTGATTATGGGCATTAATATAAGAATCACACTTTTCTACGTGCTGAATTTAAGAGAGGGGCATTTTTCAAATCACTATGACATGACGATCTTCTATGAGCTGTATCTCGCTTATGTTTCAATATTTTACTCTTAAGTGCTCTCATGTCGTAGGAGAGTCTACTAGCTTTTGGGAGCGTGGTCTCATTTTGTAATCAGATGTCGGGATCATGGTGAGATTTCAGCTCGAATATCGATTTCTAAATCATTTTGGCCCCTGTTGTGCATTACGTATTAAGTGAATGGGAAGATTTGTGGCTCAATGGGTAAGGCGCCATATGAAAAAACGCGAGGCCCCCGCTTCGATTCTTAATTTGGGTACGGTCAATTTTCTAAATCCTTTTGCAAAGCTTTTTTGCCAACTTCTTTTGTTCTATCCCTCACTTTGTCATTCTCTTTGAGATTTTCGTTCCCATTCTTTTCCTCTCGCCACTTTATCTTACATGACTATTAATTACGTGTCCTTAGTCTATACATGTAACCATTTAGGCAAGTCTATGAAATGTTAGTATATTGTAGTTGCATATGAGCTTGTTTTAGCGGTGTCTCTGATTTCTTATGAATAAACGGTGTCACAATTGAAAGTACATAGTGTAACCGCGCATTTACCAGCCCATGTCTATGCATGGAATTGTCAATGCAAATCACCTTATATTTGTCCACAAGTATGTCTCTTTCCATGCCTTTTGCAATACTCTATACTTTATCATAGTCTTTGAGTTTTTCCCCCATGTTTTTTTTTTCTCGCCTTTTTAGCTTAAATGATTATTAATTAAATGTGAGCGAGAGAGAGAGAGAGGGCGCTACCATGAGAATGAGAATGCATTTGTGGAGGTCTCAGATTTTTCATATTTTCTATCGTTTTTAATGGACAATTGTTGATATGTAGAACTGTTTTGATTGTGCATCTTAGTCCTTAATGGGTGCGGAATGGTCTGGGGACATCAATTCAGTCACCTTGGGACAAGTTATTTTTTTTTCAAGGTAACTCACTTTTGTTCACTGTGTTTTATCAGAGCCCCACATACTGCACTACATAAGCCCAGTCTGCAAACTAAAAAAGTAAAGAACAAATCAAAAGTGTCGACATGGGACCTATACGGGAGTAAGGACCAATTATTCAGCTTCATCTCATATCACTCATTGGTTAGTTAGAGTGTCATGCGATAGGTTTAAAATCCCCGACATTTTTAATAGAGTTACGGCCATTTTCGGTAAGTCCCGTGAATACCGTGCGTAATATGGCACTTTGACCACAGACTTCAAGCTAAAACAGTAAGACCCAATCAAGAAGTTGCGACATGGGACCTATATGGGGGTAAAGAGCTAGTATTCAGCTTTTACCTCATATCATCATTAGTTAGTTAAAGTGTCATGCGATAGGTTGAAAATCCCCGACATTTTAGGAAGAGTCATGGCCATTTTCGGTATATCCTTGGAATGTCGCGCATGACATGCATGAATTGACTGAAACGCCTATTTGAGCCCATATTTCAAATTGAAACAGTAAGACCCTATCAAAAAAGTTCTGGCATGGGAACTATAATGAGAGTAAAGAGCAACTATTCAATTTTCACCTCATTTCATTCATTAGCGATGTAGATTGCCATGCGAAAGGTTTAAAAGCCCGGACATTTTTGGAAGAGTTATGGCCATTTTCGGTTAATCTTGTGAATACCATGCGTAATATGCCGGTTTGAGCCCAGATTTCAAACTAAAAAAACAAGACCCAAACAAAAAGTTCCGACATGGGACCTATATCTTAATAAGAAGCAACCATTCAGTTTTTACCTCATATCTTTCATTAGGTAGTTAAAGTGTCATGCGATAAGTTCAAAAGCCTCGACATTTCTGAAAGAATTATGGCCGTTTTTGGAATATCCTTGGAATGCCGTGCATACATTGGCAGAAACGGGTGTTTGAGCCCATATTTCAAATTGAAACAGGAAGAACCAATCAACAAGTTCGATGTGCCACCTAAGAGCAACTATTCAGCCTTTATTTCATATTATTCATTAGTTAGTTAAAGTATCATGCGAAAGGTTTAAAAGCCCCGACATTTTGGAAAGAGTTATGGCCTTTTTTGGTAAATCTTGTGAATACCGTGCTTGATGTGGCGGTTTGAGTCCAGACTTCAAACTAAAACAGTAAGATCCAATCAAAAAGCTCCGACATGACATCTATTTGTGATTATAAATCAAATATACACTTTTTTGTGATATAAACCATTAGTTATTTAAATTGTTTTACGATACTTTAAAAGGTACTAACATTGTTTCATGAATAACGACTATTTTCGGTATATCCTGTAAATGCTCTGCGTAAATTGGCCAAAACGCCGGTCTGAGCCCATAAATCAAATTTGAATAGGAAAAACTCAATTAAAAAGTGCCACCTATATGAGAGTGTAGAGCAATTATTCAGCTTTTACCCGATTTAAATCATTAGCTGGTTAAAGTGTGAAACGATAGTGTTAAAAGCCCTACATTTTAATAAAGATTACACGCCCTTTTTAAGACATGGCTGATATGCTGCTCGTATAATGTTTTCCAAGCTGGGTTTGTTCATCATCTCTACGAAATAAGAAAAAAAAAATCCACATTTTTTTTATATATCAAGTAAAGACATACATTGATCCTTTAAACGATTCAGCTTCTTTTTTCTTATAAGTGCCACGTACTTCTTGTTTCTTTATTTTCACAAGTAACGATTTAAATTCTCATTTTTTTAAGACGCCGTAGCACAAAATTATATTGTTCTGAGGCGTAGCAAACGACGGAAGTCTTTAATCGTCGCGGACCGGAAGTGTTATTGGTTGCCAAAAGTAGCTCAATGGCTATTTCAAATTAATATGCTGTGTGTATGCAGTGTTGCCTATAATACTTGTACCATAAATAAAGACGTACTCGTGATATATCCTCAACTAAGTGGACGCGCATGCGCATGAAGGGCTACACAGCTTTTCATGAATAATTCATTTTTATTACCGTTAACATGTGCGGAAAAAAAAAATCGCAAATGGGGGAACGTTTACTCCGTAATTCGACTTGAAATCTTGTGTGATGAGTGATGTTTGAAAAATGCTGTGTTCGTGATATAGTTTGGGGAAATTTCGGTGTATGGAAATTGCGTGCATTAGTGCCAAAATAACCCGCTCTCGTACCGGACTCGTTGCCGAGTCATCCAGTCACGGGCCGGAGTCCGAGTCCGAGACCGAGTCCGGCAAAATCGGACTCGAGTCCGGTCTCGAGTCCAAGACCGGACACGAGTCACACATCACTGATGGTAAATCATCTGCATTTCAGTGTAACATTGAAGTCAGACATGATGAAAAGCTCTCTCCATTGCTCTTCGCAATACATTCAAATGATTTTGAGGCATGCATTAGTAGGCACTACAATAGCCTGCATTATTTAGCAAAGGAAAATGTAACATGGTACTAGTCCCAGATGTTGGAAATTTAGATCTATACCTTCACCTATACTCTATTGTATGCTGACGATAGAATAATCCTAGCTGAAATCCCAGAGGAACTCCAGTCATCCCTTAGTGCGGCACATCAATACTGACATGAATGGAAATTTAGTGTTAGTGCAAGTAAATCTAAAAGTAAAAGTAAAAGCTATATTTACCATGAACGTTAAGGCGGAGAAGCTTAATTTGCCTTTAGATATCCAATGTGAGTTATTTGATCACTTGGTCTTGCCAATTCATCTATATGGTTGTGAGGTATGGGGTTATGAAGATCTGAATGAAATATAAGTATTTCACAGACAGTTTCAGAGGTCAATATTACACATAAATGAATTCACCCCTGATTGTATAATCTATCGATACACAGGCGTTGGTTTCAGTATTACGTGGACAAGTAATGCCTTTAAAATAAGACTTACGGAAATGTAAAAATATGAATGGAAAGCTACAACATGGTCAAATAGTGTATGCCCAAATTACAGGATATTTAAAAAGGACAATGTCTTTGAAGAGTATTTAGTATAATTAAATCCTAAAGATATAATATCTCTGTCTCGTGTAAGATGTAGAACAAACCGTTTACCAGTTACCAATGGCAGATTCAGAGAGTGTACCATTAGCGAATTAGAGTCTCCCTATATGTTAGTTATAGTGGATAAATTCCACTATCTATTTTTACCCATTTTTTAGCAAGGAAAGAAAATAATATTTATGTCGCCGTGTGGGAACGATAACGCTACAGAAGATGGAGTGGGAGATTATATTTGTTCATTTATGAAGTATATTATTCTAGATTTTCATTTATTACACGAAAAGGGTCTCTGGCTTGAGATTAGTGCCAATAAGAAAAGGGTTGTTGGTATAATAATTGTATCGAAAACTCAACACTCATGCTTCCGAATTTCAAGATATTGTGTGAAATATATAAGCCGATCTAAACTAGATAAATCAATAAATCAAATTATTTTGTGTTGGGATATTTTAGTAATGATTTGTTTAATAACAAGCAGAATGATCAACATTGCAGCAGCGTTGCATAAGTTGACAACAATTGATTGCATCAACAACAAGGGTAACGAATTCAACATGTTCTTCAATTGAACATGCCTACACTCATTTCAGTGATTGTACTATCCATGCATGTGTTCTAGAAACTGATGTATCTTACCGCTACCCCATATTCGTGTTTTTTTTTAATTGCAAAACTAGACACAAAGGTAAATAAAAAAAGGAACAAGTCGTACCTTTACGAATTACAAAATAAAAATGTGTTATGAAGATCCTACCAAAATCCGAAAAATATTTTTGCAAGTGTTGTGGTCATGTTTTTACATATGTTTTAAAATGTTTTTAATAAACATGCCCCTGTCTTACACAAAAGTATAGGAACAGATATAAATCATCAAATTTTGTTGTAAAATATAAGGTAAATAATAAAAGATCTAGAAATGCCCTAACCTTCCTAATTAAACAAAGCTAAACGTGATCATTATTGATATCTAAGAAGGAAACAAACGCGATACCAATTAAACGTGGAGAACTGTCAACGAGTTACTAGAGAGAGCAAGTGCCCCAACAAACACAAATGATGTTCAGAAGTTAAGCATTGTACGAAATAAAACAAGTATAACTTCACGTGATGATTCTGAAACTGCTTGTAATTACATCAAATCGTTTTAAGTGTAGGACTAAATCTAGCAGATAACAGAGTAGTCATAACAATCCATACTGATTTTACATTGTATTTGACGTCTAAGCAAAATAGGTAATTATTTTGGAAGCCAGAGCCAGAATATAAAGTGTTGAACCATGTACAATGCACCAATATAAGGAAAACGTGTGGGTATGCTGCCTGCGCGACTTGTTAAAATGTTGGATACTATATAACGACACTATTGACTCACATTAGTAATTTACCATTAAAAGAAAACAAATTTTCAGATGCTTTAAATATAGCTGAGGTAATACCTGTGTACACAAAAGGGTAAAAAAGGTTCTAGGACATTACAGGCCAATGTCAATATTACCAGTTTTTAGATAAAAGGAATTACAAATTAACAATATTATGCAACAACATCATGAAAGCTTTCATAAGAGACATAATACAAAGTTATCGATTATTGATTTAACAACTATTCTTTTGAAATCACCGGATGATGGTTAAATCACATTAGGGTTATTAATTGATTTTCAGAAAGGCTTTTGATACCAAACACCACAAAATTTTTCTAAGAAAGTTATTACACTGTGGAATACGTGGTGTTGCTTTATACAAAGATACAGTGTCATCTAATTTGAATATCATGTGGTGTCCATCAATGATCAGTGTTGGGACCAACGCTCGTTTTAATTTACATTAATGACTTGTCTAATTCCACTCAGTACTTCTCATTTCTGATTATTTGCTGACGACATAAATCTGTTCCACACTTTGAGGTGGGCAAGTCGGAGATTGATATGCATTTAGTAAATAAGCATTTGGAAAAGATCCAGACATGGTGTATGCTAACAAGGTTACAATCATCTTGAGAAAACGAGTTACATGTTAATAGGACGTAGAAGATGATCTGTGAAGGTTAGCGGTGCGCTTGAAACATCTGGCTCAGATATATTTGAGGCAAATGTGGCATCCTTTGTACGACCTCAAATCGATATAC
Source organism: Arbacia lixula (assembly GCA_963669155.1). Taxonomy (NCBI): domain Eukaryota; kingdom Metazoa; phylum Echinodermata; class Echinoidea; order Arbacioida; family Arbaciidae; genus Arbacia; species Arbacia lixula. The sequence goes on from CAVLGW020000001.1 coordinate 349,579, forward strand.
ACCTTACATGGGAACAACGTTAAAAAATGGTTAATAAAAATCTCCATTAGAAGGTTAGTTTTTCATTCAGACTCAGTCATTTTGTCCCGCGGAAGGTATTATTGCTGTCATGGAACGATCCTTAAATTTGAATATGTCACCCATTCTATATGTTCCCTTTGAAAACTACGGAAGGCTAGTTAAGTAAAACCATACATGAAATATGAATATGGTCACGTTTCATAAACTCGCCTGCAAATAGGGTGGCGCCGTTACATGTTTAGTTGTTTGGTAAACAATGTCTTATTTTTTCCAAACCTCATATATTTCTTAACAAAAAGTTCTTAACCTACCAACTAGGTATTACATTAAAGCTTACTTATCAAGCTGTAATATGGTTCATCTTATTAAGATTTTACTCGATATTTCATTCATTCCATTCATGTGCATCTTACTTAGTGAAAATGATGAAATATTGCAACAAACAACATCGTGAAGTATGAATGTAGAAATCCGCAAAATTATATGTTGTTGTTTCTGCCTGATATTTGAATTGGGCAAAACCATCAGTTCACTTTAGGTTGTCGTCTAGAATTATATAATATTTCAACTGGCACGAATGATTACCTACCTCTTTGGTATTATTTTTAACCATTCACACCTGATCTACTTAAGCTTCGGTCAGTGTATGCATCTGAATTCGTTGGGTTCATGTTATCACTAGGAATCGCAACTAACGTGCATGTCTTTTGAAGATAATACATAAATTGATACTTTGGGATAGAAACAAACACTTTATTTAATTGAAATTCACTTTCAGTTTTTGATGCCCATCCTATCTTCTGTCCAAGGTGGCCCCAGATTTATAAAGGATATTGAGGAGCGCAAGTTTTGAAGCAAATCCAAGGGACAGATTCATCTGCACGCAGTGCGTTATACAGCGTCATGGATAAAAGTAAGACTTCCTTTCCTGAGTTATACATTGGTTATTGTCTTTTGAGGCGCATGTTTTATTTGCATGTCTCTTTTCTTTTAAATGCATTTTTGTTTTCATTCTATCTATTTCTTTTTGTCGAGCCCACCGTAAGTGGATGGAGACTTAGGGATCCAAATTGCGTCCATCTGTCTGTCCTTGACGCTTACAAAAATTTGAATAACCGTCAACCGTGCAACTGTTTGTAACCAAACTTCAATAATATGATTAATGGCAATAAACCAGTATAACAACTTCAAAAATGAAAACGCAGATTCGAGGCTACACTTTACTTACCCAATTGTCTCACCACTTGTTTAAGAGCGTTTGTCTTATCGGACAGTTCTGTGTTGATACCGCGGTTATCAATAAAGGCGAGGTTTCGAGTCATCGGAATTCTCTTCATCCACATTGTATGACCTCCTTGTGCGTCGTCTGGAGCCACTTCGACCAAATATTCTTCCGGTCGCGAACCATTCAGTGCAAAGTGAATGGAATTAATCAACGATGATTTACCTGCGCGCGGAGGTCCAAAGAGGCCCACATTGAGAGGCATTTGGGATCTAAAAATATTCAACCGAAGAGACTTTTCTATTTTAAGTTGATCATATGTCGCGTTTGCCTGTCTTGTAGATTGTATTAATTTTTCTTGAGCCTGCTTTTCTCTTTCCGCGACTAATTTTGCTCTAGCTTCTGCCTCAGCTGCCTTTATCTCAGCTTTGTGCCTCTCCTCAATTTCTTGTTCACGTGTTTGACGTAGCTCTTTTTTGCTTGGACCATTACCCATAGTGTTAGAATGATGTGAAAAGGTGTGCTACACGGACAAAACGCTCACATAAGTATAATGTGTGAGCTGTGCATGTTGCAGTTCATTTTAAGGTAAGTTTCCGACCAACTGATCGGCATATCAAATAGATACTGTCATTCGACTTTGTCTCGGGTTCGTGACCAATGATAAACCAGATTTAGTTATCACTTCACAGTGTGTCCATAGGTCGTGTATCAAAAAGCGGCCAAAGTCCAACATCAATGATGTATAGGTCCTAAAGACAAGCATAGTTGCCTATAACCGCACGATGCCGATTGCAAGTATATTTACCTTTCAGTTCATTTCTTATTTGATCAATTTTCATCAGAAAAATACAATAATTATATTCACCCAGCTGAGGTCATATGGATGTAAAAATAATCGGTTCAGATAAAAAAAAAAGATGCAAGTTCACTTGAACATTTAAGAGTAAATCTGATCTTTACTTGTTTTGAGCAGTACTTTGAGAAAAAACTCCTCGAACATATTTGCAATCAACCTAAAAAAATACCACATCGAGGCGTGTTAAGACGTATCTCGTATGCAAGTGCTTACTTTGTCTATGGGCAAACTGAGATTATCAGCGACTAATAGAATGGCGGGCTGACCAATAGAATGACAGCGCACGGCAAATGCTACTCCCTGTTTCATCAGTGCTAACATGAATACTAATAATTTTATGATAATGATCCGGAAATCATTGGTCTTGGTTCGAGCAGAGTGAGTTGTCGGAGGGTCTTTTTTTGTCCAAAGGTGGCCAAAATTGAATATTAACGAGAAATTTAAATCTTTATTATAACCAATTAGGTAGTCTGTCGTGTAATATGATTATTTGGAAGACAAAACGCTGAAACCTCACCATTGTTATCACTTATGATTTCATGTTTTCATTGTATTCATACTATTTATTATGCTCATAATACTAAGATGATGATTAGGACGAAAATTAATGATGAAACGTGTATTTGTCTATTCTTGCATATTTACTTCGTGTGAATCTTTCTTTTTGTAAATATAGGCACGCAATAATTATTATCTATTGGTATGAATAGCTTTTTTAATATTAATAAATCAATTTGATGAACAAAAAACACATTTTCGGGGGAAATTGTTAAAAGGACACTTTATATGATGGGAGAAAATCAAATATTTTGCCAAAGGTGTTATGAAAATCATCTCAAAGCAACCAGAACTTGCTATTTTTTTGTTCCAAATGTCATCCACTTTAATATGACACTTTACATGATGGGAGAAAATGTCAAGTTTTCAGCAAAAGAACATCATATAAAGTGTCATATTAAAGTGGATGACATTTGGAACAAAAGAATAGCAAGTTCTGGTTGCTTTGAGATGATTTCCATAACACCTTTGGCAAAATATTTGATTTTCTCCCATCATATAAAGTGTAATATTAAAGTGGATGACAATTGGGACGAAAAAATAGCAAGTTCTGGTTGCTTTGAGATGCTTTTCATAACACCTTTGGCAAAATATTTGATTTTTTTTAGAAAATCCCAAAAATTGAAATTTATGAAATACACATTCTATCGTATTTCCCAAAATCGAAGTGCATTTCTTTTTAGAAAGCTGCCTAGATATATGTTTTATAAGGTGTGCAAAAATCAAGGGGATCTTGATATATTGTTATGGTTCTCCAAAGTCCAAAATACTGAACCAGAATAGTCAAATGTTAACCGATGAAGACAAATGCAACTATCAGCATAAGGGTCAGCTATTTTGGAGAATGCCAACTTATTTCAGGATGACCTAAAAAGATTTATTGTATTGTTTAAGCTAAAAAATCATATTAAACCAACATAAATGGCATCTCCTCGTGCACCATTGACGGAGATATGGCCAGAAGTAGTCACTCGCGGTGGCCATTTTTAGAAAATGGCCGTCATTTGGTACGTCATAGTGGATGTCAAGAACAGTGCAACATGTAACTCTACTAGTATTTTAAAGTGATTAAGCGCATTTCAGGATTCCTTGATGAAAACGATTCGTAGGTAATAAATCGTAAATTACAATTACAACCCGTATTTAAGTCGAGTTCCTCATTTGGAGATTGCGTACCCATAAATCTCCATAAGGAACACTCACATCTTTACCAAATATTGACATGATAATGAAAACACATGTAGAACTAAATTATCCAAGCACATTTGGATATTGATCCATCTTGAATTTTGGCCAGGGAGGCAATGGCGGCCATTTTGAAACATGGCGCCATTAAAAAAATCGAAAAAAAAAATTGTTTTCATCATATAAGGTATCATATTAACTCTCTGTACGTTTCGTTCGCATCAATGCACAACCGTGGACACGTTTCGTTCGCAATTTTGCACACAACACACGTAGGTGAATGGAAATGGCAATATGTGCGTACTGCGAACCGTACCACTGTTCGGTACTATTGCTCGCGATCGTCACTGTAATAGGCTTTCCGCTCGTTCACGTTGCAGCATAGGGTTACATAGAAGATTTCGGAGAATTTTGATCATTTTGTTTCGGTATTTTTCCATCCTGTACAGTACAGAAGAAAATCACACAAGTTCCTTGTTATTGTACTGTGATTATGTGGGTTCGTGTACATGTACGCATTGTAGGAGATCTCTTTGTATTACAACACAAAGAGCTCCTAGAGTCCTAACCAAGCCAAATTCTTGGCCATACAGGCTTTTCTATGCACATCCTGTATCGAACTTTCTTCTTTTCAAAACTTATCGATTTTGATATCAATAGAAAGGTCATGGTCTTAGAAGGTGCGTGTACATGTACGCATTGTAGGCGATCTCTTTGTATTACAACACAAAGAGCTCCTAGAGTCCTAATCAAGCCAAATTCTTGGCCATACAGGCTTTTCTATGCACTTCCTGCATCGAACTTTCTTCTTTTCAAAACTTATTGATTTTGACATCAATAGAAAGGTCATGGTCTTAGCAAAATAACTGTAATAATCCCCTGCAATTTACAGCAAATGAAGAGTCCAACATACCATTTACATTAGCACTACTGAAAACATTGACATTTTTTTTCAAATGTTCCGCACAAGTAAAGCCCTGTGATACAGTAGCTCCTCAACTGCCAGACAAAATACATATGGGTGGAAAGCTCATGAAATTCTCTATATTTTATATGTACACTATTTTTCCTCACGACAATCTAATAAAAAGTTATAGCCCTTGAAAGCTACTACTCCGACAAGAGTTCATTGGAATATGCGCACACTCAAATTAATGCAACGCACAGGGGGTTCACAGGTGAACGCACAAAGAGTTAAAGTTAATTAAATTCTCTATAAGGTGATACCAAACTCACATGGCTTTGGAGTGATTTTTATGAAATTTCGGGCCAAAAATGTAATTTTGAAACGACATTTCAAATGCTAAATCTGTTACTCATCTGTTGTCTCGCAATGTAAAGTAAACGAAATCGAAAAGATCACGACGTTTCGTGAGCCGCTGCAACACATAAAAAATTGTAGTAATTAGGGGTTTAAATACCCTATGGCCGGTGCAGCGCACTAACTGAAATGTGCTCTGGTCCAATACTAATGGCCGGCGTACCCGTGTACTTGACCAACAATAGACCGTTGATGCGCCTCGCACTGACCGGCGGTAACTAGTTACCGACAAAGGACAAAAAGGACAAAGCCACAGACCGGTAAATACGGGCGACCAACAAGTCCAAGTGTCGCTAATAGGTGCACATTGTTGGGCGGTAACAAAGGTTTTGTTACCGGCCAGTCATCAGTAGCCAACATCAGTAGCCAACATTTCAAATATTGTAAATTTTCTTCAATTACGCGTTGGCTCACATTTCAACAATCCTTCACACTAACGGACTGAAACGTTTTGACAATTAAGCTATGTATATGTTTTATATTGCGTGTAAAAAATAATTACATTCCATTTCATGATATATATTATTCCCAAGTTGATACTTTTTGCGCCTATCGGTCTTCAACCATTGTCATCAAAGACTACTGCATACATACATTATTAATGAAACTTCAACTCCTACTAACCTTTCTTTTTTTTTTTTTTTTTTTTGGGGGGGGGGAGAAAGGGGGGGGGGGGGGGGGGTTAGGTCCGTACTATGCACATGACCTGTAGAACATATTCATATCCCAATAGTTATGCTTAAATTAATAGGCGGAATACGAACTAAGCCATAGGAATGGGTTTGAGGGAGAGTGAGAGAAAAGGTAGATGAGGTAGCAAAGGAGGGGGAGAAGGACGAGTATTAGGAGGAGGGGTAAAAAAGGGGGAGAGTTTAACATTTAAGTAATGTACAGTAAGTAGACGCAACTAGTTCTCCTGCACTCTACCCAGTTCTAATAGCAGTAGATGTTCTATATAACGTATTATATGAAAGGTAATTAAAATGTTCACAAGATGATACCAGACTCATTTCGCTTAGGAACATTTTAATGAAATTTTTGGGCAAAAATATGATTTTTAAATAAAATTTCCAAGATTTCAAATATTCTTCAATTACGTATTGCTTGAAATATAAAAAAACTTTCATACTAATATGCTGAAACGTTATGAAAATTTTTCCATTTGTATCTTTTATATTGTGTGTAAAAATGATTTGCATTCTGTTTCATGATGTATATAGTTATAGCATTCCAAATTTTAACCTTTGATGTTTGCTGAAGCAGCATTTTGCGCATATGCTAAACACGCAACCATCATGAACATGTGTATCGAATCTAAACGTCTCTATACTGGCCAAATGTACTTTACCTTGGAAAATTTGCTACCATTCTTCGACGACTATTGAATATAGACATTATTAATGAAAATTCTACTCCTACCTCCCCCTTCCTCTGTAAAAAGAGTTTAATTGACCCCCCCACCCCAACTGGAAAAAGAGTTTAATCGATCCCCCCCCCCCCCCAGCTATGCACATGACGAGTAAAACAAATTCATATCCAAATAGTTATGCTTGACTCAATGGGCGGAATACGAACTGAGCCAGGGATACATTATTAAAGTATAAGACGTTTTCAAAAACATAGCTACGAAGTCTAGGCATTCATAACACATAGGAAGAATAGAAAATAGTCAACCGACTTACGTTAATGGCAGTGATATACCAGCGGCAAATGCCCCCATGTGCCCGAAATGACTGTGTATTGCCCGCGTCTTCTTGTAATTGGTTATCTTCGTAACGCCTTCTACACAAACCCAATAAAGACCTAGGTCTAACTTTTAGACCATTCAGCCAGCCCCTGGGTCTATGACTATACCGACGCCAGTAGTAGCTGGTGAACGAATGTCACACATTACCCATACGCGCGTGTACAATCTTATTTATGGCTTTTGGCCACATACCTGCAATTATTTCCCCATGGGGTTTTGTGCTATGAATTAAAATCAAAACAAATAATAAAGATATTTAATTCGTTTATCTTCGACTTAATGAAAAGAGGAACGGCAATTCTATGATAAAAGTCTGAAATTGAGGCATCCAGCCACTGTGCTTATAATCGCAGATTCTGGTGTGATTTGTGTCCCTCGAAAGGACAATCATACTAGCCACCTTACCGGGCAAGAGAAGGGCAGACCTTGACAACGTTTAACAGAATCGAGCAATGGATAAAGGAGCCAATCTACCAACTAACACCAATTACAAGATTTAGATGTTACTAGAGGAGTATGTTGTTGAGGTAACCAGGAGGACTAGACATTGACAATCTATGTACCGACGACGGATTTTCGTCTTGCCCATGAGCTGTTCTGCTTGCATCCCTGCCTGCATAGGACCGCCACGAGATACTAGGCGTAATTCCTAACCCTTTGGGTACCACGTAAGCTGGTACTGTATGGGAATTATGCGCATTATGTGTGAGCAAATTCAGGGAGGAAACAAGAAAATGACCGTATATGCCTCCAGGTTCCTGAAGCGAAGCTTTGATGCGCTAATGTAAGGACTTGATAGTATTATACAGTATATGCGGCATGGGCTGCGAATAGAGACTCAGCATAAGTTTTCGGAGAATTATCACTGATGATTTTGATCTTGTTTGCAGGGGTCAAAAGAGCCATGCAATATCGCTCTCCACATTCTCTGTTGGAGGATACTGCAATCATGAGGACAGGTAGTAGTTGATGTGCCTCGAAGAAAAATATTTAATACTAAACAGAATGTTCCATGGAGAATAGATATATCGACCCTGATGGTGACCTAATTTCACTGCAACTACAAAATACGGTCAGTGGATGAACGATTCTGCACATTTTGGACACTGTCCTGAATGGGGCTGAATGAGTAGATAATCCTTGCCATTTACATCAGCATTGTTAAAACTGTGTACAATATTGTAGGGGCCTATAATACCCATGAAAATGATGGTTGCATTGGGCAATTCATAATGTCCCATAAAGCCCTTCATTCGTAGCTTAAATTAATGTTTCAAGTTCATCTTCAGTGTAGATCATGCAGTGAAAAGGTAGTTAAGGACCACTTCTCCAAGTATGTCATCAACTGCTGATTCACAATAGTATGATCAAGCAAAGCTAGATTTACATGCATGGACCTACTTTCACTAAAGCCCTTGCATCCTTAAGAAATAAAACAATATCCAAAACTATTCCTTCTGCTGTCCTTGCAAACATTATCATAATTACATTTTGAGTGTTTTGTGGATGATCCGCATGCAGTTCATACGCCATATTTACACTCAAGGTGGCGTTTATCAAAGAAGAGGATGGATTATGTTATACGGGTGTGCCAAAGGGTGCAGGAAAGAGCTACTGCCAATTAATACTTATCATAGTGATGCTCAACAACGAAATAACACAAATGAAGAAGCAGGGATGTTGCTTACCTCAACGATAAGAGGTTAATATGTTCGTGGTGGTTTTTGATGTCATAATGTATATCAAGGCCAGTACAGCATAAAGTGTAACTCATTTCTAACCTATCTAGCGCACACAAAACAATTGAGTGAATGCTAAAAACATGCTTTATAGGCATGAAAGTGTACGTACGTATGTATATTGCACATAATTATGTACACTGCGGCATGCGCACTTTGTGTTTTTGACATGTGACGGGCTTGCATACTTATCAATATATATTTTTATTACTAGTAGGATTACCCAACTCGGTAGCAAACATCGATATGTTGATGGAGGTCAAAAGTAACTTGCGTTTTGCGAGAAAACGTGGATACAATAGGTCATACTAGGCACACAAGGCATGTAGACCCAATAATTACCGTTGCGTGTAAAAATGGGTAGAAAATGCTGCTTTAGCTAATATCGAAGTATAAACTTTGCAGAGCTATAGCTATGTAACAGTTTAAGTAATAAGTCATTCTTTTTCAGAGATTATCAAACAGATATCCTGACAGTTTGTTAAGAAGTTTATTTGTAGTAGTGAGACGAATTTCGGAAATGTAAAGAAATGTGTAATTTATGGAATATTCAAATTTTTTGGGGAAATTGTTAAAACTCACATTTCTTGCCAAAGTTTTCGAAGAAAATCACTCTAAATCCTGCTAAATCAGATACTATGTTGTAGTTAATTCAACCCTCTTTAATATGACATCTTATATGATGTGTGAAAATATAATATTCGAATGTTAACAATAAAATTGTTCAATGCTACTTTTCAATGGCAGCTATTTTAAAAAGTGGCCGCAACGGCCAGGGCTCAATATCCAAATTTGCGTGTAATATATCATTCTACGTGAGTTTCAATGTTTTAGACAAAAGTGAACAATTACGTCAAAATATCAAGTTATTGTTGTGTATGACTTGGTGTGTGATGTGGGATCAACTATATAATGTCTATAGTTTGCTTAATTCTGAGTTGAACTTGAAGGAGGACTCGTGGACTCGAGGTACATTACGTTATAGTACATTTCATACTCAAACAACTCCGATGAATAACTCCTTGATGAATACATCTGATGAATCTCCTGAAATAACTCTGCTGAAATAACTCTGGAAATAACTTTCTCGAACTCTCTAAGCTCTCTGAATATATACTCTTTCTGTCTGAAGTTTGAAGTAAATAATTATAGTGAAATTCATAGAGAATGTCAGTTTCTTGGATGCATGATGAAGTCACAGAAACTTGACCTTACCTACGTCATCCTAAATTCCAGTAAATATTATTCAGGCTAGCCCCATAAACTCGAGAGTCAGCTAGAACCTTGAGGGTAATTCAGCTTCTGGAAAGTGGTCGTTAACATGGGAACATTATTTGGGCGGGGGAGTGATAAAAGGACTTATACCACATAACACTATGCCGCTGGACTACAATGGACACAAGGGACATACATACCTAATATACGGATTTCCGTGTTAAACATATGGTACATAAACAGATATGTCCAAAATGCACATTTGGCTGATATTAAGGTATTGACTTTAATTTACCATAACTTCATATTAACATAAACACGGGTTACGCCATTTCCTGTTCCACTCTTTCTAAACCACTTTTTTGCCATTCACTCAGTACACATGGCAGTTTTCTTGAGACGGCCTCTGTTATTGGCTACTGTGCTAATGAATATTCAAGACTATGGTATGGCTTGTCGAACATTCGCGCCGGCGCGGCCAAAGAGGCGGCCAGGAGGCGCAATTTTTTTTTTTACACGCGAGCTCATAGACGCCAGAGCTTATCAAAGCTGAGACAGAAATCCTTGCTCTCTGCAATCGGCCACAGCCTGCGAGCGCACGCTCATGCCGATATCAGCTGTTCCTTTGTACCATTGTATGTGGGTAATGAGTTGATATAAGGACACTAGAAAAACTATTACTGTGCACAAATGCCATGTTGTGATAAAAAGTTGAGTAAATAAATATGTGTTTGTATTATAATTATTTCATGTTTGCTAGGTTTTATCAGACTATTTATTATTTTTTGTATCTGTCCCTCCCGACATGATGCTCTCTAAATCTCCTAGAACAAAATGGAATCTCGCGTCTCTTTTTCCCCAAATCTCGCTAGAGAAAAAATATTGGAGTCATCGACTGTTTGATAGGGGTGCATAATAAATTTCTATCAAAAATATTCCTTATTCAATCATTCAATAACATTTTTCATGAGATGACGTATTCTTCAATAATACAACAAGGATAAACAAACTCACTTTTATCTTATTGTCCCACAAAAATCCAGTGTTTTTTACATTATATTTTCTTTCTGAGAGCACCGTCCCCTTTTTCTGTAGTGGAGCAGTCCGGCGCCGGCAATTCCCTCGTGGACTAGGCCACGTGACTCCGAGAGTGTAATCAGAGAGCGGTTGCGAATGGGATGTCAATGAGAACGCGCTTTAGAGTGCGAGCTGATATTAGAAACAACTGATAGTCTTACGTTCCTAGACACAATGAATATTTATACTCCGAGAATTTTGATAAGGCACGATCCAAAAGAAGCGCAAGTATCACAATAAGATAACCAACAAATAAAGAAAAATGTTTGATTTTATCACGGAAGCAAGATTTTGTTAGCATTGGTAGCATTGGTAGTCAAGAGATAAGAGCATGTTTATTACAAGAGGAGAACAAAAAGTTTTAGAGTGTAGACTATCAACGTCCTACGAGTGACCTTCGTAGTCTGGACGCTACACTGTGCATCAACACATTCTTTTGCAAAATGTAAACATTCCAGGCTTGTCTTGGGGGAAGTTCTCAAACTATTATGAATTTCCAGACAGGCATGTGATGTCTACATTTTGCAAAGGAATGCGAATGTGATGTTAAGTATTCATTTTTCTCCATGTTCTTTCAGGGAGTGTTCTCACACCTCAAACTTTGATGGTAGTTTTGCCATGATAAACGAAATTTACCTCAAGTGAAGAAAAGTTTTCTTGAAACAATTTACAGGAATTTGGTTACTACATTGATATAATCATTGCCCTCTGAGGAGTACAGTTTTAGAACATGCATCATGGAGGGAAAAACAAGTCCATAGAAACAGATGTGTTGGATGTGAAAAAGAAAAAGGTGTGATTATTTTCGTTTGTTTCTTTCTTTACATAGTTATTTGTGGATTGCTTTGTTCATTATTTGGAGAACGAGAAAGATGAAGAAAGGAAGAATGAAACACCTGCTGAGCAGGCTCTCTTTATTATACAAGATATACATATATACATATCATCAAAAGGGGGTAAACTGTGACAAGCTGCTTGCAGAACCTGTGGAAGAAAGCAACTAGAGAATAAAAGAGGACAGCAGCCATTCTCTCTGCACAACAGCCACAACACGATCACAGCAAAACGAGTGTTTGGGACTGGGTCCGCGATGACATTTGAAATGTTGAGAACACACCTGATTTAAACTGCAAAAAAACTGTTTAGAGGTATACTGATGAGAGCTACACGATAACTAAAACAGTGCTGGTCAGGATTGTGAAGCAAATTAGAACTGAAATGCGACTAACAGGATGCAAAGCAAAAAACCTCGGATCTATGTCTACCTATTATCGTATTGTTCGCGCTACAGCCCAGTCTTACACACACGCAATGCGTTCACGGCGAGCAAAAACAAACGGCAGTCACACCTCAGTCATCACACAACAGTCATCTACCAAGCATTCTAAACCAGCCCGAAACTCACCACAAACTCAACAAAATGCCACATCCAGCTGTCAGAACCGTCACAATATATCCGCACACGGAAAAATTGCAGTCAGAGGAAAAGGTGACACAAAAGAGGGCTAAAAACAGGAAAGCAAAGGAGAGGAAAATAATCCCTACAGCTTCACTGAGCTAACCTATACTAGGAAAATGAATGAGCGAGCAGCTAGCTCGCTCACTGCACACATACACACTGTACACACACACAGAGTACATATATGCATATGACAGCATACTTCATACTGTGCATTGTGCCGTGCATGCAGTGAATGAGAACGCACCCGGGTGTAGAATTTCGACAAGCCATAGTCTTGAATATTCATTAGCACAGTAGCCAATAACAGAGGCCGTCTTATGAAAATTGCCATGTGTACTGAGTGAATGGCAAAAAAAGTGGGTCAGAAAAAATGGGTCAGGAAATGGCGTAACAACATAAACACTGTCATTGATTTTTGCACATCGTCTAGGACAGAGGCCTGGACAGTTGTCTAATATTTTTTTCTTCGTTAATGAATACTTTCTTGGAAATAAGAAAGAACACGTGTTACCAAAAAAAATATATAATTTTTGTGGAAAATGGTAGAAATTCACATTCTTTGTGCCGAATAAATATGAAAATTTCCACAAAGCTTAGCAAATGTGGTTATCTCCTTTCAAGTTGATATTCATAAAAAATCCAAAAATATAGCGATCAATATATCAATAAAAAGCTGAAAGTGTGTAGAAGTCAAATTTATTCAGTATTCTGCTTATAAAATAATACAAAAGAAATAAAAAGTTTTTGCAACGGATCTCATAATGCTACTGTTATGTGGATATTACCCATTCAGCACATTTATGCCAAAACAAAGTTAGGACTCACACATTCAGCACATTTATGCCAAAACAAAGTTATCAATCTGTCAAGCCCACGAGGTCATAAACAGACCCCCTCTCTTTTGGGCAGGCCCCATCGAGGTCATGATAACAGACCCCCCTCTTTGGAGAGGACATTAAGAGTCTCTCTGTTTATCATCAGTCACCTTACTAAGGTCACGAAGGGAAAGTCGCTGGGGGTAAAAGGAAACAACTCAGTAGACCAGGGGTCTTTTAGCTGCTGCTCTCTGACCTGAGCAGACAGGTTTCTGGAGCTGCTCTCGATTATCTGATATTGTATGATTGGTGCTGTACTACAGGTATGCATTGTACTACAACAGAGGTACATAATAAAGTCTGAGGAACTTACATGAATGACTCTCCTATTCTGTTTCATTGAGTAATGCAACTACATGTATGCTGGACTATATTCACCACCCATGATCCCAACACAACATGGTGGAGAACCCGGTCTTCTTGTTGATGGAGCAACATGAAGCTGTTTTGAAAGTGGTGATATTCATACAGATCGAGAGACATGTGTAATCGGCCGTGACTAGCAGCGGAATTCAAGAGAGAACTTTATGGATATACATATACATCGATTGACGATCTGAGTTTCCAGCCCATTCTATATTGCAAGCATGCAGACAACTCCATTTAGCACTTCTTTTTGGAGACTGGACCAGTTTACGAACTGCTTGAAAACCATCATACTTCACCATCCTCTGCCTTGGGTGCCTGTTCAACCTCGACATCGGCCTACACCTCGATTGACGAGTACGCCGTACCTGTGCCCAACCGGTGTGACGTCGGTGGACTAGACTACCGGCATGCAGAAGAAGGGAGCGGAGCTTTTCCCTACCAATGAACGCAGACGGGGACGATCGAGTAGCCGTGCAGCGACGCCAGCCCAAGATGACCGCACAGACGCAGCTGACTGAACAGACGCTCTACCATCGGCCATGTTTCAAGATTAATCTATTTTGACATTTCATTGACTATCGGGCTCTTACGAACACAGCCATCAATTCAACGGACATGTTGGACTCGAAAACTGTGATTTTCATAGGACATAAGTGTACAGTTTGGAAATTTTTTATAAGCTTTTTTTAATGCTTGGTTCAGTGTACATGTATACTTTTGTTATCGGCCGAGTCATGATGATTGGATCACTGGGGTAAGTGAAATACACTTTATATCATTCCTCGTTGGGAGTGTGCGTGAGAGATCGTGTTGAAGATATATGCATCACAATGTATTGTATATACTCTTGTACAGTTGTATATTGTACGTATGACACGGTATGACTAGGCATTGGTATATGATATATTTTGTTATATTTTTTTTTCACGTACTCGACATCACTCGACAAGATGACTACTTCATCATCGACACCAGCACTTCGACAGACGGACTTCTTGCCCAGTAGATTTTCTGGCGACACAATTGACAGAGACTTGTGCACCGCCCATCTCTTGTCTTTTGAAGACTACTTAGACGCGCACAACTATGACTCGGCAGATGCATCGTCCTTTGCTGCTATCGTGCAAGCATTTAAAAGAAGCTTGCAAGGCCAGGCTAGGCTATGGATTGAGGGCAAGACCTTCACAAAATACGCAAACCTGAAATCGGCATTCATAGGTCGTTTCAGTGGCACTAGGAGTTCGTATGCTCATGTGCAGGAGTTCAATGCCATCTCGTTTACACAGGGCGACTCAGCAGAAATTCATTTGCAGAAAATACGACAGGCTGCCACACGAATCGGCTACGGTGAGAGGCAGGTAAGGGACAAATTCCTCAGTACTGTCCCCCCTAAATGCCGCGCTGCCATCCTTATGTCAGCACTAGAAACTGATAACAGCGACGCCCTTGCCAAACGCGCACAGTGCTACTTGGACCTCGAGCCAGAAATACCCAGCACTACTAGCCATACACACGGGGTTGTGTTTTCGGCCCAAACGGACGAAATTAATTCCCTTAAAGAGGAGATCCGCTCATTGAAACTTGGCAATAGGCAGCGCTCGCACTCGCGCGGACGCAGCCCAACTCGGCACCCACGCCCACAGCCAAGATGGGGTAGCGCGAGCAGAGGCCGCAATGATGACCGCGACGGTAGCCGAGGGCGTAGTCCCTATCGGCGATCCACGGGGCAACGGCAAAAGCCTATTTGCCACTACTGTCTGATCCCAGGTCACATGTGGAGGCAGTGTCGCAAGCGTGCCAAGGATATCGAGGCACAGCAATCACGGCCTCATGACTATCAGTCCCACCGACCTAGCTATAATCCGGATTTTTAGAGCTGGAGCATGACGATAGCACTCATCGTTCATACTCCCGAGAGCGACAAGAAACACAGGCCAATATCTCCACTCACATAGATGAAGGTTTAGAGGAGGTGGACATACAGTTGGATGACAGAAACTTTGTGAAAGGTAGATTGCCGGACCATAAGAACATTCTTACTTTGTTTGACAGTGGGGCATCCAAGACTATAATTTGAGGCAACTTCGTAAAATCAAGTCGATATTTGTCCAAATTACACGCGGAAAAGGTCTCACAGATTAGGTTTCGACTCGGGAATGGTCAGTTTATGGTCGCTGATTCCGTTGTAAAATTTCAAATGAACATGCAAGGTCATAAGTTTCAGATTGCAGCTTTGATTGTCGATAATCTTGTGGGTGTAGACCTCATACTAGGGACAAACACACTCTCAGAGTTAGATGGAGCTTTGAACTTCAAGGAGCACACCTTTAAAATCAAAGCAAAGAAGATCCAGTTTGCCCCTACAAATAGAGTTTTGTTGAAACCAGGTGAAACAAAGCATATACATTTGCTGGGTAAGACACCATCATGCGTCAAGAATTCTGAAGTGGTCATTAGTGCGAACAGATACTTGTCTAAATGCTGTCCATCAACAATGCTAGTTTCACTACACAGGGGTAGGACGAACATTGCTGTGACAAACACAGGAGAAAAACCTATTCATGTTTCTAAGGGTAGACCAATCGCCTCCCTTAATGTAGGTCAACTCGTCACCTTCACACAAGAACTCCCTGTAGATGACATTATGATGACAATGGGACCCGAAACTACACACAGTCACAATGTGACAGCTGAGACTCTGAGCCAGCGTACTGGTAGTGCAGGTACGCGAGCTGAAAACCTGCGACGATACCCTCACTTAGATCTAATGATCCATTGGCGAACATGACAGAGGAAGAAATTATACGGGAACAAATCGATCTCACTGATAGCATTTTGACACAGGATGAAAAGGAAGAATTGCATAACACTCTGACAGAAAATAGACAGGCATTTTCACTCTATGGGGAACTTTCCAGTTGTCCCAACTTTGAAGTTTCGATTGAATTAACAAATGATGACCCATTCTTCATTCGGCCATACTTTTCGACGGAAACGGACAAACGAACAATTGAAAGAGAACTTGATAAGCTAGTCAAATTGGGAATCCTTGGAATAGGACATCAAGCTTACACATCACCAGTTTTGTTGATAGCAAAGAAAGGTACGTCAGAGAAAAGGGTTGTGACCGATTTCCGTTACTTGAATTCTCGAATCAAGCGCATAAATCACCCGTTTCCATTATAGCGGAGACATTGAAAAAGATAGGCAATGCTGATGTAAGAGTTTTGAGTGTGATTGATCTTAAGTCCGCATTTCATTGTATTCCACTAGCAAAGGAGGCACAAAAGTACACCGGCATGGCCTCATTCCACGGAGGGAAGCACTATTATTACAAACGCTTAGCACAAGGTTTAAACGTGTCACCAGGCCTATTTCAAGCAAAAATCGACGACATATTGGGCACTATTCCCAACTCCAGGGAGTTTTGCATCGCTCATCATGACGATATCATATTGTTCAGTTGTAACAAATCCATGCACAAACAACACTTGGAAAGCGTGCTTCATGCCCTCACCCGAAATGGTCTGAAGATTAGCCCCAGAAAGTGCAAACTCTTCAGAAATGATGTTAATTACATGGGACACAGAATCACGATCAATCAAAAGGGTCATGCATGTATCCAACCTATGAATGACAGATGTTCTGCAATTAGAAACATTCCAAAACCGAAGACGCCGAAACAAGTAAGGAGACTTGTGGGAGCAGTTAATTATGTGTCTAGTTTCTTTCCTAACATTCAGGCTGTTTTGCAACCACTCCACAAGCTCACCAGGAAGAGTAGTAAGTTCAAGTGGACCGACGAGCATGACAAGGCCTTTAACAAGATTAAAGACTTGATGACGAATCCTCCAGTATTACACATGCCACAAAAACGGGGTCGATTCACTTTGTATAGTGACACATCCAGGACTGCTACTGGATCATATTTGACTCAAACGATTAACGGCAAAGAGCACATTTTAGGATATTATTCTAAAGTGTTACCCAATGCTTGCCAACGATACAGTGTGACCGAATTAGAACTATTTGGACTTCTCATTAATATTTCAGCGTTCAAACATTTGCTAAAGGGTTGTGAATCTGATGCATTTGTGGATCACAGCGCGATAGTTCAGATACTGAAATCTAAGGAGGAGCCATGCACACAGCGACTACAGAAGCTTATCTTGAGGTTGTCGGAATACACCTTCAAAATAGGTTACAAGAAGGGATCTGATCTAGTTTTGGCAGATTTTCTGTCGCGTGCACCACGCGAGGACGATTCAGAAATAGACAGGGTAATTCCTATTGCATGTGGTCTTTTCACAGACCAAGATCTAGTAGCAGAGGAAACATTAAATCCTGTAGCACAGCCCGTAGAACGCAGGGTAACAAGAGCGTATGCTAAGCAAATGGGAATTAAAGTCCCAGACCTATTCACATCAAAACCTACAGACGACAATCCAAAAAGCGAATCTCGCGATAATGGTTTAATGCGCGATGTGCAT
The DNA here is from genome assembly GCA_963669155.1 of Arbacia lixula. Lineage (NCBI taxonomy): Eukaryota > Metazoa > Echinodermata > Echinoidea > Arbacioida > Arbaciidae > Arbacia > Arbacia lixula. Next base: position 367,719 of record CAVLGW020000001.1, read on the forward strand.
CCTCCCGCCCCGCCTCCCGCCCGTATGTCAGATTACACACCCCCATTGCGATCTGAAAACAGACCCGGCACGCCCCTTTCAGAATTGAATACGCCACGCGTGCAGGCCCAGGGGATCACTAATTCGCCAGGCAGTAATAAATCCGAACCGAGACTAGTTGATAACACGTCCAGTAAGGCCAATTCTGATCAAAACTATAGAGACGTGCCTCCGGAGCTCTACACTCCTCCAAAACCTCTTACCACGAAGATACAGAACGTAGTTGCAAGCCATATTCCCAAACAACAGGATTTGGATAGACTAATGAACGTGATCAAAAGGAAGATTATACGGGATTATAATCTACCAATAGATATGAGACAACTGAAAGCCGAGCAAGAAACTTCGCCTTTCTTTAAACCTGTGTACGACTATCTGGCATATGACATTTTGCCAGGGGACAAGAAAGCTGCTAAATCTATCCAAGTAAAAGCTGAACAGTACATCTTGTGTGACGGAGTTTTGTTTCGTTTGCTTCTCAATGACAAAGATGAAGATGTCAAACTGCAGCTCGCAATACCAGAAAGTTTGGCAGAAACAATAATTTCCCAATACCATGATAGCCTTCTCAGTAACCATCAGGGCACTGTTCGAACGTACTTGACCATGAGGCGCAAGCAGTTATGTGAAAGCATGCCTCAGATGTCAACAGTTCCGCAGTAAACCAGACAAGATGAGACCATTTCATGATCGTGTACCTGATGCATACCAACCATTTCATCGCATTAGCTTAGATTTTAAGTCTATGCCAGCCTCCGTGACAGGCTTCAAACACTTGATGGTCGTTTGCGACGAGATTACGAGATTTGTAGTTTGTGTGCCATTGAAATCCTTAGATGCTGAAACGATTTGTGAAGCCTTAATTCAAAAAGTGTTCAGTATATTTGGACCACCATCCTGTCTGATTACAGACGCAGCCGCCTCATTGACTGGCAAACTGCTGACCTTACTGTGTGACACACTCCACATAGACAAGAAAGTGATAAGTGTTGAGAATCATGGCAGTTTGCATGTTGAAAGACACATTCGCACTCTTTCAGAATTTCTGAAGGTGAATTTGAACCAGTATGGAAATGACTGGCCTCGTTATGTCTCAACAGCTTGCTATGCCTATAATTCTTTCTCGTCTAACTATCTAGGCAACCACAGCCCCTATGAGCTAGTGTTTGGACGTGAACCGCCAAATCTGACCAACTTGACCGTGAACCCCATGACAGGACTGTCACAAACGTACGAGGAATATGTTGAACACCTCAAAAAGAAATTTCAGCATATTTCGAGAACTATGCTGAAACCGCAAAGACAGAAACAGGACAAGCAGAATGCTGACATCTCACAGAAGCTGAGTAAGAATCAAATTTACTCGGTAGGTCAGCTAGTCTACTTGTACAAACCAACTAGTTCCTCCCTGACAGCAAACTCGAAGAAAATTGCTGCTGAATGGTGTGGACCATTAGTAGTTCACGATGTGCTAGACCGAACACACTACATTCTAGCAACCCTCAAGGGAGAGATACTCAGAGATGTGTTCAATTTCAATAGGCTCAAACCTTGTTTCGTGAGATCAGGCGACGTGAAAAACATCACTCACATACAAAAACTAAAGGAAGCACTAGGCAAGAATGACGACAAACCCCAACCCGACATCGACGAAGCACTGCTTTACACTGACGAAAACGATGAACGAGTGCCCATGTTTGACGACGAAAAAGTCCTGAACTTAGAAAAGTTTGAACCAATAGATCCCAAGATCTATAAATCAGTGATTCATACTAATCAAGGTATTGCAGTACCCAAATCATTGACACAAGCCGAACTAGAAAAACAATTCAAACTAATCATGAACGCTCCAAATGACAAGACTATGACCATGCATAGAGCAAGATTCAAAACAGGGAACTTGCAAATTCTGGTCTCATATATGAAACCACAGACAGAAGACAAGATGGCTAGGGAAATCAGATTTTGGTGGAATGTTGACCGGTACTCTGAGAACGAGACATTGATTGAGCAAGTCTTACTGCAGAAGTCATTGCCAGTGTGTGGTTCGCCTAGAACCATCACCCAGAGATTATTCATGTAGGCTAATTATGTATCGACATGCACAATTTAATCGATATAGATTATGTTTGATGTGTTATTCTTGTGATACTATTGATCACTAACCGTTCGTACTCTAGATGTATGATATCGACATGACATGTGTTTGATTCAGGAGTCAAACTGAAAACACGAAATTTGACGAGTTCATAAATACTTGTGCAAATAAGTCTTTAGGGACATTTTTTAGGAGACAGACATTATTGAACGGGTAAGACCAAAATGTGCAGATATATGTGTTCACACTTTGGGTGTCTACACTCAAGGTTTAATTGGCCAAATTCAACACAGTTTGCATGTTGCAGTGTCTTGAGCGCACCTGTTCTCCTTCAGATGATTGATATATTGGGTTTATGAACGAGTACATTGAGGCAGATAAAATCTTTACGAGCCTACACCAACCTACACGTCTACGTCAAATTATGATAATCATTGGACTGTACAATTTGGCGACAATTGCTTTTATTTGAGACATTATGTTGTGATTTGATACACATCTTGTGATTCGGTCCAGAAGCAACGATATATGGACATTTTCTAGTTTAGAAAAGTATGTAACCTTATATAACCTCATTTAACCCCATTTATTGCTCATTGTATATATCATCTTCCTTTACAAAAGAATGTGCATAAGTCTGCACTGAAAAAAAAAAATAATAATGAAGAGTTATGTGTTATATTCATGTCTGACCCTATTTTACTCAGACTTGTTTAGCTTACAACTTATAACAATGTATGCATTTGATTTTTGTTATACGGTACACAATGTTTTAGTGCCATTTCTTCATATTTAATCTTTATAGTCCTGTAAGGTTGGGATTAATAGATGTATTTTTGCCTGCAAACAAAGGTGGCAAACCACCACAAGTCAGGTTTATTAACATTGATGCACTGAATGAAAGTATGAGTGAGAGAGAAAGGAATGACATTTGTGTATTTCATTTGAAGATTTATCTTCGTCACGAGTTGATACAGTTATCGTGATGGATTGAACAATTTTAAACATGTACTAAAGTCAAGATCATTCTATGAATAACCAGAGTGTTATACTCATAGCTTTCCGTTATGTTCTAATCATAATTATGATCCCCAAGTTGATCTTTACGTATTTGCGTTAATGATGTACATCGATATAATGTCATTAGTTATCAAGTTCAGTTGACGGTCAAAAAGAATGATTAACTTCAGGCATGTTACATAGATACAATATAACATATGTATATATTTTTCTCAATTTCTATGCAGGGTTGACATGTTTGTGATGATCTATTTCAAATTGATTTGTTTTACATTTAATACACTAAATTCAAAGGACATTTTAAGAAGGAGAGAAAAAAAAAACAGGTGGTGACCCACCTTTTCTAAACAAGGGGGATGTTATGTGGATATTACCCATTCAGCACATTTATGCCAAAACAAAGTTAGGACTCACACATTCAGCACATTTATGCCAAAACAAAGTTATCAATCTGTCAAGCCCACGAGGTCATAAACAGACCCCCTCTCTTTTGGGCAGGCCCCATCGAGGTCATGATAACAGACCCCCCTCTTTGGAGAGGACATTAAGAGTCTCTCTGTTTATCATCAGTCACCTTACTAAGGTCACGAAGGGAAAGTCGCTGGGGGTAAAAGGAAACAACTCAGTAGACCAGGGGCCTTTTAGCTGCTGCTCTCTGACCTGAGCAGACAGGTTTCTGGAGCTGCTCTCGATTATCTGATATTGTATGATTGGTGCTGTACTACAGGTATGCATTGTACTACAACAGAGGTACATAATAAAGTCTGAGGAACTTACATGAATGACTCTCCTATTCTGTTTCATTGAGTAATGCAACTACATGTATGCTGGACTATATTCACCACCCATGATCCCAACACAACACTACGAGCCTTGTCGTTTGCCGGTTGCGAAAAGAGCGATTTTTCATGACGTAGGTGAATGGGCACGTAAGCCATCTCCAACCGCTACATTACGTGTTTTACGTATAGCTCTTTTTGTATATTGTCCTGACTAAATATACCATTTAAGGCTATATTTCATTGTCTTTTGGACTTTTCTTGTTAGTGACATTTCAGTAAGTCTTGCACAAATCTAAGAAAAATAATCTCAGCAATAATAAAGTAACAAAACTGAAAATATTCCAACCTGTATGCGGTAGGTTTAACATTGAAATACAAAGACTAGTCTACTGACTTTAATACGAGCTGTCGTTCGGAAAAGTTTTCTTGTACTTGTACGTTTTGTAGAGATTATGCCATCTAACAATCTCTCAATTAGGCTAAGTTTTACAGATATCTCAAATAATGTTGATAGAAGACTTGAAATAATATAATCTACAAAGCAAGCATTCTATAGAACCATTTCAGTTTTTCTCAAAAGATTTGTTGACGATCATAACAACGTCATACGTGTACACTACTGACTACTGTTCTACAGTACGATTATATGCACGCGCGCATACGTCATTATAGCCCATTCATATCGGGTAACCTGCATATCTTACGGTATATTGTATAGCGTACTCATGGATCCTACCACGAATTGACCCAGCACAGAGATATTCGGAGACAAGTGATTTATAGCAGCAGTCGAATCGCCTCTCTTTTCCCTGGACCCATTTTACGATCTTCGGGGATTACGGCCTGTTTACACAAGACCCTTTGGTCAGATGACCCTTACAAAAATATCCTGCTGTACGTCTGTGGTAATACCACACATCAGTACCACAGGAAATACCACAGGAAAGTACCACAGGACAGATCTGTGGTATTTTGGGACAAATACCACAGGACATTACAGCAGTACCACAGGAAATACCACACAGCAGTACTACACAAGTGTACCACACAGGAAAACAGCACAGCAGTACCACACATCACTACCACAGGAAATCCACACAGCAGTACCACCCATGAATACCACAGGAATACAAAGAAATTACTATTACTATTAAGAACTAGGCAGGTACGATTATTACAGTTAATGCACCCGAACGGCAAGACTGGACTTCGAAAATCTGGTAGTCAATATGTGACAATATACACAAGAAAAAATACATTGCAGTAATAATTCTATCAATTCTCATAAGAAAACTATATACCTACATGAACTTCATAAGAGTAAAAAAGAGAACTTTTAGCGTACACATGTATGTATATATCATACAAATACACAGACAAATTGTCCATTTTCCAGGTTTACATGTAACTTTTCAATTTATACATTTAATTTCAAGATTTATTCACCAAGGTCAAAGGAAACACTATATCCAAGTGTATGTATAGTTTTTTTTTTTTTTTATCAGTATTTGCACATTTCATTTCTACACCAATCTGAAGATGCAAGAGAGTTATGTGCTCCCTTTATATCAATAGAATACTGTATTGCGACCAAAAATAAACCACTTCATGAAAGTGGAACATCACATTACTGGAACTGCACACTGTATATGTTGAAAGCCAACTAAACTGTATGTCTGAATTACAGTCTCCTCCTGTTAAAAAGAGCACAAATTTTGTGAGAACGAGCCTAATTTTCTCGGTTGGTTGGGACGGTTCCAATTTCAAGTACCGTTATGTGCACAATGCAGCACATGTACATTTTTGCTCACTCATCAAAAATAGACCACTCGATAAAAGTGGAAAATTACAATACTGGAACTATAATAACAAGGCGGTTCACGAATCACGAGTACCGCCTGATTTCGCAATTGATATCCAGTGCTAAGTTGTTTTTCAAATATTGAAAATGGTGCCTAGATGACCTTTGACCTCATCATCTTCATTAACACAAATGTGGTATTACCCAAGGATCATTTGTACCAAGCTTTATCACAATTGATGCAGAAATAAAGAAATGAGAGCAAGTTAAACAAAAACTGTAACTTTTTTGTAATGACATGGCCTCATATTATTTGACTTTTTGACCCCTAGTTCACTTTGACCCCATCATCTTAATGACGACACTTGTGGTATTACCCAATGATCATTTGTAAATGAAGAAATGAGAGCAAGTTAACTCTTAGCCCGCTTCGTTCGACTCTCGGCACATACAGCGGGCTGCCAAGTTCGACTCAAGTCACATTTCGCGCACAATGCGTACGGAACGCATTTAAATGTATTGTGCGCACACACATACAAAAGCGACGCGTGTATTGCATCGTAAATAACAATAAGGGGATCAAAATATCAATAGGCAGTAAGTCTCCCAGGACAGGAAGTCTATTGAGAAGTACCCAGAGTTAATTTCACTAGAGGAGTTTAGTTCATTGTTAGCTTACTCTTTTTGAATGCCCCATTTAAATCCTAAATTGCTTGGCTTACTATTCCCATGAAGACATGGGTTTGGTATGTAATGAATGCTAAAGAACACATCTTTTCTATGAACTAACTTTGAAAATAACCTTTATTAGGAAATATTGAATATAAGAGGTACAAAATAACCTCCAAAACGATAATTTGGAGACAGAATGTAAAGTTATAATTCTCAGAATCTATGATATTATACATGAAAAAAATGATACCATTGGCATGAGTATAAATTTTTGTCAGACTTTGCTACACATTTTTTTTTCATTTTGACAAACCAATAAAAAGTTATTGAAAGTTGAATAAGACAGTGCATGCAAAACCCCTCTGAGTGTGGCACCTTGAAATTAACGTGGCGCAGGGGAGATAGTGTGCGTGGCGGGCAAAGAGTTAAACAAAAACTTTAACATTTTTGTACAGGCCAACTGACTAACAGGAAAAGTGATTACTAGGTCTCCGGCAAATTTTGTTCAGGCGAGACGATAAAAAAGCACACTGTATATCACAGAAGAGGTTTTCGGTACACCACGTGTAAACTCCTGGGAGGACCGAGAGGAGAAAAGTGGATAGAAATTGGAGGTGAATTGGAAAAGCGAGAATGATGAGTAGACGTTTCGTCTAGTAGTAGACTTGACGTTTCGGGCACATTGACTGTCCGTTTTCAGGAGTGAGTGTTTGCTAGTTGAGTGACGGTACTTATGACGTGCGTGCGGACGTAAGAAGAACCGTGGGCCGGCGGACGTGGGAGGAAACTGCGGGATTTTGGACTCGGCGGGTGGTGGCGCTCTGTGTGTGGGTTGGCGGAATCGGTGGTCTGTTGGTATGCGGACATGGGAGGCCTTCGCAGGCGAAGGAGCGGGGACAGGAGTCTCTGGTTTGCATGTGTCGGTAGTGGAGGATGAGTGGTGGAGGAGTGGTGGAGGCGTCCCTCTGTGCGTGAAGACTGGCGGAAGGGACGGGATTGTCTAGGTGGGCAGGGGTGGGACGCTCGGTGTGGTCGTCGGCGTAGGTTGTAGCGTGGTGGTGTCCGCGTCGGCGAGGCTGGCTTGGTGGGTGAAGAGGCTTGCTGGGTAGGTGAAGAGCTTGAGGTGTCTGGTTGTGAAGATATGGTTGAGTGATTGGTGGTGGTGGAGACAGTGCTGGTCGATGGTAGGGAAAAAAATTAAGAATTACATGATTGGTAGTCATGAACTCAAGAGCAATTACTATTGATTTGTTATGTAATGCAATCGATGATCAATGGTATTAGTTAGAAGCTTCTACACAACATTGACTATATAAACGTAAATCAACAATTATTTTAACAAACCTTTCTTCCAGGACATGGACAGACAATAAGGTGCCCTTCGCAGCTATAGATATAATGCATCTTTCATCTTGGTGGTGGCTAGCCTCCTTCTTAATTCTTCTTTGTCAGGGATGTATGTGAAGCTCCAAATACAAATCTGAAGAGAAAAAAAGGAAATCAATTTGATATTTAACAAAAATAATGAAATTAATGCTTCAGTACTTACCAAGTTAAAGAACGTAATTAAAATGCAATATACACAGGGTCAATACCTTGTTATTTGAAACAAGTTACAAACTTTTCATTCATATGGACCGATGGCATCTTGTCTCTATTACTTAGTATTACGATCAGCCTATTTGCCATAATATTACGGCAAAATGCCGTCATCATCGATCAGACTAGGGTAGTGGTAGTGGGTAGTGGCCCAAGCATGGGTAGTTGCCCATGCTCACCGTGGTCTCCTAGTCCACGCACTGGCAAAAATGAAAAGAACGCAATGGTATTTGTGTATACCTGGTATGCATGGCATTAAAGAATCACTGACACTGGTGGCACAACAGCTCCTCAATATGTTAGGCCCATTGTTTGTAAACAAAAAAAAAGAACTTCATCAAATATTCTCCTAAATTCTTTCACCCGCTCAGTGATTGCTTCAGACGTTCAGTCACCGACTAAAGATGTCGGTTTGGTCGCATTGTGCATGCCTACGCACAATGTGTGCACAATGTGTAAATGCCAATCATAAAGTCTGTTTTCTCCTAAATTCTTTCACCCGCTCAGTGATTGCTTCAGACGTTCAGTCACCTAGTACTAAATATGTCAGTTTGGTCGCAATGTGCATGCCTACATAACACAGTACAATGAGCGCCTAGGAATAACCGTCTCATTCGGGGTATTCTTTAAAGTTGATATTCATTGATTTTAAATACGGTTGAATTTGATATCATTGTAAAGTTTATGACTTGATGATCATTATAACGCTAATCCCAAACTTTAAAACAAACCAGGAGCGCAGAAATATCCAAACAAAAACTACTCAAATTCCCTCTCGAAATCTGCCCAATTTACGTCCCGTAAAATAGGCCACAGTGCATGAGGTAACTGAATGTCCACGATTTCATTTGACAATCGGTCACGAACTTTCGTGTACGTGCCGAACAGCAAATTACGTTTCGCGAACTGAACTATTTTTTAGATATCAACAATGGATGAGTTGGACCTCGATTTAGATTTTGAAATCGACAATTTTGAAGAAGAACTTGAAGACGAGAGTATTAGCTCTCGTAGTGGACCAGATAGTGAAATCGATGAAGGTGAAGTGGGAGATTTTGATGATGAATCAAACGCTCCTCCGGCTCAAGCTGCGAGTACGAATGGTGTTGTTACGGACGCTATAGAGATTGCTTACCGGCATGAACCAGAACCTGAACTTCAAGAAGATGTCGATCTCGATCTACAAATGGAAAACTACGGGGATGCTAGGCCAAGGGGCAACCAGGATCATGCCAGGCTTGAACCAAACAGCACCAAAAATTTGTATGTAGTTGAAATGATTTAGACTAGAGGGTATTTATTTTTTCCAAAACTTAGTGCGCGAGTTTGCAATAACCGTGGGCCCGATCCGTGCAGTAGCTCAGCAGTAGCTAGCTACCGGTCGACCGGGACGAAACAGAAAAAAGAACAGGACTCGATTGTTCTGTCAACAATCCTGATGAAATTGTATAAGATTAAAACTACGATGCAGACATGTACATGTACTATGATACCGTTCATGTTGACAAACCAGTTTATATTTCGCGCAATAAGAGACCACAAGTATAGTACACAATGCACATACATGCAAAAGTTGTTGTCAGCTGATTGTCTTTCCCTTGCGAGCAGAAATATCGAACAATGAGCAGAGAGTTGATGAAAGGAAAATGCGCAATACCCATACATGTGTATATACGCGTGCGATCGCGAGCATGCATTGTAATCATGGAATGCGAATGCACCAGTAAGGCTATACCGTACGATATGCAGTCGCGATGTGCATGGGCTATAATGACGTACGCGCGCGTGCATAATCGTACTGCAGTATGTATGACGTTGAACGTCAACAAATCTTTCGAGAAAAATATAAATGGGTCTATAGAGTGTTTGATATCAAGATTATATTATCTCAAGTCTTCTATCAACCTTATTTGAGATATCTGTAAGCCTTAATTGAAAGGTCGGTAGATGGCATAACCTCTACAAAACGTACAAGTGCAAGAAAACTAACTTTTCCGAACGACAGCTCGTATTAAATTCAGTAGACTCGACTTCGTATTTCGATGTAAAACCTCCCGATAAAGGTCAGTATATTTTCATTTTTCTTACTTTATTATTGCTGAGATTATTTTTCTTAGATTTGTGCAAGACTTACTCAAATGTTACTAACAAGAAAAATCTAAAAGACAGTGAAATATAGCCTTAAATGGTATATTTAGTCAAGACGATATACTAGAGCTATACGTATAAAACACGTAATGTAGCGGCTGGAGATGGCTTACGTGCCCATTCACCTTACGTCACAATAAATCGCTCTTTTCGCGGACGGCAAACGGCAGGGTTCGTAGCATTATGAGATGCGTTACAAAAACTGTTTTTATTTCCTTTGTGTTATTTTATAAGCAAAATAATGAATAAATTTGACTTCTACACACTTTCAGCTTTCCATTGATATATGGATCGCTATATTTTTGGATTTTCTATGAATATCAACTTTAATAAAAAATTTCATTTTTGGACATACCCCCGAATAGATTGGAGGAGCCCGATACAATCTCAGCGGATCCAACGTCCTACAGAGACTTATTTTTTGGTCTAAATGTGCACTCTACCTCTGTAAAAGTTCACATGGAAATCACCCTTTTTCGGACCTACATCATGTAGGTCCATGGAACATTTAGGGTAGCCTCAAAGAAAATGCAATTCTGCTATTCAGAGTCCACTTCAATAATACATGTAAATGTATGATTTGATTGAGTCTGACCAGCAAACTGTATTTTTTTCCGCCAATCACTCAAAGCGGAAGTGTGCTGCCTGGCTTGGCCTGAATTTACATGATTAGAATTCTTTCTCAATGACTTAATTTGGATGTAATTTGGCATCATCACAATTTATTTATTGGTATCACCGTTTTTGTAGAATTTAAAGTCACAAATAAGGTCTGGGCTCCTCTGTTTATAAAGTAAGGGCAAAGAGTTCAAAGCACAATGCCACGATGTCGAGCACTTTTAAAACATCAACACAATTATTTAACACATGGGGATACATTCGCAATCACAGGAAACAACGCACTGACTGACTGTTGGCATCTTTGTAAAAACATGATATCTTCAAAGTTATAATAGAAATGCTAGTAAATACCTTTAAATCTAAGTCTTACCTTGGGTTGATTGGCCATGACAAAGCCAAAGGTCTGCCTTGAATCCCATGGTTTGCAGAAACTGCCGCACGCTCACAATTGACCGTTGTATCTCCCGCTCAAATACATGTATACGTACTACAGCACTGTATGCACCCAGCATACACCCCGCTGCAGTGCAGCATTAGTATTAGTACAGTCAGTATGCGTGGGAACGCGGATAATGTGCAGTGAGCATGAAGTGCTAGCCTAGGTACTAGGCTGTGAGGTGCATGGAAACAACCCATCTGTTAACAACTTTGTCTGGTAACACATACTATGCCCCAGTCCCATCCTCGCTCATGAGAGGGGTTTTATTTTATGTTTTAGTTTATGTACATGCATGTGTACGTATTATGTGTGTGTGCATGGACCCTACCACGAATAGGGTCCATGGTGTGTGTATAGCTGTTCGGGTATACAACTCTCAGGGCTGCAGATCGCTAGGTCAGTAGTCTTTTATTCGGACTAAAGGTATTTATCATATTTGTTTTTCTTTTATCAAAAGATAACAGTAAAACATCTGCACGGAGATACAGGAACATGTAAAAAGCGCGGCTGTTTATCATTGTTTTTGTGGGGTGGGGGAAGTATTCAAATTTGTGTTCATTCTAATTTCATGCATATCAACTGCATATTTTACAAATATATTAATATTTCATTTAAAACGGATGGTATGAAGGTCAAACTTTTGGCGTATGCCAAGTAGCATAATCAAATATATCATGTCCAAAAAATATTTGAAGATACAAATTTTATGTTATTTTCTACTACATTATATATTATGCAGTATTTTTTTTTCTTCATTTTTTTTATTTTAATGATTTTTTTGTTGCTTCAGATATGTATTTTCATAAATTTCAAGAACTATGTGATTTAGCAGAAGGCCTAGAAGGCACAATAGAGCAATAGTATAGAAAAAAAAACCCCACAGCACTGCTCTATGGCATTGTTGTGGTATAAATTTTCTCTGTGGTATTTCCTATGGTATTTTCTGCACCACATGAGTACCACAGGCAACACCTCTGCATATAGACCTACCACAAACCATTTGTGTAGGAATTTTCATCCCTGTGGTATTTTCTGTGGTACTACTGTACCATGTAAAAATCTGTTGTGTGATATTGCTGTGGAATAATGCTTTTTGGGGTATTTCCTGTGGTATTTCCCATACCACGTGAGTACCAGAGGCGATACCCGTGTATTACCACATACATTTGTTATGAATTTTCATCATGTGGTATTACACTGTACCATGCAAAAAAACACAGCACTCTCTTCTTCAGCCGTTGTCGATCCACTGCTGGATGAAGGCCTCAGCATGGTCTCTCCACTTCTCTCTTTCCCTCGCATATTTATACCAGTTGGCATCATGCCAGAATTGCCCTATTTCATCTCTCCATCTCTTTCTTTGTCTGCCTCTGTTTCTTTTTCCGTCAAGAGGTGTCCATTTAGTAATTTTTGTACTCCATCTTCCATCTCTCCTTCTGGAGACATGGCCAGCCCATTTCCATTTACGTTGTTTGATTACTTTCATTATGTCCCTGACCTTGGTCTGCCCCCTTATCCATTTATTGGTTTTGCGATCTTTGTAAGTGATGTTGAGCATACATGTTGAGCAGCTAACTTTCTGTCCATTTCAGTTGTTGGAGACCATGTTTCTGATGCATATGTCATTCACGGGAGAATGCACTGATCATATACTTTCTTTTTCAAACACAATGGCAGATTACCCTTCATGAAGTGGCTATATCTCCCAAATGTTTGCCAGCCTGCTTTGATCCTCCTCCTCATTTCATTGTCTTGATTTCTTTCAGTAAGTGTGAATCGTTGACCCAGGTAGATGTATTCAGATACATGTTCCAACTGTGCTCCATGAATTATGACTGGTTTGTGTTGAACTGATAAATCAGCCATTACTTTGGTCTTCTTCATATTCATTTTCAGTCCTCTTCTCCTACTTGCTACGTCTGAAGCCTATAGCACACTTTTCATTTCGCTGAAATTGTTCGCTATGATAACAATATCATCTGCAAAACGAAGGTGATTGAGTTTCTCCCCATTCACATTGATACCTTTATCTGCCCAGTTGATGTCTTTGAAGATGTGTTCTAAGCATGCTGTAAAGAGCTTTGGAGATAATCTTCCTGTCTCACCCCTTTCCTTATTGGTATTCTCTTGCTTTCTTTGTGTAATGTAACAGTAGTTGAACTGCCAGTGTAGATGTCTTTGGTTACTTTAAGGTATTTGGGATTGATGCCTTGCTGCTTTAGTGCCTCCAGAACTGCCCAAGTTTCAACAGAGTCGAAGGCTTTCTCATAATCTACAAATGCTACACATACAGGTATATTGAACTCCTGACATTTTTCTTTCAGTTGATTAAGGGTGTGGATGTGATCTATTGTTGAGAAATTTCTCCTGAACCCTGCCTGTTCCCTTGGTTGGTTTTCATCTAGTATTCTCTCCAATCTGTTTGTCAGAATCTTTGTGAAAAGTTTGTACACGTTGGATAGAAGGCTAATTGGACGATAATTCTGAAGGTCTCTTTTGTCTCCCTTTTTGTGTAAAAGTATCATGTTGGCATTTTTCCACTCGTGAGGCACCTTCCCGTGGCAGAGACGAGCTGTAAACAGCTTTGCCAGTTCCTTATTTGTTGCGGCTCCTGCTTCTTTTAAAGTGTCTATCATTACATTGTCCTGTCCAGGGGCCTTGCCCCTGTTCATTTGGCTTAAAGCGTGTTCTACTTCCCAGCTTTTGATTTCTGGTACTTCCTCCTGAGACTCCTCTATATCTCCTGTATGCTGATTACTTTGGTATAGTTCTTCATAAAATTCTTCTATTCTCAGCAGGATGTTATCCTGGTGAGCTATTTCCTGCCCATTTGAGTTAAGAACTTTATTGATTTTCTGTATTCCTGGGCTAAGTTTCTTGTTGGCTTTCTTAATACTCTTGTTATTTTCTATCGTGTCATGTATCATTTTCGTGTTGTAGTTTCTGATGTCTTCACGGGTCTTCTTCCTGATAGTTTTGCAAGTTTCTATGCTGTCAATACCCTGACTGTCTGCGCTTTCCAATAAGTTTCCTTGTACTGTCTGATAGTTTGCTAACTTTGTCTCTTGGTTTCCTGCCTGCTACATGAAGTGCAGTTTCTTGGATAATGTCTATTGCCTGTTCATTCCATGTATCAAGGTCTTGCTTCTGCATATCATCACTAAGTGCATCAAACTTGTTTGCAAGCTCCAGCTGGAATTCCTGCTTTCTTTCTGAAAGTTTGTCCAGGCTAATGTTGTTCCCCTTCTTTCTACAAAGCTTTTGTCTCTCTAACTTGGTATTGATTTGGAATTTCCCAATTACCATTCTGTGGTCGCTGCCTACATTGACTTTGTTGAGAACATTTACACCCTTGACAATCTTTAGATCTGATGTGAGAATGAAGTCAATCTCATTCTTTGTGGCTCTGTCTGGACTAATCCAAGTCCATTTCCTGTTTGTTGCCTTCTTGAAATACGTCTTGGCGATTTTTAATTTGCTGCTGATTGCATATTCGACAAGTCTATCTCCCCTATCATTACGCTGTCCATGACCAAAACATCCAATCACTGGCTCTTCACCATCTTCCCTCTTTCCGACCTTGGCATTTAGATCTCCCATCACAATGGTATAATGTGCCTTATTGTTCTGGATGAGTTCTGTGATTTCCTAATACAGCTTCTCCACCTCCTCATCATCGTAGCTGCTGGTGGGTGCATATACTTGGATGATTTTTAGACGCTATCTCTTATTTATCCTGATAGTAAGCTGGGCTAGTCTTTCATTAATTCCCTTGAATTCTGTTACATTTCCTGCAATACTTTCATGGACAAGAAATCCTACTCCTGCCTCACTTTTATATGTCTTCCCTATATGGAATAAATGATGACCGCTTTTTAGTTGTTCAAGTTGTTCTCCTTTTCTCCGAACCTCACTGAGTCCAATGATGTCCCAATTCACTTCTTCCAATTCTTGTTCCAACTCTATTAGTCTATTTTCCCCTAGTAGTGTTCTGACATTGTACGTTCCTATGTTCAGATTCCATTGGTGGCCTGTTCGTACCCAGAGATTCTTCGCACCCCCTACTCTTTTCCGGACTGGTCCGCCACCTTGGTCCAAGGATACAGAGCTGCTGGGGACTGGGGGCCATGGTATTAGAGACTTATTCATGCTGGTTTGAGGGCCTAATCTTCCACGCTGGCCCAAGACGGGTTGGAAGAGATGCGAGTTGTTGGATGGCCGCTGTTGGCTCTTAACTGAGCCAGCGTCCTTAAAGGAATTTCGACCCGGAGCTCAAGAGGGCGCTGTTGGATGACGTCACAATCATCGCCATCTTAGTTCCGAAGATTGACGAGTAACGCTGTCAATCAAACTGGTAGATTGCGGATATGCGTTGCTTGCCCTTTCACGATGATCACACTTTCGCAGGAAAAATAGATCGCCGCATGCACGCAGATTGCATTATCGTGCATGCACAATGCACAGCCAGCTAGCTACATACGCATGCAAGCACATACGAGTACTACTACTAGTACTAGTCTACGTACGTGAGTGCTAGCTGGAAGTACCGTATGCAAGTGGGCGGAGCCAGCAGGGAACAGCCGCCGAATCATGAGCCGAACTGTATTTCGGCATACCTAGATTGAGAATCGACATTCTTCGGGGATTCGGAACATGGCATTTGCGTAACCGGTGAAATTATCGAATAACATTGCCGTCATTGGACAACACGTACTGTCCGCTCATGCGCTTACATGGAATAACGCCCTCTTGAGCGCCGGGTCTGATTCCCTTTAAGATAGATCTTGTTTTTAGTTCTATCAGGGTGTCCAACCACCCTCCTCACTAGTCCAGTTGAGGTGACTAGAGGGGGTACCGGTTAAGTCGCCGATGGCCCGACCCTGAAACAGGTTTTAATGGCTTACAGGGTACCAGTAGCAGGTAGCAGTAGCAGGTTCTCAGCCTGACCTGACACCTCTGTGGTATTTCCTGTGGTATTTTCCGTACCACACGAGTACCACAGGCGACACCTGTGCATTACCACATACATTTGTGTAGGCCTTTTTAGCCCTGTGGTATTTTATGTGGTATTACACTGTACCGTATAAAAAACCACAGCACTGTTGCGTGGTATTGCTGTGGTACAATGCTCCTCTGTGGTATTTCCTATGGTATTTTCCGTACCACATGAGTACCACAGGCTACACATCTGTAGTACCACAGAAATATGTGTGGTAACTCTTCATCCTGTGATATATTTTGTGGTTTTATGTAGTACCACAGAAAGTACCACAGGAAATTTTTGTAAGGGGACGACCGCCGCTGATCGCCCGGCCATCTACTGTCGGGTTTTGGACAACTTTCCGCAGCAGCCGACAAAAGTGACGTGTATGCTGACGTAGTCGCTGGCTAACAATGCATTGCATTATGGTCTTCCGACTCTCTTTCAGTAGCGTTTATTACGTGCAAATAGCTTTCTACCAGCACTTTCTTCTTCACAAGACACGGGGAAAATCGGATTTGATCCGGATTTTTTTTGTGATTTTACTCTTATGAGGTTGGTGAGTACAAGCCAATTTCAACAATTCTAGTCCTCCAAAATTGATAAAATTTAGAGTTTAAGACATGACCATCCTGATGCTAAAAATACGTTGTTTGATCACCCTTCTTCCAAGTTTTCTTATTAACAATGGTGTCCAGAAGTGTCCGAAAGTCTAAATTAATGTTTAACAGTTTTTCTACATAACCCCAAATTAGCCCGCGTGAGGCCTGGTTGTCGTTCAAGCTGCCAGGACTTCTCTCGTTGTAGTCCATCCGTCTGGACCACTCGCATCAGCCAGCTGGCATTAAATGACATTCCTCTTGAATTTGCTGTTCCAACTGTTCCTCATCAGGACAACAATATGCGAGACAAGACCAGTTTTCAATCATGTCAGACTGTAATCATTGTGCTGGTGATTCTGATAGGCGTATGGCCACTAACAGATGAAACAAAATGCCACGATTCTGCAGTTGTAAGAGCCTACTTCTGGGAATTAGACGTTTCTTTCTTGCTAAAATTCAACGACTGGGTCATGTGATTTAGCCAGTCACAGAGTCGTATGGCTATTGTCTTCAGTAGCCTTTAGTCTGGATTCTATTGTGCAAAACAATTTCCAACTCATTTTCTAACCCATAATCTAACATGTGGACCACGACCCCTGACCATAGACTATGTACTTATTGGAAGAATTAAATAACTTTGTAAAGAATTTATGGATCATTTGCTTAACTGGAATGTTTTTCTTGTTGGTTAGCATAAACATGTAACCATTGTGCTGTTATTAAAAAAAACCGTGTCAGCAGAATCGCCATTATACCACGTTTCAAGAAACGTAGTCCTATAATTAAAAAATCTATATCTTGAAATCCAAATCTGTCAAATATATCATAATGTAAATCTTACGCACAATAGGTACCATTAGACAATATCAAATTCATGTCGACATGGATTATTCGGTATCAAAATTCTCATAACTATTATGTGGGGATCTTATACTGTTGAGGTTGTTCCGTTGGTCTATGCATGTGGGTTATTGAGACACTTTGTCATGTATGTTATTTGGCTATTTTGGGTATATTGATGTTCGGCTCTGTTCGGCTCTGTTCTTCTGTTATTGAGCGTCTCCATTCCTGTGATGTGAAGAGCGTTTTAATAGAATGGAGGTTGGGGTTCGAGGATGATACGGCATGCTCTTTTCTGAATGTTCTCCAGGTCCTTCGTTTGCTGCTTAGACAGTCCGCAGTGCCACACCGGAACAGCGTACTCAATGGTGGGTCTTACATATGCCTGGTAGATATTAGGTCCTGTTGAGGCAATTTGAAGTTTTTGAGTCTACTGAGTATGTGTATTTTCTTTTTGCTCTTGCTAACCATCTCGTCAACCTGCCTGTCCCATTTCAAGTTATCTTGAATCAAAATTCATTTGAATTCAGTACATGTAATACCAATATAAACCATCATTCTTATAATCAAGTAAAGTATACATGTTGAGTTGCATTCCGAGAGTGATGACAGGTGGGTCGGGTTTGATTCGCTTGAAGCAGATTTGCATCTGTTTGCACTTTAGGGGCTTGAATACCAGTGAGTTGTCAGCAGTCCAATCCTGGAGGTCGATCACGGCCATTTGAAATCTAGAAGGCTCCCGTGAGGTTCTTACCTCGTCAATGCTAACATCGGCAACATATTTCCACCTATGCATGTCTGATGAATCCAGTGCATCATTGGTCATAGCCAGGAATGCCAGTGGTCCAAGTTTTGTTCCTTGTGGCACTCCACAGCTACCCTGGTAGTTCACCCTTTGCCTTCTTCCTGTCAGGACGTCAGCAATCCAAGGTATGATTTCTCTGCGGAGACCCAGTTGAATAAGCTTGCTGATGATGGTGGTATGGTAAATGAGGTCAAAGGATTTAGAGAAGTCTGTGACGACACGATTTCCAATGGTGTCAGGCTTGTCAGATTCTTTATAGAACTGATGCACCATTTCCACTAAAAAGTGTTTCGTCGAAGATCCTCTAAGGTTTCCGTACTGGTGTCTGTCAACATTCTGTAGCATATCCCTGTGCACTCATTTTGCTACGAAACGTTCACATACTTTCGCGCTTTGCGAGATGAGGGAAACCGGCCAAAGTCTCGCAACCACAGCTGGCCTATATTTGGGAATAGGAACTACATCGGCTTCTTTCCATTCCTGCGGGAGTTTGCCCTCACTCAATGAAGAATTGAAGACACCTGAGATTGGAATACTGACTTCACATGCAAATTCTTTCAACACCTTGTTGGGGATCTCATCAGGACCGATCGCTTTCCTGACATCGATCTTACTCTTACTTAGTTTTTGATACATTTCCCACAATTGAACCTGAGGTGTTTTGTGGCAGGTAAGTATGAGAGAAGATCCCATGAAAGGAGAAAATGAGAATTCCTGCTAGCATTAGCTACCTCTCCGTCGGAAGCCTCAGGCACTGCTGGAACTGCTATGGCGGGTTGAGTTCGAAGTTTGTTCGCCATGACTTGGACTCCTCGGTGCCATTTTGGCGGGTCGGATGTCTTTAACCCTGCTAGGGAGTGCTCATAAAAGTTCTCTTGAGCTTGAAATATTTTTTGCGAAACGTTGTTCTTAAGAATTCTCCAATCGCTCATCAGACCTCTGGCAAATACTTTGTGTCTCAGCAGTATTGTTTATTTGACTTCAGTTGTCATCCATGGCTTGTCTTTGTTGCGCAGTTTAACCGTCTTGCAGGGAAGATATTCATTAATAGGCCTATGTAGTAATTGGTGAAAGGCATCATACTTTTGTTGGGTGCCTGATGCAGATATAACCTCATCCAAAAATTAAGAGTTGACCCAACGCCCAAATTCAGGCTTACCCAGGCAAGTCATTGGTCGGGATGTCTTCCTGATTACTTTGTTTACCTTTTTGACAACGTTTCTGGGAGACTACGTAATGGTGTTATGATCGCTATTTCCTAGAGGCGATCCAATTTCTGGCTTCTGGTAGCGTGTGTGTAAGTTGGTCATAATCAAGTCAAGAATGGCATCTTGCCTAGTTGGGGTGTCAACTATTTCTTTAAGCCCTTGGGTCCTCATCAGTATGCCTACATCAACCCCGTTGAAGTCTCCCATTATGACAGACCCGCAATATACATACAATGTTTTGAACAGATCAACGGTAGTCATTAGACGATCAATCAAAGATTCATTGTGCGGTGACGCAGGGAAAATATATCGTCGGCCTTATGCCAAAAAATGATGTGCTTCACTTGTTGAAATTCGATTTATTTATGAAGATAATTATGAATTCCAAAAAGCCCTAAAGCGTAAACGCTCTTTTTCGTTACGCCAGAAGGGCCTTAACATACGCGGCGTTATACCAAAAGGGCCCTAACCTGCCGCTATCGCAGTTAGCGCCCTTCTGGCACAAGGATATTGTTTTATTTCGCGGCACATTCGACTTGCCAGAAAGCCCCAAACATTGATAAAACTGATGTAACGTCCATCAATGTCTTCAAAAATCAGCACATGTAAGTAGTTTTTTTTTTCTATATGAGTATTTTTGTTAATATAATGCATTTGTTAGTGAAGTAAATGTTCATCAATTGCACATGAAGGACACCTCTTTAATAGTTAATTTTATTACAGTCCCATTTATTGACATACGCGTATTTCAGGTGTCACTCGCAATTCATGCAAAGTTACATACCTAACTTAAATCTCACTCAGAATTTATGAGCTTCCTTCATGATATATGTTATTTTGTATTGTATTGTGTATACTTGTGTTTTTAATAGTGTTTCGAGTCTAGTCTAGAGTCTAGTCTAAAATAAAGCGTAGCTAGATTTAGATAGAGGTTTGATGACTGGACTATATGACTCATGCCTATCATTTTAGACTTCAGCAAGTTTTGGATTATTAATCTAAAACTACTCTGAAGTTTGGTACTAAGCTCTACTACTACAATGTGCAGTTTGATCTAAATTTTATGGGATATAATTTCTTAACTCATGACATAGGTTTAGGCTGACCTGCTCTATACAATATTGTATGTCATTCCTTCCTTTGCATTTTATGTCTTTTTATTTTTTCATGATCAAACAGTTAGGAAATAAATGAATGATCTGTCATCAAAAAATATTGTATGTTTATTTGGCTTTTAAATTGTAAATACACCAAAAAAAGATAACAATTATATCAAGATAAAAATATAATATTCTACGTTTTTTGTTCGTATTCAAGGGAAATGGATCCTGACACAGATCTCTTTGTTAAGTGGACTAGTACTAGGACTACAAGACATCGGATGACGCATCTTCTTCGTCCACGAGATCATCCATGGCATCAACATATTCAACAAAGACTTCACATCTGCTCCTTCTCAGACAACTCGTGGTCACCTCTACGAACTAAATGTGAGGAGAAGCAGGTTGAATGTTAGGCAGAATACTTTCAGTGCCAGAGTAGTAGATTACTGGAACTCAAACCCAGCATAAATAGTTGCAGCACCAACAGTAGAGAACTTCAAGACAAAGTTGGATAATTTCTGGTCTGCACTACAGTATGTCCACCCATAGGACTAGCCTTTCCACCCAGTTAGCACAACACACTGGCACAACGTAAAAACAACAGCTAGAGAAAGAATCTGAAGTTAGCAACCAGCAGAAGATATTCCTGGAAACAAGACTGCTGAAAAAGGCTTCATTTTTCTAGTAGATCCGGTAATAAAGATATTCCATTGGCGCTACTGAAGAGGGCTGATATAACATTGGTGATGATTACACCCCTTTGGGACAGTCTGATATCAACAGTGTATTTTGGCATTTTACAAGGCTAGCATGGATGTGTCTTTAGTAAAATCTTGATGATCTTATGTAGTTCTTTTACTGGGAACTGATGAGAGCTCTTAATGAAACAATGATACAAAACTAAACATCAGTGTACTCAGTGATTGTCCTTGCTATGGTTTGAATCGTGTTAGAATGATTCTTTTTATGCATGTAATGGTTTCTGGTACCCTGATATCTAGCCTGTAATGCGTTAAACAGACTACACAAGGACACTTCTCTATAAATAATTAGATGGACGAAAATGACAATTCTGGCAAGGAGAACGCATTAAAAATATATTGTAGATAAGATTTCTTACATATGTTTCGTAATATATATTGATGTTGCATTTTTTTTAGTGAAATGCTTCATTGACTGTTAAGGTCATGAATGGAATAAAATTATTGTCTTCTTTCACAACAAAGAGAAGAAACCTTCCAACCAAGTGAAACATATTACATGTACTTAAAATCACATAATTATGCATACTACAAAGTGCATTATAAATCATGTTTTCTTCTTCAAAGAGTTTTCAATTTCTGTCCATTATCCTTATGATCCTTAAAACATATTCATGACATCCCAACTTTGCAGGAATTTCTGTGAAGATAGTTACAGAAACAGTCACAGTTGTTTATTTGCTAAGATAAAACTCACTGTTAACATTATGTATGAGAGCTGAGAAAAAGAGAAAGAGAGGCATTGGGTTAGAAATGCTTAATCGTCTTATATTTGTAAATATTCAATATAAACTCAGGCTACTTAATTACAAGGATGAAAATCATCTTTCATGCCATTGCAATATACCTTGCAAAGCAAATATATTGGCAAGATCATATGTATGTGCATTTTCCCCATTTTCTCATCAAGCCAAAGTATTATTACAGCATAAATAGTAAATTAGCTTAATTTCATTAATCTTGTTATTTGTGATTTCATTCATTGTCATCTATTTTGATTTGATTTAAATCTAGACAAAAAGCAAACAAAAGAAGATTACCTTAGCACGATCGTTGGGATTTAATATTTCATCCTTTCTGAGTTTCCATGACCGAAAGAGATGTGAATCGTGATGCAAAGACAAAGAGTTTATGTTGAGGAAGTGAAAAAAGAACGGGACAAGATATATGTAGAGTCATTGTAAGAGTGTAAGTGAAGAAATGAATGAAATAGAGTGCTAAATTGGCATGACAACGCCCCCCCCCCCCCTCCTCCTCAAAATCTTTATGAAAAAAATGTCCCCCTCAATAATACAATACTTCAATATAAAATTGTAGTTTTCACTGCCTGCAATGCAGTTGCAGTACAATGGGCCTTCGTGCATAAATAAATTTATTGCCTGTAGTTCAAGTTTCTGTATGCCAAATGGCCCCTATCGTGCGCATCACACTGTTACGGCCCTTTTGGCAGAGATACACGCAAATAAGCCTCATGCCAGAAGGGCGATATCGCGCGCGGGCTTGCCCTTACAAAAGTTTTCTGTGGTACTTCTATGGTAATACCACACATCAGTACCACAGGAAATACCACAGGAAATACCACAGGAAATACCACAGGAAAGTACCACAGGATAGTCCTGTGGTTTTGTGTGGGTTTGGGGGACAAATACCACAGGACATTACAGCAGTACTACAGGAAATACCACACAGGAGTACCACACACAAGTACCACACAGGAGTACAACACAGGAATACCACAGGAGTACCACACATCACTACCACAGGAATACCACATGCAGTATCACACAGAAATACCACATAGCAGTACCACACAGAAATACCACATATCAGTACCACACAGAAATACCACATAGCAGGGTGGTATTTCATAAAGCATCAACGGCAGCGGCAAACTCAAAAATGAGCGGCAAACTTGAAATTCAGCGGCATTTTTTTGATTTAGCGGCAAATTTCATTTTCATAAAACTTTTGCCACAGAAAAAAATGCCATAATTGGCTCAATTGCGGCAAATTTTCGCCGCAGCTCCAAGAGGTGCGGCAAACATCCGAAACTGCGGCAAATCTCTGAAACAGTGACAATTACTGGATTTACTGCTGCAATTGATGATAGCCATCAACATTAAAAGCATTTCTCTGAGTGATAGAAGTGTCTACTGAGTCATTGGAGGTGTCTTGGGTCCCAAGAGGTGTTGCACCACTCTTAAAGAAATGAAAATTGTACATGTACATGTATAATGTATGTAGAAAATGCCAGTCATTAACAAAGTACACAATACACTTGCTTTATACAGTGCACATTACTATAAAGCTTTAACTGAGCAAATCATCATTGTACATGCACAATAAAAACAAACAATTTACATGTAATGGACACCATCAGCTTGAAATGATTAGATATCCTTGGCCATATTAAAAACAGACTAGAGGGATTTTTTATTCATATTCAGGATAGTGTCACCATTCATGTTATTTTATAAATATTCCTCCTCACAGGTCACCTTTCCAGTGTATTCACAGATGCATCGGTCGTCGATCCCTGAGCAGCGGCCATCTGCTGCAAAGATCCCTGGGTTAGAGAGGCCATGATCCAGGCTGCTCCTATTCAAAACAGAAATATTGCTTTGATTAGTAAAATGAAACAATTGGTTTTATTTAAGTCAAATACATGTAGTAGCTCTTTTTGCCAAGCTAACATTTTTAAGCTAAGAAATGTAATTACAAAAATCAACTTTGCACTGATTTACCTCCTGTGTTAAACTACCGGTAACAGTGCATAAATCTAACAGTATCTTAATGCAATTACAACAAGTTTTCAGTTGACTAATAAAGATATAATCTTGCCTGGATGATTCACTCACTTTTCCTGAAAATGTTTGTGTAGTCTAGGTACTAGGCTGCGAGTCGCATGAACAAAACACAGTCTGTTAACAACTAAGTCTGGTAAAACAGAGTGCGCGCCGTAATTACGTCATGGCTCCTCTGGCTTCTTTCCTTCTGCGGAGTGAGGATGGGATTGGAGCATAGTCTGTGTAACCAGACAGTTGTTAACAGACTGGGTTGTGTTCAATCACCTCACAGCCTAGTACCTAGGCTATTGTTTGTGAAGCTATGACTTTGATATTTCATACCCGTTATTGTGAGGGTATACTGCTAGCTCCTGTAGAGTTTTATGACTTTTGCAAATCTTGCAAATTTTGTCTTTTAGGCAATGATAAACCAAATCTAAATGTGAAATAGCATGGCTGTTGAGGAGGAGGACACCCCCACTCCTTTTTCCTTTTGAGTATCTACAAAAGAAAATTTACCATGCATGTTCCAATGAACGTCCTCGTCACAAACTGCAGCTAGGAACAGTACACCATCCGACTTGAGTCTGGCCCTGAATGAAGAAAATTAAAGCGTTGAATGTTGAATCATTCACAGTGCAGTAGATCAGCACTAGCAGCCAGTTGTCAACATAACAAGGAAATAATTCCCAGTACGTAAATGGAATGTAAGATTAACTTGATCATCACTCTTTAAAGAACTGCACAAGCAAATAATTATTAATGTTTTGTTAACTTTATGTGTATGGGCGTGTTTCTCTGTGTTTGTGTAGTACTGTGCGCACATGTGACAAAATCACACAAAACAAGTCTGTATTTACAGCTATGAAGAATTTATAATACATATAACATAATTTTACATCAGTCAAGCTGACAGCTTGTTTTCCCATTTGAGAATTATGATTTATATCCAGCAAAGTAACTTCCAGACCATATTTTGCACACATTGGAAGATTTGAAGTTATGTGGTAAGATCTACAACAAAAATAATGGAAATTATGTTTTTTTCTAGCACTTAAAAGTTGTATTCAACTCTCTAAGCGCTTCATATTATATTCGTAATCATCAAGAATATTTTTACCACCCATTACACTTCAAATTTAATTTGCACATCACATCTACAGCTAAAAAGGCATATGTATTGGATGTACATTAATACCATATAATTTTGAAGTTCATTATTTTCTTTATTTCTCATAAACTTTTAAATACCTTTCTCACATTGCTGTCTTGCTGATCCCAATTTATTGGTATCAGTTCATCCGAGTCCAGCAGAGGGCTTGTCCATTCGTCTCGAGGATTGAATACTCCTCATCCTATGCGGCCTCCAGTGCTGCATCGTCTGAAATAACAACATGAAAATGAAACAATGAAATTTCTGAAGTACCTGCTGCTCATATGGATGTTTATTCAAGCAAGGAGTATCTTGCATCGAATCAATGTCTGTGAAATCATGTCTGCAGAAATGAGCAAAAAGACTAAAGATCTAATGGGCTATCCTGGGTTTTGCGTGGCTAAATTATTTAGGTTAAATTCGTCCAAAAAGTGATTTCTAGGTCTGCATTAGTGTCTTTTTTAGCTAGTCCCTAGCCTAGCCGGCCTAGCCCCGGGACTGCTAAGCGGCTAGCCACCCGTGACTAGTCGCGTAAGCTGCCGTGGATACACTTAATACTAGCGCCGGGACGGGACCCGGGGGATCTAACTATTTAGGTTGCTAACTCAGTCTCAGCCTAGGCCCAGTGCATAGAGTTTTGCCATATAACGTTAGGGTCTACGTGGCGTTTAATCTTCCAACAAATTTAAGTTCTAAAACGGTAAATAGAAAAATAGTACACCCGTGCATCCCATGGTAGCTAGTCCATGCCATTGCAACGATGTGCATGTTTAGAGGCCGTGAAGTCATGATTTTGTTGCTCAAATCGGGTCCAAAAAGAAGTTAGAACCCATTTCTAAATGATGGTGGCACAGTATAAACGGGTATCGTAACCCTCGAAATCCTCAAAATGAAATATGAAGGACAACATTCATAACTCACGTAAATTGATAACCGATGATGGTAATAATAACGAGGACTACTGTCTTACTGAACGTGCTGTCGAGTCTCGGAGGTCGTGCGTCAGCATCGGTCTAAAATTGCATGCAAACACAACTGTGCATCGTTAATACACGCTTCGCATTGCAAAGCCTAAGCCCATTGAAAACGCACGTAATTACGCAACCGACCAGTGTACTGCCGTCTTCAAAACCCGTCCATTGATAATACACGCACCGCATCGCAAAACCAAAACCCATTGAAAACACCCGTTATTACGCAAGCAACAAAATGTTGCAGTCAGACTTTCCGCCATTTCGGCGAGCAGACGGCCAAAAATGAGCGTTGTGCGCATGCGCCCGTACGTAATCCATCCGCAATGCTTGATCAAGTTGTCATTGGAGTTATGAAATCGATTTGGCCAATTATGGCAATTTTTAATTATGGCAAAGTGACTTTGCCATAGTTTCGAGATTTCCAATTATTGCAAACCACTTCTTTATGCAATACCACCCAGTACCACACAGAAATACCACATAGCAGTACCACACAGAAATACCACATAGAAGTACCACACAGAAATACCACATAGCAGTACCACACAGAAATACCACATAGCAGTACCACACAGAAATACCACACAGCAGTACCACACAGAAATACCACATAGCAGTACTACACAGAAATACCACAAAGCAGTATCACGCAGAAATACCACATAGCAGTACCACACAGAAATACCACATAGCAGTACCACGCAGGAATACCATACATCTATTTCTGTGGTACTCACATGTGATATTGCTGTGTGATACTCCTGTGTGGTATTGTTGTGATACTCCTGTGTGGTATTCTTGTGATACTTCTGAGCAGTATTGCTGGGGTACTCTTGTGCGGCATTGCTGTGCCACTCCTGTGCGGTATTGTTGTGACACTCCTGTGTGGTACTGATGTGTGGTTTTGCTGTATGGTACTCCTGTGTTGTATCGCACTGCTTTACCAAAGTTCATCACAATACCACATATCAATACATGTACTACATTGGTTAACGAACTTGTTCTGTCATCTTTTAATAAAAGAAAAACAAATATGAGTAAATGTCTTGATTGATATCATATCAGAAAGCTGTGATACTATAAAAGCATCTGATCATTCACTGAATACTTAGGGTTAAACTTCGTTGGGACACACACTTAAGAAACTAGGCAGGTACATTGCAGTTAATTCACCCGAACAGCAAGACTGGACTTTCAAAATCTGGTAGTCAATATGTGATAATATACACAAGCAAAAATACATTGCAGTAATGATTCAATCAATTTACATAAGAAAACTACATACCTACATGAGCTTGATATATATCATAATATATATTTGTATATATCATCCAAATACACTGTCAAATTTCAATTGATGATACATGCAATTTCAAGATTTATGCACCATATATATATTGTTACGGATGCTAGTTTTGTCATGCAGGTTTGTCTAGTTGGAGACTTATAGACGTACATAATACACGATGTCGACAGGAGTTGTAGCTTCAGACGTTTATTTCGGTAGTCATTTCGATGGTCATTCCAATGTCATTTCGATACTCATTCCGATACTCATTTTGATGGCGTAACATAGCGTAACAACATGGCTTAGAGTTGAACTCCAACCCTCCTACTCTAAACTCTCTTACTCTAAACTGTCTTATCCAAAGCTAAACTGCCTCTATTTATATATGCTGGTGTACTTTATCAACTATGTTCACATAAAGGAAATACATGACACGAAGGATTTCTAAGTACAAAGTAATGTAGTTTTGTAGGGATATCATAGTTTAAGCAGAAAGGAGTTGATTGTATTGACGTCAGTCTTCTCCTTGAAGTCTTTACTTTCTCTTGATTGAACTTCAAACAAGAACTTTACCAAAAGCATCTCGTTTCCAAAGAAACGAGAATTACATCTCTGGAAGAAAAAGACGAAAAAGAAGAAAAGAGAAAACAAGAAAGAGATAATGATAAGGAAAAAGATGAAGACACAGATACTGGAAGAAAGTGATAGCGAGATGGGTAAAACAAATCATTATAGCAAAATAATCAGAGAGAAATGCCCATACATTCACTGGAACCATATATACACTACTGTTTCATCGAAACAGAGAGTTTCGGAGATATTTCATTTTTCATATGTGAAAATTAGAAGAAGAGATTATTTTAATTGTTTTTACAATTGAAGTACAGAAGCATAGCAATTGTATAATACATGTTGCACAGTACGAAATCAAGCATATATGAAGTATTTTTTAAGGCAAATAATCTTGCACAAAATCATTGTTTTTCTGAGCTCATAAACAATTATGTCCAAGCTAAAAGTTCAGTGTAAACGAATTTCAGAGATTAATTCAACTTTTAAGTTTGTCTGTTCACTTAAAGACACCATATCGTGGGTTTGTCGCAGCAGCCACCATGTTCTGAAACAAGTCAGAAGTCCGTCCTCCGGGGGATGAAATGTCCCTGTTTTTTCTGTTTTCCCGTAGCGTTTAACGCCGCCCAAAGAGTAAGTTCAACTCGTAAAATATCAGTCAGCTCATAAATGAAGTATTTGAAATGAGCAGTTTTAGTAAAGGTGTAAATTCTTTGCAAAACGTTGTGTCAGTGTGTTTCGGGTTGACTTAATTTGAAACGTGCAAATTGGGAATAGCGTACACGTGGGACGTGACGTGAGCATATAGCATGGTTGTTTATCCTGGTTTATCGGGTTATGTTAGTTTGACCTTTTAAACACAAAGACACAAAGTAGTGCACAGAAGTACATGTGTATATTGAAATAAGTACATTTATGTACATGAACATTAAGGAATTGTCAAAAGTTACAAGGATATATTTGACCATTATGAAGGAATTTAAGTTGTGGCTAAAATGTTTAAGACATGTTAGAGAAAGTAGGTCACTGTCATGAAGGTCGTTGGCAAGTCAATGTGACATTAAGCCCGAAAGTCTGTTTATTTTTAGACAAGAAAATTGGAAATTTAGAGAAAATAATGTTGCATTAAAAAGGCAACATCTCAAGCATGAAGTTGAGTGACTTTTAAGAGAGTCATATAAGTTAATGTGAATGATTCAGAATGTTAATGAACATTTGCTGTTTGTTATAAGAGAGTTGATGCAAAAGGCGCAAGTATGGAACTTTGAAGGTCAAAAGGCGCATAAAAGAAAGCGCTGTGTAAGATGATTATCGTGAATTACATGCACATATTTCATGTGTAATGTTGTATTGCTCTTAGCTATTTCGTACACCGAAAGAGGTTAAGGTTTAAAATGAATAGCACCTGATTTAAACTACATGTCTTCAGCTTAGCTTGCAGTTCAGAAAGTATGAATGGCAAGAAGTCAAATTTGTTTTTCACAAGACAACTAGGTCAGATATTTGTGATGGTCACTTTGAGTTCTTGTAGTAACATGCTAGGTAACATACAGTGTGCATCAACAGAATATTAATAGGTGTATTTTACATGCTCTAAGAAACCGAGTCCTTATTCGTAGGGATTTCAAGGGTACATGTATTTTGTTACACCCTTGGTATGAATGTGCTTCCATGCATAGAGAAGTTAATTCTGGTTGAAATAATAGAAGTGATCAATGCAAGTACATGTATCACGAAACAATATTGCAACAAAGCAACTCATTATGATGTGTTGAACAGTTAATCATTTAATGAGATACAGTGTGAACAACTGATGTATTTGTTTGAATGGCAAAATACTTGTTTTCACATGTTTTCACTGCAGATTGAATAATATACCAGTATCCAATCCAAAGCGGCGTCCGTTTCCGTTTGATGAGTGATCCAACTACCATGTATACATGCACTTAGCATACTCTAACACCTGACCAGACATATTTCCAATGTCAGCTAACATGTATGAAGTCAATTTATCATTCATAACCTGCATGTATTACAAAATCCAAACTCTATACGAATATGTATTTCATATTTAGAGATACGCACTTTACCACACTTAAAAAGCACTGGGTTTCAAAGAAAAACAACAGCAAACCTGAACAGTTAATCATATTCATTGTCCAAAATCAAATAACAATACTTCATTTACTATACCAATTGTCACAACATTGGAACAACATTTAAACATGAAATAATTAAGCATATTTATTAAAAACATTGTACAAACATTCTTGAAATTATGCAATGAAAGAGGGAAGAATTGTGAGAAAGAAAGCAGAAAGAGGAGGAACAGAATCCCTGCTACATGAAAAAGTTATACAGGCAAATTTCGATTTAATTGAACAGGAATGTGCTTTCCCATTCATAGCTCACATTCATTTTGTATTAATCTCACAGTAATTTAGCATTTCAGGTTCTCCCTAAAATCAATATTTTCCTGGAAACGTAAAATTTCCATATATAGTACTGCTGTATAACTTAATTTATACATCCTCAACACTAGATTCGATGTATGACCAGCATTCAATGACTTGTAAGAATTATATTTTCAAGTCTTCATACAATAACAAAACCAAACGAATTCATGAGCTGCGGCCCGGTATTTATACCAGCGAAGGCGTATTTGTCTGATACGCAGGGCACCTCATTAAAAACATAAAGATTTATCAATTGCATCCTCTTGAGAATAACAGAACTTACAGTCATTGAGATTTCCATGGAGATTTATAACTCGATGAAGTCATTAAGTGTCCTACTGCAAGTCCAAGTCAGTATCCACGTCGCTCTTGCAATCGGCCTCTCCCCTACCGGCGGATCCCAGGTTGCGTCAGGTGTCGCGTTCATCAACGCCTACTACCCCGCACACACTCCACACCATGCCTGTTCGAGCGAACCCCACGTTCGTCATCATCGGTGCCATCGTCGGTCCTCGGGTGGGCAGACCAGGCGCCACGTAGATCCTCCCGCTTGCAGCTGAGCACTTCTCGACAAAACATTAGTCGGATGACTCCGTCAACTCATAGTCGAGATTTTCGTTCCTTTTTGAGATTGTAGTAGGGTCTGTTGCATCGTTGTGATTTCGTGTCCATGTCAAATTCCGTCGTCATTATTGTTGCACCACTATAAGTGTGTTAAGTTATTCTCTCGGAGGCCCACATCCATCCAAGCAGACTTGGTGATGCGATAGGCCGTACCCCGAATTGAGACAACCACATCCTTGGGTCGTTCCGATGGTTGCATGGAGCACACTCATCCTCACCAATAGACATGAGCACCAACACAATCCTGATCCATAACCCGTTGACTCCAGCCAGCCAGAAGTCTCCTCCCGCGGAACTCAGCTGCTGCTCGACGTTGTCGTCGACAAGGCTCCTGTGTTGGGAGCAGGGCAGATCATTCATGAAAGAAGCGACCTCATGCCGGAGTCGGCGCGCAACCTTTCTGGCATTCTTTAGCGACATTGCGTCGACCTCCAGCCTCCACGGCTGTGGGAGAACCAAATTCAATCCCATTCCTGTCGACCGCTAATTCCCAATTTAGTCCAGCTATCCTGGCACGCCGCACCCTCCTGCTAGAGTTGTCGTTTTATGGTATCATGGAGCATGATGAGGCAATGTCCAGAGACAAATCAAGGCAGCTACATCATCCATCAGTTCAGCCTAGGCTTTAGGTGTCCAGCAATTCCCATCACGGGATACTCCCACTTGCTCGCCTCTACCATGCAGCACATGTAGAGTTCATTTCAACAAATGGTCCATGATCATGTGTAGCGTAGCCAGAACGGTTGATTCTCCAGTTTTCCGCTGCCACCAGTGTTAGGGATGCTAGTTTTGTCGTGCAGGTTTGTCTAGTTGGAGACTTATAGACGTACATAATACACGATGTCGACAGGAGTTGTAGTTTCAGACGTTTATTTTGGTAGTCATTTCGATGGTCATTCCAATGTCATTTCGATACTCATTTCGATACTCATTTCGATGGCGTAACATAGCGTAACAACATGGCTTAGAGTTGAACTCCAACCCTCCTACTCTAAACTCTCTTACTCTAAACTGTCTTATCCAAAGCTAAACTGCCTCTATTTATACATGCTGGTGTACCTTATCAACTATGTTCACATAAAGGAAATACATGACACGAAGGATTTCGAAGTACAAAATAATGTACTTTTGTAGGGACATCATAGTTTAAGCAGAAAGGAGTTGATTGTATTGACGTCAGTCTTCTCCTTGAAGTCTTAACTTTCTCTTGATTGAACTTCAAACAAGAACTTTACCAAAAGCATCTCGTTTCCAAAGAAACGAGAATTACATCTCTGGAAGAAGTCCTTGGTCTTTCCCTCATAACAAATCGTAAATGTCAACCCCAATAGTGTTGAGCGGTCACAAGAATGTTGGAAGAAGAGAGAAAATGGTTTATTGCTGGGTCATAAAATGTACTCCGCACCCAAGGACAAGCTTGACCAGAGCTGTGACGTAGAAGAGGTCATACTCAGTTCCATGCCTTTCTGAATGGAGGGTAGGGACTTATGCAGAAAGTATAGGTCAATAATGACGTCACCATTAAATGTCCAAGAACTTGGTCAATGTAAATGTTGATTTGGGCTGGAGGTTATCTAAGAAAGAGGGGGTGTTTGGGAGAATTTGGGCTTACTATAAACATGAGAATAAAGGGAACTCGGGGACCGTAACAATATATATTTTTTTTTATCAGTATTTGCACATTTCATTTCTAAACCAATTTGAAGATGCAACAGAGTTATGTGCTCCCTTTCCATCATTAGAATACTGTATTGCGACCAAATATAAACCACTTCATCAAAGTGGAACATTACAATACTGGAACTGCACACTGTAGATGTTGACAAACTGAAACTGTATGTTGGAATTACAGTCTCTGGTTTTCAGGTTTTGTGTGAACAAGACCAATTTTCTCCGTTGGTTGGGACGATTTCAATTTCAAGTACCGTTATGTGCACAATGCAGCACATGAACATTTTTGTTCACTCATCAAAAATAAACCACTTAACAAAAGTTGAACATCACATTACTAGAACTATAATAACAAGGTGGTTCACAAACCACAACTCTCGCCAGATTTCACAATTGATATACAGTGCTAAGTTGTTTTTCAAATATTGAAAATGGTGCCGAGATGACCTTTGACCTCATCGTCTTCTTCAACACGAATGTGCTTTTAGCCAAGGATCATTTGTACCAAGTTTGATTACAATTGATGCAGAAATAAAGATATAAGAGCACGTTAAACAAAACTTACATTTTTGTAATTACATGGCCTCATATTATTGACCTTTTGACCCCTAGATGACCTTTGACTCCATCATCCTCATGACGACACATGTGGTATTACCCAAGGATCTCTTGTACCAAGTTTGATTACAATTGATGCAGAAATAAAGGAGAAAGTTAAACAAAAACTTTAATATTTTTGTAGCAAAAACTTCACAGAAGAGGTTTACGGTACACCATGTGTAAACTCATGGAAGGACTGAGAGGAGAAAAGTAGATAGAAATTGGAGGTAAATAGAAAGGCGAGAATGGTGAGTAGAGGTGGACTTGACGTTTCATGCAGATTGACTGTTCATCTTCAGGAGTGAGTGTTTGCTAGTCGAATGACGGTACTTATGGCATGCGTGCGGACATGGGAGGAACCGTGGAAGGAAACCGCGGGCTGTTGGTCTCGGCGGGTGGTGGCGCTCTGTGTGTGGGTTGGCGGGAATCGGTGGTCAGTTGGTAGCATGGTGGTATCTCTGTCGGGGAGGCTGGCTTGGTGGGTGAGGAGCTGGAGGTGTCTGGTTGTGAAGATATGGTTGAGTGATTGGTGGTGGTGGAGGAGACAGTGCTGGTCGGTAGAAGGGAAAACAAATGAAGAATTACATGCATGGTAGTAATGAACTCAAGAGCAATTACTATTGATTTGTTATGTAATGCGAGTCTATAAATGTATATATTCCATTCTTCGTACAATGTGCAGTAGTCATGCTCTAAGTATTTTTTTTTCACTTATTTTTGCGAGATTCAGTTGGAATATATTTAAGTGCTCAACATGTATACTTTACTTGATTATAAGAATGTGGGTTTACATTTTTATTACATGTACATGTTGCGCACTAAAATATATTCCAACTGAATCTCGCTGATATGCATGCATCTATAACATGAGTGCCAAATGATCTTAAGATGTAAATGATTGTAAGTAATTAGCAATACAATAAGCATGTAAACTAGTCCTGAGTCGAATCGATTATTAAGCTGGTGTTCAATAGAAGACGTCAAACTCTGATTTCGTTTTGATGAATTTGATGCATCGACGAAATTACCAAATTGACTAGAAAACACAACATCTTTCGTTTGATTGTCCTGTTACACACAATTTATCTTCATATTTTCACAATTTTAATTTGCTTCATGGTTCCTACTGTCTTTTGTAAGTTTTGCAGGTAACGCATCAAGAGAACAAGCTGGTCGCTCGATGATCAAGCAGCTACTACATACTTGTCTTCGATTCGTTAACTATTAGTTATACCGTATACATGTACGTACGCAACGCCACAATGAACAATTGTTCATAGACTGTGCACAACGGATAGCATCGTGTGTTGTGAAAACCTGGAAACAGCACAGTGGCGATCGTGCGTAACCCTTGTAAGAAAGTATAATGATGATATCATGATATTGATATCATGATATTGCCGTCAGACCCGATGATGGTAAATTGGCACAACATTTTGTTAATATCATTATATTATAAGTATCATGATAATATCATAATACAAATATCATAATATTATCATGATACTTTTTTTTTTTTGGGGGGGGGGCTTAAGGCAGACATGATCATGGTACAATATGATAATATCATGATATTTTCTGCACTGTATCATGATATTTGTATCGTGATATGATGATGATGATGATGATAATTTGATGATTGGTATCATGATATTTGCTGCAAAAAGTATCATGATACTTCTATCATGATGCTTGTATCATGATATTTGCTGCTTAGTATCATGATACTTGTATCATGATATTTGCTGCTTAGTATCATGATACTTGTATCATGATATTTGCTGCTTAGTATCATGATACTTGTATCATGATATTTGCTGCTTAGTATCATGGTACTTGTATCATGATATTTGCTGCTCATAGTATCATGGTACTTGTATCATGATATTTGCTGCTTGGTATCATGTAACTTGTATCATGATATTTGCTGATTGGTATCATGATCCTTGTATCATGATATTTGCTGCTTAGTATCATGATACTTGTATCATGATGCTTGTATCATGATATTTGCTGCTTAGTATCATGATACTTGTATCATGATATTTGCTGCTTAGTATCATGATACTTTTATCATGATATTTCCTGCTCATAGTATCATGGTATTTGTATCATGATATTTGCTGTTCATAGTATCATGGTACTTGTATCATGATATTTGCTGCTTGGTATCATGTAACTTGTATCATGATATTTGCTGATTGGTATCATGATCCTTGTATCATGATATTTTCTGCTTAGTATCATGATACTTGTATCATGATATTTGCTGTGGAGCATCATGATACTTGTATCATGATACCAAGCAGCAAATATCATGATACCTATATCATGAAACTCCACAGCAAATATCATGATACAAGTATCATGATACTAAGCAGCAAATATCATGATATAAGTATCATGATACTATGCAGCAAATATCATGATACAAGTATCATGATACCAAGCAGCAAATATCATGATATAAGTATCCTGATACCAAGCAGCAAATATCATGATACAAGTATCCTGATACCAAGCAGCAAATATCATGATACAGATATCATGATACTTGTATTACGATACTATGCAGCAAATAGTGTGATACAAATATTATGAGATCAATGTATCCAATGTTGTACTTTTACAGGATAATACAGAATGGGAAGTTGTGTTTGTTTCCTGTAATCCGAGAGTCTAATGGTCAAGTAGCATTCACTAGTAGAGGTACATTCATTCATGGCGTGGCAACACTGCTTTAAAAATAAAAGAAGAATACATGTACATATTACAAAAGCAATACATGTACAATACAACATTGAACCTCTCACTTTTCACAGGGAATCTTACAAAAAAAAACTCATGGACAATCTTTGAAGTAAAATATTGAACATTTTATTAAGGAACAATAGTTATGGGAACTACAAAACCCACTGACATCATGATATTTACGTTTAGAAATAAAACAATGGAACATAAAAAATCCCTAACTAGCAAGTCATTATTAAAGGTTCTTACATGTGCTACATGCACATATTTGAATAATTCAAAGGGTTACAATGCAAAATTATTCTAAAACTGAACAGCAAATTTACTTTGTGAATTAAAGGAGTGCTCATGGCTCCATCGTTGCAAATGGCTTTCAATGAAAGCTGGAATAGAGGGGAAAACTTGTAAAAAATGAGGAAAAGAGAGTTATTAATTATTAAATAACACGAACAATCACTGCCAGAAACATAAATACAACATGATCTAATGCAAAACGTTCAATTCAACCAAGACACTGACTTACTTGTGCCCTCGCATAAGAATCTACATTAGCATGTTTTTGCATGTATGAACTACTGGTAATACAAAAGTCCCTCTCTTTCAAAAAAGAAAAACATTTTTTTGATGAAAATGTGATACATATTAACGAAGTGTATCATGACTATACTTCATGATACATATAGACAAAATCAAATGAAGAGTGTATAGCAAGCTTTGTGCATGGTTGCACGACAGTGCGACCTCGGCTTTCAATTCACATGGATTGGCAAATTGCATTAATTTATTTTTACATATGTACATGTGTTTTCCATTCCATTCAATAAAAAAGTAAAATTTGAAAATGTTTCAAGGACTGGATAGCGTCTATGGGTGCTAATCACACAAAGCTATAACACAATGTGTACTACATATGCCTTGAGCATGGTAGACCCTTTAGTTACACATACTACACATGTATGTACATGTAGATTACTGTAATACAGTGTATTAATCTATAGATTCTGAGCAAACAAATAAGAACATGTACATATGGCAAAATTTACAACCATGACATGCAGATTTGGTCACGATTAGTACATGTATATATACCGTGAGCACTGATATTTGAGCCAAAGACTGTGGCTTAATTACATTTTGTATTTTGTTTATTCTTTTGAAAATTACATTTTATGGCCCATCCTTTTTATAAACTTCATGAAAGTATGCACATATCACGTATCTTTGGGATACCAACTGTGAAATTTTAAGTCAGAGGTACTATAACTCCCGTAGAATAAATGCAAATCTAACTACATGTAGTTTTCACTGAGATTTGATTATTGTTGTGGTATGCAAAAAAGAAATTAAGCTTGATCAATTATCAAAGATTATATCCTCAAAACCAAATATTACGCTTTGTTGATTTAAGGGAAAGGTTATATAGTCACTCTCTGTTAAATGATGACAAAGTCAGGGAACTTTCAAAATTAGGTCTGCAAAAGAGACGGGCTACCTTTAATTCTTAGATGGCTTTACCGGTACATAACAACAAGTATCAAGGGAAATCAGGAACTCAAAATCACTCTACAAATCCTGAACACACACAAACCAGATAGTGTATTGCACATTGATACATTCGAACATGGAACATTCGAACATAGAATATGTGCCTATTGTAATATATGGTAAGGATATAATTGTAAATAAGGTATTAACATTAAAACACACATTATGTTGATCTTGCTTTCCTTGTACATGGGCAATATCAACATCAGTGTTTTTTTCTGGCGATGGAAGCACCCTGGGCTACGACAAAGGCGACGGCTTGTCACGGTATTGCTGGTTTTGATGAGAACTATTAAAGTGAAAATGTTGCGTTCGACAGATTGCTTTCCAAGTTTCTTTGAACTTTTTTTTTAGGGGGGGGGGGGGATGAACCCCACTATTAAGTACAAAATGTCAAGGTTGCTTACAATTCAAGAACGATGGCCGAATAACGCCGAAGTATGTTTGATTCTACTTTGTCGATGAGGTACACTGTGTGTTGATACGTGGAAGATTGTGAACATAGCCATGTTCTTCCCCCCAAAAGTTCCAAAATATGTCACGACCCAGTCACGGCAGAATGGTTCCACCATGATAACGGCCCGTAATGACAGTAACCCTAATTTTTAACTCAGTTGCCTGCATGGTATGGGCGCAATAGCTCATGTGTATTCCGGCGACATCGACGACGAAGGCATCCAGCGGCCATGTCTGTTTTGGTGTTGAAATTTTGCATGTACATATATCATAATCCGTGTGACATGCTCCATTCACACTATAATTAAGTATGGACCACATGTGGGTGCCCTGTTAATCCTCATTGTGGTAAGGATTCCGGGGCCACATACGGGACCGTGACTACATTCCAAATTATTTTCAGATTTCATGACTGCTTTAAATTGTTTTGAAATTATGAAATAGTTAAGATTAAACCCGTTACGATACAAAACGGTTTGGTCATGATTCGTTAATAATTCCTTGACTAGCATATATTAGGGTGCGGGGTGAGCCTTCTTCAATGCATGATTTTGAGTTTGTGATCAAGGGGGTTATAGGATTTATATCAAATCGACGACCCAAAATCCATGAATATGCATTATAACATCAAGCGGAGTTGTAAGTAAACAAATATTCCACCTCTTACACGTACGTGAACGAAATGCTTGATCGATGATGAATAATGATGTATCTGTGTTTTACGATTATAAGCATAAACAGGAGCCGGAAGGATAGTTTATCCACCACACACATTGTCAAACTTAAATAGAATTACAGCATTTTTGAAGAATTTAAAAGTGACTTTTCGAAAGATTTCCGGAATCTTACCAAAACACTCTTGGTTTGCGTCAGTTTGGCAATTATGCTCGTGGAAGCAAATATCTACTGGAGGCTCACATCTAACATATCTAATGTGTTTGTGAAAGTAATCTGTGAAACAAATACTTGCCAAATTTCACTACAAGCTCAAAAGGGTATTTCAAATATAATTAAATTTCGCAGGCGTCGCTATTTTATGTCTCCTTCGCCAGTATCACCCTGAGCGTCGCCATTGCCAACACACTTGGGTAGTTGCGCACATACACTAGGCGACCGACATGGCAGAGTTAAGCCAAACTGAGTAATCCAACAAAATTGTACAATGTAACATATTGTATGATCTTACTATGTATATGAACAATTTTACTTTATTGCGCAAATAAAATAAATGATGTTCGTATAGTTATATGCACGACCCGCCATGCAGCAACTCATTTTTGTGAAACTCATCGACAAAATAGAATATGCTTTGACATTATTCAGCCGTCGGTGTCAAGTCCTATCCAACTTAGGTTTTACCAAAGTAATATTTTTTTTCTAATTGCTAACATCCAAAACTTCATAGAAGCTTCGAATGCTTTTTAGATGCAATATTTTTGCACAGTTTACACCAAAATCCCGTGAACATGAGAAAAAACTGTTTTTCGCCAAGGGTACGGCAACCGGCTGCCGTCGTTAACATCGGACAGTGCCCGTCCATCGCCAGGAAAAAAAACTGAATGTTAATATTGCACATGAAAAGACAAACGAGGTGAACAAAATTAGATATTGTAACATTTAAATATATTTATATGTTTTAATTTGAGTACCTTACTTGATATGATAATGCCATTTCACAGACCCTCCACCGGTCTTTCCGGTAGTGATGCCACAAATAAAAATTGGGTCATTTTGGAGGGTAATTTACGAGATGTCCGCTATAAATAGATGTAATTTCCTTATCGACATATTGGTCGACACACTCCAACCCAACCCAAACCGTGAGGGCTGTCGATGTAAAACTCTAGATAAAGTTTTTATTGAGCTAGATCTGGTATAATGAGCAACATACTACATTGTGTGTTGTTTTATTTGCACACATTATTTTGCATAAATTGATACGACTACCCGTAGGTGAACACAAGCTTGATCACAAATATCCTTATACGCTCATAGAGACGACGACAACTGAAGTTTTAAAAAAAAATATCGTGAATTTTATAATACAGAGAATGATATATCAATCAAAGGACTCTCAATCAAGGGAAGGATTATAAAATAAACGCCATATCTTATACAATTTACGCGGATTCTTCCAAAGTGTTACGTTTCATTATTGGCCAGGAAATGACAATAAGGCTAGGGTTTCAATACGCAACATCCATGCATAAACACCAGAACAAGTACGGAAAATATATTGTGGAATGTTTTTTTAACCACAAGGATATATAAAGAAATCAACCAAAACGTAACGCGCATCCAGCGTAATTTTGTCCAGAATGGACAAATATAAAACGTATACGCAGTGATTTGTCCGATTTTACTTTGAAAAAACCTTACGTTATGTTATTGGTCAGTGGATGACATTTAGCGTGACAATATGTAACATCCATATACGTTTTGAAAGGTGGAAGGGATGCCGAAATCACCAGAACATGTCGGAAAGTAATATGTTGTATGGTTCTTGGAGTATAAGGATCTAACAAGTTCCAATCCAAAGGTAACACGCATACAGAGTATGCAGTTAATACGCAGAATTTTGTCCGATTTTACGCAGTTGTTCCAAAATGCTCCGTCACATTATTGGTCAGGAGATAACCA
Source organism: Arbacia lixula (assembly GCA_963669155.1). Taxonomy (NCBI): domain Eukaryota; kingdom Metazoa; phylum Echinodermata; class Echinoidea; order Arbacioida; family Arbaciidae; genus Arbacia; species Arbacia lixula. The sequence continues at coordinate 408,752 of CAVLGW020000001.1, forward strand.
TAGGTGTGATAATATGTAGCGTCCATATATGTTTTGAAAGTGGAAGAAATGCCAAAAACATCAGGCTAAATTAAAAGGACATGTATTGTACAGTTCTTGGATTACAATGATATTAAAAAGTTTCAACCGAAGAGTAACACACATCAAAATATCCGCGTTTATAGAACGTATGCAGTATTTTGTCTCATTTTACGCTCGTTCTTCCAAAATGTGACATTATGTTATTGGTCATTAGATGACTATAAGCGTGATAATATATAACATCAATGTATGTTTTGAAAGGTGGAAGAAATGCCGAAATCACCAGAACATGTCGGAAAGTAATGTTGCAGGGCCGTCGCCAGGGGGGGGGGGGGGGGGGGGGGGGTGCGGAGGGTGCGAACGCACCCCCCTTCAGAACAAACAAAAAAAAAACGGAGAGGGGGGGGGGAGTCATACTTGAGGGCTCTTTTGAAAACGTTCTAGGCGAAATACTATCAGTATTAGTAGATCCATAGGCGAAATACTGTCAGTATTAGTAGATCCATATTCATATCATGGCCGTCACTAGGGAGAGTGCGGAAAGTGAGAACGCACCACCCTCATTTCATAAAGAAGTGGTTTGCAATAATTGGAAATCTCGAAACTATGGCAAAGTCACTTTGCCATATTTGGAAATTGCCATAATTGGCAAAATCGATTTCATAACTCCAATGACAACTTGATCACGAATTGCGGATGGATTACGTACGGGCACATGCGCACAACGCTCATTTTTGGCCGTCTGCTCTGGTGGAAAGTCTAACTGCAACATTTCGTTGCTTGCGTAATAACGTGTGTTTTCAATGGGCTTTGGTTTTGCGATGCGGTGCGTGTATTATCAATGGACGGTTTTTAAAGACGGCAGTACACTGGTCGGTTGCGTAATTACGTGTGTTTTCAATGGGTTTAGGCTTTGCGATGTGGAGCGTGTATTAACTATGCACAGTTGGGCACCGTAATACGTGTATTCCGTTACAAAAATGTCCTGTGGTACTTTCTGTGGTACTACATGATACCACAGAAAATACCACAGGATGGAAAGTTACCACTCATATTTCTGTGGTACTACAGATGAGTAGCCTGTGGTACTCCTGTGGTAGGGGAAATACCACAGAAAATACCACAGAGAAACATTATACCACAGCAATACCACACAATAGTGTTGTGGTTTTTAATACGGTACAGTGTAATACCACATAACATATCAAGTCCTTTTACGCCTTTTGGACCCCTTGCGCGCGCAAATGCTCAGCGGCGCACGCACAGTCGCGCAAGCACAGCCCGGCCACTGCACTGCGTGCCTGCTGAGCACTCCACTGCATTTTGTTTTTGTTTTTTACAGCAAACTTGATGTGGACGTGACCTTGCCCAAAATGATACTGTAATTGCTGCCATAAATGTCTCCTAGATCTATTCCTTGAATTCCATAGCCCACTTAGCCTGACCAGAGCGTTGTGTGCATTCATGCAGCATCAACCAGAACCAGAATTAGATCTACATTAGATCTAGACCGATAATAATTGTCTAACCTCGCTCGCTATAGCTGCGCGCTGCAGTGCAATGCATAGCATGCAGTACGTGCGGCCAGCGCGGCCGGCCCGGGCCTGGCCGCGCCATGCATGGTGATGCGTATTATGTACAGTACTCGCCGGCCCGAATAAATTATGACAACCTCTGTCATTGGCTTGTGGTCTGACACGTTTGTATTTAAAGCTAAAACGCGAACGCAAAGTTTGACCAATGAACATAATTCTTACATCATCGGAAAGCTTAGAAAGAACTGCACAATGGCTCATGGGAACTAAGCTGAACGATACCATCAAGCGAAATGGTTCGAGTGGGAAATCGTGACATAAAGTCGGACTTTACGTTGAGTTTCATCCTATTTTTGATATGAAAGGGATATGTTTGACCCCAAAACGCGAATGCAATTAACATCCATGTAAAGATTTCAATTATTTAATGGAAATGATATGATATCATCAGCAATATATCATTGGAACTAAGGATAAAAGTGTGAACTTTTTCAGGAAAGACAAATTTGTTAACAAAACATGCAATTTCCAATGGTATTTCCATAGAGTGGTAGACACGACACGCGCGGAAAGCACGCGCAGTTAGTGTCCCATAGGATTCGATATGAATACCACAGGGATGAAAAAGGCCTACACACATGTATGTGGTAATGCACAGGTGTCGTCTGTGGTAATCATGTGGTACGGAAAATACCACAGGATACCACAGAGAAACATTATAACACAACAATACCACACAAAAGTGCTGTGGTTTTTAATACGGTACAGTGTAATACCACATAAAATACCACAGGGATGAAGATGCCTACACAGATGTATGTGGTAATGCATAGGTGTTGCCTGTGCACTGGTACTCATGTGGGACAGAAAATACCACAACAATACCATACAGCAGTGCTGTGGGATTTATTTTTCTATACTATTGTTCTATTGTGTCTTCTTGGCCTTCTGCTAAATCACATAGTTCTTGGAACTTGCGAAATGTTGTACTGTCATCTTAAAAAAAGAAAAGAAAAACAAATATGATAAATTCCTGTAGTCTGAATAGAAAAATACTGAGCTAACTGGCTGGAGAGCATCAGCACATACAACAATGCATGCTCACCATAGAGTTATCACTGCCGCTCTACGCGCGCACACAAGTACATACATGTACATGTATTTTCGTGTACAGTAGTGGGTGCAGTACATGCACACTTCACCCACTACACACACTGCACCCACTACAGCTTACTCTCGATACAACGAGCACGGATATAACGAGGTTTCGTTATAACGAGAGAAATCTCTCGGTCCCAAATGTTTCTACATGCAAACCTATGGTGCAACACGTCGCTTACAACGAGCACGCTTACAACGAGATTTCGTTATAACGAGCTTATTCTGTTGACCCCAAGACAAAGAAAAACATAACAATTGCGTCCCGTTACAACGAGGAAGGAAAACTCGAGACATGAAAACACCGGCACCGCAAGGAGCCAGACACGCATCTCGTAATACACGGCCACACAACGCAATTGCGTTGTGTGGCCGTGTATTACAGCATGTGCACAGTTTCTAATACATCACTCCTTCGCGATCGCACAGCTTACGTACATTGAAAGCACATGGCTTCCAAGTCCGATCACATCGCGGCAATCAATGATATACGGCGCGTGCACAGTTTGTGATACATCACTCCTTCGCACAGCGTACGTACATTGAAAGCACATGGTTTGCAAGTCCGATCCCATCGCGGCAATCAATGACACGGTGCGTGCTGAATTGGCATGATTGGGTGTGTGTCTGATGAGTAGCGATTGATTGGGTTTCTTGACAAAAACAAATGTGATCTCGGACGGGTGAAGTATATTTCACGCACTGAAATATGACATTGAAAGATTTGAAGAGATAATAAAAAATTCTTCTTGAAATTAGAATACCGCTGGAAATCATCACGATACAAAATGAAATACATGCATGAGCATGCAGGGCAGCGTTAATCTTCTACATGGAACCCCCTCTTAATAATTTTGGAATGACCCACAAAGAAAGTGCAGATCATAACGGTGTTGCTACGTCGTTGTGCAAAACCTATCAGGCGAGCGAGACGCTCTTATCTAACTCCACCTTCCCCTCATATCCCGGCCGTTCAACCCGTTGCGCCGCCTGTTCTCTTGTTTGTCCAAACAATGAAACAGCATGTTTTCTTGTCCAGAAGATTACGAGAACAATTGACCTATTAATTTACTGCCAAATAACACCCATCGTATCGGGAATGGTCTATAATTCATTGAATGCAAATAGTTAAACGTCAAAATGTATCAAGGTAGGATAATGTGTTGAGCAAAAATAAATCCCCTTTTCAGTTTGAAAACGCACGATCCAATCCCCTTTTTTCAGTTTGATAACGCATGTTTCCAAGACGGCTATGGATATGAAAACATAGTAAAACACAATGAACACACAAGCACACATGTTTTCAATGTATTTTATTGTTTTTTATTCTGTTTGGATACAACGAGGTTTCGTTATAACGAGGAAAAAGCCCTGGTCCCGACGACCTCGTTATATCGAGAGTAAGCTGTACTAGCACTAGTGCACTGCAAGCAATGCTTGCATGCTGCATCAGCACGTATCATTTGAGCGGGAAACGGTTGATTTCGAGCTAGCTCGGCAATTGCAGCAAAGAAAATTATGCTTGGGATTCAAGACGGACCTTTTAGCTTTGGACATCATGTCATACATGACCAAGCAATCCAAGGTAAGACCTAGATTTAATGGTATTTACTAGCAGTTATAACTTTGAAGATATCATGTTTTTACAAAGATGCCAACAAGGCAGCAGTCAGTGACAGTGTGTAATGTATGTGAACGTATCCCCATATGTTGGTGTTGATGTTGCTCGACATCGATGCACTGCACTGTGAACTCTTCATAACCCTTACTCTATAAGGGTAGCCCAGGCCTTAGTTGTGAGTTTAAATTATACAAAAAGGGTGATATCAATACATAAATTGTGATGATGCAATCCACATCAATTGAGAAAGGATTCTAGTCATATCAATTCAGGCCAAGCCAGGGCAGCACACTGTAGTTGTAGACCAAAAAATCAGCCTCTGAACACCCTATCTATGTCCAAAAATGTAATTTCTATTAAAGAATACCCCAAATGAGACGGTTATTCCTGACACTTTGGTGATTGGGGGGAAAAATACACTTTGCTGGTCAGACTCAATCGAAATATTTGAAGTGGAAGTGGTTGAATACGTATGTTTACGGTTCTTGTATCGCAAGGCATTATGGGACGGAATTCTAGTACGCGAGCGTTCAGTGATCGCTGCCGTAACCGTTATTGATTAAAATGTCATTTTCATGTTACAGATTTTTTACGTGGATCGGTTCCGACGTGATAATTTTCAGTAAATCTGAATTGTATTTTTATGATGAGAAATTTTGATTTGTATTATTGTATCTAAATTTAGATTTATAAAGGGTTTGTTGAGAAAATGATAATCAAAGTTCTTTTCGTTAAGATATAATTCAGATTTACTGAAAGTAATCGCGTAATCGCGGAACTGGTCCATGTAACAAATCTGTAACATGAAAATAATAATATTAAACTTCGCGCTCGCTGAGCTCATGAGCGTTGTAAACAATCTGACCGCAGCGATCACTGAACGCTCGCGTACTAGAATTCCGTCCCATCATGCATTGCGATGCAAGAACTGTAAAGGTACGTATTGTATTTTCTTTGAGGCTACCCTAAATGTTTCATGGACCGAGGTCCGAAAAAAGGTGATTGCCATATGAACTTGTATTCCTACATGCAGACCCAATATGCATTTTTCAGAGCGCACATTTTGCTGAATTACACATGTAGGCATGCACATTGTGACCAAACTGACATCTTTACTTTATATTTTTTTTTTAATAGTGGGTCATGATTGAAGCAATCACTGACTATGCCAAATATATGTCAAAATTATAAACATGTATTTTTTTTGTCTTTTGACATTCATTGAATAATAAAATTTGTCATACCCTAACATTTTCACGATATTTCATGAAACTGTTTTTTTTTTTTTACAAACAATAACATTGAGTAGCTTGACCAAAACTGTTGTGCCACCAGAAGAACCACCATGAGAATGGGCCACTACCTGTATGGCTAGTCTGATCGATGCCGAGGGCATCTTGCCGTAATATTATTGCAAATAGGCTTATTGTAATATAGCCTAGAGGCAAGATGCCATCGGTCTAGACTAGATGAAAGACAAGTTTGTAACTTGTTTCAAAAGACAAGGTATTCGCCCTGTTTATATTGCATGATAATACGTTCTTAGTTGTGACTTTTTTCTCGTCAGATTTGTATGTGGAGCTAAAAGAAAGCTAGGATAGCCACCACCAAGATGAAAGATGCATTCTATCTATAGCTGTGAAGGAGACCTTGTCTGTCCATGTCCTGGGAGAATACAGGTTTGTTGAAATAATTTTTTAATTCACGTTTCCATAGTCATACAATGCTGTGTAGAAGCTAATATTCAATAAAGCTTTTGAACTGGAGTACTTGCAGTTTAGTTTGGGAGAATGTACTATAAAAGGGTGATGTAATCAAATGTAGATGTAATAAACATATAAACCCACATAAATGAAGAATTACATGATTGGTAGTCATGAACTCAAGAGCAATTACTATTGATTTGTTATGTAATGCGATTCTATGAATGTATGCATTCCATTCTTCCTACGATGTACAGTAGTCATGCTGTAAGTAGTTTTATTTCACTATTTCACCCTTCTACAGTACATGTTATAAAAATATAAACCATCATTCTTATAATCAAGTAAAGTATAATGTTGAGCACTTAAATATATTCCAACTGAATCTCGCAAAAATAAGTGAAATAAAACTACTTAGAGCATGACTACTGTACATTGTAGGAAGAGTGGAATACATTTATAGAATCGCATTACATAACAAATCAATAGTAATTGCTCTTGAGTTCATGACTACCAAGCATGTAATTCTTCATTTGTTTCCCCTTCTTTTGACCAGCACTGTCTCCTCCACCACCACCAATCACTTAACCATATCTTCACAACCAGACACCTCCAGCTCTTCACCTACCCAGCCAGCCTCTTCCCCCACCAAGCCAGCCTCGCCAACACGGACGCCACCACGCTACCAACTGACCACCGATTCCCGCCAACCCACACACAGAGTGCCACCACCCGCCGAGACCAACAGCCCGCGGTTTCCTTCCACGGTTCCTCCCATGTCCGCACGCTTGCCATAAGTAACGTCACTCAACTAGCAAACACTCACTCCTGAATATGGACAGTCAATCTGCCTGAAACGTCAAGTCCACCTCTACTCATCATTCTCGCCTTTCCACTTACCTCCAATTTATATCTACTTTTCTCCTCTCAGTCCTTCCAGGACTTTACACATGGTGTACCGTAAACCTCCTTTGTGATATACAGTGTGCTTTTTTATTGTCTCGCCTGAACAAAGTTCGGCAGTGACCTAGTAATAATTTTCTCTGTTAGTTGGTCTGTCACAATTTTTTTTTGTTTAACTTTCAATTGTAATCAAACTTGGTACAAATGATCCTTGGGTAATACCACATGTGTCGTCATAAGGATGATTGGGTCATAGGTCATCTAGGGGTCAAGAGGTCAATAATATGAGGCCATGTAATTACAAAAATGTTGAAGTTTTTGTTTAACTTGCTCTCATATCTTTATTTCTCCATCAATTGTTATCAAACTTGGTACAAATGATCCTTGGCTAATACCACATGTGTGTTGAAGAAGACGATGAGGTCAAAGGTCATCTAGGCACCATTTTCAATATTTGAAAAACAACTTAGCACTGTATATCAATTGTAAAATCAGGTTAGACTTGTGGCTTGCGAACCACCTTGTTATTATAGTTCTAGTAATGTGATGTTCCACTTTTGTTTATTTTTGATGAGTGAACAAAAAAGTTCATGTGCTGCATTGTGCACATAACGGTACTTGAAATTGAAACCGTCCCAACCAACCGAGAAAATTGGTCTTGTTCACACAAAACCTGTGCTCTTTTTAACAGGAGGAGACTCTAATTCCGACATACAGTTTCAGTTTGTCAACATATACAGTGTGCAGTTCCAGTAATGTAATGTTCCACTTTAATGAAGTGGTTTATATTTGGCCGCAATACAGTATTCTATTGATGGAAAGGGAGCACATAACCCTGTTGCATCTTCAGATTGGTTTAGAAATGAAATGTGAAAATACTGATGAAAAAAAAAAACTATACATAAACTTGGACATAGTGTTTCCTTTGACTTTGGTGAATAAATCTTGAAATTACATGTATCAATTGAAAAAGTTACTTGTAAACCTGGAAAAATGGACAATTTGACAGTGTATTTAGATGATATATACTTGTACACACTAAAAGTTCTCTTTTTTACTCTTTATTAGCTCATGTAGGTATGTAGTTTTCTTATGTAAATTGATAGAATTTTTACTGCAGTGTATTTTTTCTTGTGTATATTGTAACATATTGACAATATTGACAGATTTTCGAAGTCCATACAGTCTTGTTGTTCGGGTGCATTAACTGTAATATTTGCATGTACCTGCCTAGTTTCTTAAGTGTGTGTCTCAAGGAAGTTTATACCTAAGTATTCAGTGAATGATCACATGCTTTTATAGTATCACAGCTTTCTGATATGATATCAATTAAGACATTAAGACTCATATTTGTTTTTCTTTTATCAAAAGATGACAGAACAAGTTCGTTAACCAATGTAGTACATGTATTGATATGTGGTATTATGTGCTTTGGTAAAGCAGTGCGATACCACACAGGAGTGCCACAACAATACCACACAGGAGTGCCACAACAATACTGCACAGGAGTGCCACAGCAATGCCGCACAGGAGTACCACAGCAATACTGCTCAGGAGTATCACAAGAATACCACACAGGAGTATCATACAGCAATATGATACTGCTATGTGGTATTTCTGTGTGGTACTTCTATGTGGTATTTCTGTGTGGAACTGCTATGTGGTATTTCTGTGTGGTACTACTATGTGGTATTTCTGTGTGGTACTGCTGTGTGGTATATCTGTGCGGTACTGCTGTGGTATTTCTGTGTGGTACTGCTATGTGGTATTTCTGTGTGGTATGGTATTCCTGTGGTAGTGATGTGTGGTACTTGTGTGTGGTACTCCTGTGTGGTATTTCCTGTGGTGCTTCTGTATTTTTCCTGTGGTATTTGTCCCTAAAAAACACACAAAACCACAGGACTATCCTGTGGTACTTTCCTGTGGTATTTCCTGTGGTACTGATGTGTGGTATTACCACAAAAGTACCACAGGAATTGTTTGTAAGGGTTGATGCTCACGACCTCCGAGATGACTCGACAGCACGTTCACCAGTCCTCGTCATCATCACCATCATCATCGCTGATCAATTTACGTGAGTTATGAATGTTGTCCTTCATATTTCGTTTGAGGATTTCGAGGGTTACGATACCCGTTTATACTGTGGCACCATCATTTAGAAATGGGTTCTAACTTCTTTTTGGACCCAATTTGAGCAACAAAATCATGACTTCACGGCCTCTATTTCACTAACGATAAACATGCACATCGTTGCAATGGCATGGGCTAGCTACCATGGGATGCACGGGTGTACTATTTTTCAATTTACAGTTTTAGAACTTAAATTTGCTGAAAGATTAAACGCCACGTAGACCCTAACGTTATATGACAAAACTCTATGCACTGAGCCTAGGCTGAGACTGAGTTAGCAACCTAAATAGTTAGACCCCCGGGCCCCGTCCCGGCGCTAGTTCATAAGTGTATGCACGGCAGCTTACGCGACTAGTCACGAGTGGCTAGCCGCTTAGCAGTCCCGGGGCTAGGCCGGCTAGACTAGGGCCTAGCTAAAACAGGCACTTATGCAGACATAGAAATCACCTTTTTTGGACGAATTCAACCTAAATAAGTTGGCTACGCAAAACCCAGGATTGCCCATTGGATCTCTAGTCTTTTTGCTCATTTCTGCAGACATGATTCCACAGACATTGATTCAATGCAAGATTTTGCTTGAATAAATGTCCATATGAGCAGCAGGTACTTGAGGAATTTCATTGTGTTTTATTTTCATGTTGTTAATGTTATTTCAGACGATGCAGCACTGGAGGCCACATAGGATGAGGGGCATTCAATCCTCGAGACGAATGGACAAGCCGTCCGCTGGACTCGGATGAACTGATACTAATAAGTTGGGATCAGCATGCAACAAGATAGAAATGTGAGAAAGGTAAAGTTTATGAGAAATAAAGAAAATAATGAACTTCAAAATGATATGGCATCAATGTACATCCAATACATGTGCCTTTTCAGATGTAGATGTGATGTGCAAATTAAATTTGAAGTGTAATGGGTGGTTAAAATATTCGTGATGATTAAAAGTATGATATGAAGCACGTAGAGAGTTAAATACAACTTTTAAGTGCTATAAAAGAACATAATTTTCATTATTTTTGTTCTAGATCATGCCACATAACTTCAACTCTTCCAATGTGTATGGTTTGTGCAGAATATGGTCTGAAAGTTACTTTGCTGGATATAAATCATAATTCTCAAATGGGAAAACAAACTGTCAGTTTGACTGATGTAAAATTATATTATAGGTATTATTTATTCATCATAGCTGTATAGACTTGTTTTGTGTGATTTTGTCACATGTGTGCACATACTACACAAACACAGACAAACACGCCCACACACATAAAGTTAACAAAACGTTAATAATTATTTGCTTGTGCAGTTCTTTAAAGAGTGATGATCAAGTTAATCTTACATTCCAGTTACGTAGTGGGAAGTATTTCCTTGTTATGTTGACAACTGGCTGCTAGTGCTGATCTACTGCATTGTTAATGATTCAACATTCAACACTTTAATTTTCTTCATTCAGGGCCAGACTCAAGTCGGATGGTGTACTGTTCCTAGCTGCAGTGTGTGACGAGGACGTTCATTGGAGCATGCATGGTAACTTTTCTTTTGTAGATACTCAAAAGGAAAAAGGAGTGGGAGTGTCCTCCTCCACAACAGCCATGCTATTTCACATTTAGATTTGGTTTATCATTGCCTTAAAGACAGGATGTCCCATTTGCAAAAGTCATGAAACTCTACAGGAGCTAGCAGTATACCCTCACAATTACGGGTATGAAGTATCAAATGCGTAGCTTCACAAACAATAGCCTAGGTACTAGGCTGTGAGGTGCATGAACACAACCCAATCTGTTAACAACTGTCTGGTTACACAGACTATGCCCCAATCTCATCCTCGCTCCGCAGAAGGAAAGAAGCCAGAGGAGCCATGACGTAATTACGGCGTGCACTCTGTTTTACCAGACTTCGTTGTTAACAGACTGTGTTTTGTCCATGCGACTCACAGCCTAGTACCTAGAATACACAAACATTTTCAGGGAAAGTGAGTGAAGCATCCAGGCAAGATTATATCTTTATTAGTCAGCTGAAAACTTTGTGTAATTCCATTAGGATACTGTTAGATTTATGCACTGTTACCGGTAGTTTAACACAGGAGGTAAATCAGTGCAAAGTTTATTTTTTCAATTACATTTCTTAGCTTAATAATAACACTTTTAGGGCCGGGGGTTTGGCTTTGAGTTGCCTACTAACATGTTTTTGAAATGTTTACTAAACATGTCTTTTTTCTGATCGTTTCCATGGCAATAACCATTTTTCGCGTATGATCTTGGCCTTAAATGGCCTATATTTCTATCAGAAATAAGTGGGCAAATTGTGAAATGCATTCTTAGACATACATTTTGTCTTTTTATTTTACCACTTAAGAAATATATGGCAATTTCGTAGCTTCCTCAACCTCCAAAATTTCATTGACATGTTAACATGGTAACGGCACTGGTTGCCACACCCACCACCAGTGCAATGGAAAAGAGGCAGATTCTGACAAATGAGGGTCCTGCCTAACATCAAAACAATTTTTGAAATTGTGGCTAAGGGGGGGGGGGGGGGTCGATTCTTGGTCCATGCTCTATTGTGAATGGCAAAGTATTTCACAAGAAGAGCAGTAAATTGAATTATTTGTCACACATATTAAGGCTTTGTTACATGAATTTGTTTCTCTGAATTTTCTTCCTGAACGAGGTAACCCCCAACTACCAACCTGTTCATTTCTCTCTGCACGTAGTAACCTTTACAAAAAGACGCACACGTCAACTGGCTTACGCAGTTCCAAGAAATAGCTTGATGTTCTTCTACCTCACACGAAAGAAGTTTACAAAAGTAAAACGACACAAGTTTTACTGAATTACCCAAATGACGTAATATTTATTCCTTATTATTTTGTAAATGTTTCAAGAAATGTTGTTAACAAGGTGTTCAAACAATATTTTTTTTTCATCACAAACAATAAATGTTGTAAAAGATATATCCGGTGTATGAATACCTCCTCATTATTATGTAGTGATTGTATGTAAGCGTATATTCGTGCGCACACACGGACGTCTGTGGATCTGAAGTAGGATTACGTTACGTCGTTTCAGCGTACATTGTCAACGTGGAGGGCCGTTCTATAAAAAAAAAAAAAAAAAAAAAAACGTTCAAACGTTTGTCCCAAAATTACACGCAATTCCTTAAAATTAAATTGTACTCTTTGTTTAATCCTTTTTTAATCTTAACGTGACTTTAGTGCAGGACAGCAACGTTACAGGTAAGGCTGAAATAGTAGACTACCTGGTCGTAATAGTGTGCAGCGGTATCATTTCATGAGAACAAATCCTTATCATATACTTGGACTTTACTCGTTGTTAACTTCATATTTAGATTTTACAAATAAAGAGGCACCAACAGGCAGCCAGATTATGAATCAGATGGCGTGACAAATTGTTAACATCATCAGCATCTCGTCCACGAATCACACGTATCAGCCAAACGTTTTTCTTTGGTTGGGGCGAGTTGACGCAATCCCGTATCCGTGTTTATGGGTGTTATGAATCAGGGAAATTGCTTCTTCATATAAATATTCGATTGGTTTACTGTTTTTGCCTTTGCCGAAATGTACGCACTTTTAGAGTAAATCCGCTGCGGCCAAAAAAATAAAATAGTAGTTCAGCGTTTCCCTCAAGAATTCTACCTGAGTTATCTTATATACAGAATTGCCAGATTTCCTTGAGGTTTTGTTATTCTAGGTGTATCTCTCCCTTCTCCTTTTTTAAATTCCTGTCTAAACAGCAATAACACACCTTTATACACATGCATACTCACGCACACACGCGTCGTAGGTCCCCCCCCTCTCTCTCTCTCTCTCTTTCTCTCCCTCTTTGGCATTCCCTACCATACACTCACAAACTTAGAAGCGTAAGTTAAACATTTATTTTAGGGAAGGGATGCACAGCCATGCATGCAAAAAGGTTAGTCTACTCGGTTTCAAAAGAAAGCAACCCGGTGCATGCTGCTTTTTTTTTTTTTTGAGCGAGCAGATAAGTAAAGAATATTGTGTGCCATGTTCTTTTCTATTGAAACCGAGTTGGCTTAGCTCAATGTATAGATACCTCTGAGGAATGAGTGCCATTACCCCATTTAAGGCCTCAAAAGAGTAAGTCCATATGAGTTAGATGTTCCTTTTGATAAGTGCACACTGCTATGTGCTGTTTGATTTGCTTACCTGTTATCAATAATCAATCTCAATGTACCGGTTCAAAAATCGCGTGTCACATCCATGCTTTGGCTTTTATGTTGAAAGTCACGTACATTAAGTTATAATAACCAGCGGGTTACTATGTTAAATACGTGCATTTTACCGAGTTACCAATTGAAGTATAAAGTCATCAATCATTAATAAGATTTTTTAAAGGGATATGCATAATACTGAAATATATTACAGAATTACATCTTAAGCAAAAAAATGTGCATACTCATGCAGACACATCGTCATTACCTGTGTAATACATTTGGTATAAATATAGTCACCGACCAGAAAGGAAGACACTGAAAATACCCTCATTCCCAGAATATTGGCATATGTTGTACGTATTGTTTACGTCAATCCAGTATGCCTTCCGTAGTTACTGTTTAATTGAAATTGCACCATCTACGGCGCCCAAAAATAATTTCGTAGCTCGTATCCCATTGTGTTTGTACTTCATATCTTTAGCAAATATAACGGTTAAGTTTTACGTGTTATTTTGCTACACACATTTGTTCCCACTTGAACAAAGTCTCTTGAATTAATGAGCTGTGTATTGGGAATTGAAGCCAATTAGTTGGATCATAATCGAATGAAGGGGTGAAGGGGCGTCATATTTGACGGGGTTAATGTTATACGAGATTGACCTGACAAGAAGTGCTGTACCTATTCACACTTATTTTCTTGAAACACGTCACACGGAACCCACGTCCAACGTTATCCGATAACTACTCAACGTGTTCCATTACAGTGCACACATAACTTTCAAATTGGTTACCAAAGAATTACCCTTTTTTGAAATGTTCCGCCTTAAACTACCTCAAATACCCCGTTTGCACATCAATTTAACCGCAGGAGCATTTATGAATGGCAAGGGTTACTACAATTACATGTAATGACGCGTTTCGCACTGCGCAAATAAAGCACACTTATATTGCAAGCACTTTCCTGAAGTCGTGATCTTTGTAATGTAAAGAGGCGTAATTTAATATCTGAACTGTATAAAGTACCACTCAAAATTGAATTCGTGGACGATGTAAAGCAGGAAACTAGTCATTGTAGGCCTACAGGCAAGAAAACAATCGACTTGAGGGGGGAAGTGAGATGCATATTCATATCACTGAGCATATGAGTGGCATCTCGCTCGAGAGCTTGTGAGTGGCAAAGTGTTTGACAAGAAGAGTATTAAATTGAATAATTTGTCACATGTTTGTAGTTCAGACCTCATATTGAGGTTTAGTTACTAACACTTGCTTCTAAGACTTGTCTTCCAGAACAATGTAACCCCCAACTACCAACCTGTCCACTTTACTATGCACGTAGTACTGTGAGTAGTAAACAGGCATATTATTGTACTGGATCGACCAATTCTATATCGTTGGATGTTACCATAAATATCGTGAATAACATATTAAAACCAACTTATAGCCTATTACAAAGAAATTTGTATTGTAAAAGAGTTTTAGAACCCTCTCATGAATACCCCCTAGCTATTGAAAAAAAGAAACAGATAGTCCGCCCTGGAGTTAAGTTAAAATCAATAAAAGCAGAAATATAAAAATAGTCTGACAACGAACCTTCTTTCTTATGTTTCGGTTCTTATCTAAAACGATTTGATTTTGGGACTTACTATCCTATTAAGTGCTTGCACGTACATGTGTATTCTCTTTTGCGAGCATGCGTCAGAGTAAGTCTCTGGGTCTCAACAGGTATTACGCCAGCTACGACAATTCAGCATGTATTGCCAAAGTAGATGTCTGTTTTACATTAAAAAAAAATACGTTTAAACGTTAGTCCCGAAATTAAACGCAACTCTTTATATCAAGCTTAACTTGAGTGTAATCTCAGTTGCGTTAACCATAACTCGACTTTAGTGCAAAGGCACACCTGTACAAACCTAGCTATTAAAGGTAAGAGTCGACTATATTAATTAAACTCCTGATATGTAGTGAGAGCGGCTTAAGTCGGTCAAGTTACAGGGGAAATTCTATTAGATGATATTTTTAGGATAATATTGCAATTGTCTGTTCCATAAATTCGTTTTAATAGTAATTGTTCTTTTACCTCTGCCTTCTTTGTTTGCCCATTGCTACTGAATACTTTGTTCACGTTACAAGCAGACTCATATCACCTCCCCCTCCATTTAATTCCACATTTCAATTTGAGATGATTTTTTCGGTATCCAGAAATGAAAATAAAATCAAGCACACCGTCCGTCAAATAGCACTTCGTGTATCATGACTCTAATACTAATCACTACAACTACCCATTACATTTAAACATTTTTGTGTCCGACAATGTGCTGCTCTAATGGGATCTGCGTTCAGTACATTTGCAGAAATGCACCAATATCATGTGTGTACGCAGAATAAGGCTGAACCAGTAAATCACCAGGTCGTAATAGCGCGCCGTGGTATCACTAAATGATAACAAATCGGTTTCAAGTAATTGGACTTTGCGAATTATTATCTTTATATCTCAGCTTTACAAATAAAGAGGTATAAACAGACAGGCAGTAATTATATATTTTATTAGGCTTACACATTAGACGGTGCTACAAAATGAAGCATTATCTCCGTAAACTTAGGTCTCACGTTTAGTGTAAACACCTTTGCAGAAATTTTGGAATTCACTCGTAATTCACTGTAGCCGCACGCACAAGAAAATTATACTCTTTCTTTTGATTTTAGGCTCCCAAGTAATTGTTCTATCTTTTTGCAAATTACAAGGCATGTTTCGAGTTAAACCTATTTTATGCTTTATTCCTGCCGAACAGCGACACTATCGAATATAGAGAGTAACAGCCAAACCAGATCTTAACATTTTTAGTCTTTCCGAAAAACAATCAAATCTTCAATTGAACACTAGATTAGTTGTAACTCGGAGTATAGTGAAAAGAAATTACTCAATACCTTGCCCGCTCTTCTCCACTTATTAGAGAAGTACACACGTTTACTATTCTTGATCGCATATCGTTCAATCGCGGAGTTTTTTTTTTACTTCAAATTTCTAAATAGGTTATTACCATGTGTTTTTACAGATTATTTAGTACAATATTCCTTAAACTATAGTTTTAATACGAGTAAAAGTGATAATTTTGTCATGTCGTTCTGTCGTTTGCATTTTACACAATCAAATTTTACACAATCTAATTATATTTAGAATAAAGGAGCGAAATTTTTGAACTCTCTTGATTGAAATATAAAACACCTTATTTCTATCAGTCACTTCAAAAGCAAATTTAATGCCCGACAGTGGCCCGACAGACCATAGACCTTTTTCGTTATGTATGCAAATTTTATTCCGGCCATTCAAACAATACGTTATTAATGAGAGCCCCAAAGCTTGTCCGAGGTTTGTCCGAGTAGCAACAACTAATATATTCAAAGTACATTTCATCCATTGAATCTGAATTAAAAGATACAGGTGAATGCAATAACGCGTTACTACGCAGTAAGGGGGAAAGTCGTGAATACATTACGAAAATGGTCTATTTTGGACCGCTAAACGTCTCATTGCAGTGAGTTTATTTGAAACCAGTCTTGAAAACGTGTCAATGTGGCGACGCAACCTCGGTGCTCTATTCTCTCCCCTGTGTTCCGTGTTCTATGCTACATTTTGTGTTTCATTATGAAGAGTGAATTTTCTGGTTGTGCTTTTAACACATGAAGGTAATTGTTCACTACTAGAAGTACTACTTCTTGTTGTTGTTGTTGTTGTTGTTCTTCTTCTTCTTCTTCTTCTTCTTCTTCTTCTTCTTCTTCTTCTTCTTCTTCTTCTTCTTCTTCTTCTCCTTCTTCTTCTACTACTACTACTGCTACTACAACGACTACTAATACTACTTCTATAACTACTTCTACTACTTCTACTACTACTACTACAACAACTACTACTAATACTACTATTACTACTTCTACTGCTTATACTACTACTACTACTACTACTACTACTACTACTATTATTACTACTACTATTACTACTACTACTTCTTCTACTACTACTACTACTACTACTACTACTACTACTACTACTATTACTACAACTGCTTCTTCTTTTTCTGTTACTACCACTACTACTACTACTGCTACTACTTGTACTACTACTACTGCTGCTACTACTACTACTACTACTACTACTACTACTATTACTACAACTACTACTTCTTTTTCTACTACTACTACTAGCATTACGACTACTACTACTACTACTACTACTACTACTACTACTTCTATTACTATTACTACTACTACTACTACTAGCATTACGGCGACTACTTCTACTACTACTACTACTACTACTACTACTACTACCACTCTTACTAGTACTACTACTACTACTACTACTACCACTAAATCTCAATCTAAACAAGAGACACACCCAGTAACTCGATATAAAAGTAGTACATTTAAACTGCACAAGATCGAGTACTTGTTTTGTATCCACTTTCCTGGACAAAATTATACTCTCAATTAAAATATGTTACATGGAACTTTTTACAATTTTGAAAGTTATTGAAATCAAATTATAACGTGTATCGATCTGAAATTAACACATCCTAACCTCAAGGGTTATCAATTATTTTAGATGCATATTTTATGATACTTTATCGAATATCATTTTTGTAATAGTTATATGAATATTAGATGATATTGACAGTGGCACTGCGATTATTAACGTACAGAATGGTCGGTGCGTTTCAAACTTAGACAAGGACAGTTCTGAATTTTTCCTGAAAGTGCCTTCGTTTTTATTCATTGTATCCTATCACCTGTTCACCTAACACAATTTGCCCATCCTAAAGAAATTATGTAATATCATATATTCCTTGTTGAAATTTGAAGAATTTCGTCTTCTACAAGTTGATACAACTATCACATGAGATATTTATCCATGAATGGTAAAATCTCAAAGCAAAACCAGCTTTGCTTCCACTCCAGTATTTTCACTTTAAAGTTGATATAAGAGGAAAAAAAATATCCATGAATTTTATATCTAATGAAAGCATGTGCTATTTATAATCTGTTTATGAACATATGATATCACAAAAATCGTCTAGCCTCTTAATATCCTCAAATAAAGTACCACAAAAATGGCCTCTCTTCCGGGCCTGAAAACCAGCCACGAAATACGACTCAGTCTATGTGACGTAACGTCATGGATATCCTCTCATCACGGCCCCGGGTGTCCCACAGAAAATCATATACAGAGCTCCAGAGAAATATTAGCTTTTATTTTCAAAGGGTGAAAACTCATGTAATTAATAGTTGTGTGTATATTTCTTTACCTGTGATATATTAATGATGTCATAAATAATAATCAACAGGCTTAACAGGTAGAAATAGTTGCGTTATCAATGTTATATTTCACATTTTCATCACTTTTTTTTGTGTGTATGCGTGTGTGTGTGCGTGTGTTAAAATATACGAACGTGTGTGTGTGCCTTTTCCGTATGCAGCCCGTGAAAGTGGAATCCGATCATTTTTCCCCCTACACGTCTCCCGAATCCGAATAAGTCGAGATTTTTTTCTTTAGAAACTGTCTCTTTTCACACACAAAAAATGTTGAGCCCGCTAATTCCCCTTACAAAAATGTCCTGTGGTAATACCACAGGATTGTATCACAGGATTTACCACAGGAATATTTCTGTGGTAAATGTCCCAATTTCGTATAGGAATTATGTGGTAATACCACACAGCAGTACCACAGGAAATACCACACAGCAGTACCACACAGAAATACCACACAGCAGTACCACACAGAAATACCACACAGCAGAACCACAGGAAATACCACACAGCAGTACCACACAGAAATACCACACAGCAGTACCACACAGAAATACCACACAGCAGTACCACACAGAAATACCACACGGAAATACCACACAGGAATACCACAAAGCAGTACCACAGAGAAATACCACAGAGAAATACCACACAGCAAAACCACACAGGAGTATTGTGTGGTATTCTTGTGATACTCCTGTGTGGTATTCCTGTGATACTCCTGTGTGGTTTTGCTGTGATACTGTGTGGCATTGATGTGGCACTCCTGTGTGGTACTGATGTCGCACTGCTTTACCGAAGCACTACCACATCATAATACCACATATCAATACTACATTGGTTAAGGAACTTGTTCTGTAATCTTTTAATAAAAGAGAAACAAATATGACAAATGCTTTGATTGATATAAGGATACATGTATATCAGAAAGCTATGAAACAATAAAAGCATGTCATCATTCACTGAATACTTTGGTCAAGATTTTTGTTTGGACACACACTTGAAAAAAGGCAGGTAAAATTATTAAAGAGTTACTGCACCCTAACACCGTAACAGCAAGACTTGACTTCGAAATACATGTACTACATGTAGTAGTCAAGTGACAATCCACTGTATGCACAAGAAAAAACATATTGCAGTAATTACATCACTTTATAAAAGAAAACTATAGACCTACATGTACTTAGCAGGTAAAAAGAGAACTAGATGTACATGTAGATCATCCAAATCAACACCCAAATTTTCCACTTAGAAGCTAGTTCCAGGTTTGCATGCAACATTTCAATTGATAAATTCAAGATTTATTCACTAATGTCAAAGGAAACACTATGTCCAAGTATATATGTACAGGTTTTCTAATTATTATAGAAGACAATTGTACACATTTCATTTCTAAACAAAACTGAAGATCTAACAGTGTTATACATGTACACCCCCCCCCCCAAAAAAAAAAAAAAAAAAAACTTAACATCTTCAGTGCACATGTACATATTTTCATCACAGTCTACTCCCACCCCCCTTCTCCCGGCCTTAAAACGAGCACTGATACAAGATCTCATTATAACAAGGCAGTTCTTCCAGTCCCAATTTCAAGTATGTGCACATGTGCCTATTTGTTCCATATTTATAGATGCATCACGGTCACGGCCCTGCTTTTTTGCAGGGCAAAATAATCGTGGACTGTACCGTACATTGAGCTAACCCACTTTGGTAAAAACCAATGTAAACAGAAAGTGGTCCAAAGCCCCGTACTACATGTAGTTCTATGTTTAAAAAAATATTAATCGCCTGTGCTCATGATGGAAGCGTGCGACTCCTGTTCTTTCCAGTCAACTAGAACAGTCGATCTCCCACAGTCAGGATCTGTACGAAAGAAATTATATAAAAAAAAGACAATGACAAATGACAATGAACAAGACAATGCTTGTAAAAGAAAAGAAATCTACTGATACGCACATGTATCTAACATGTGTGCTTAATGATTATGATAGATGTAATGATTGTAAGTAATTAGCAGCACCAGCATGTACTGTGTCATTTGGCAAAACTTTAATTGATTGTGAACACAACTAAAATCAATTATTGCCACGTCATATGCCCATTTATGCATGCTTGATGATGTTCAACTAGTTTTAATCAATTTAAATTGCCATAACTCATAACAATGCACCTAAGTTTGCTACACATTCTCTCAGCGTGTACTCCAATTCAAAAGCTTTATTGAATACAGTATTAGTTTATACACAGCATTGACTATGGAAAAGTGAATTACATAAAAAGAATTCTAATTACAAACCTGTCTTCTTCCAGGACATGTACAGATAATAAGGGCCCCTTCACACAGCTATCTAGGGAGAATGCATCCTTCCTCTTGGTGGTGGCTAGCCTCCCTTCTTTTCCTTTTCGGGGATGTACATGATTTGTAGCTCCATATACACATCTGAAGAAAAAAAGGAAATCAATTTGTGATAATTATCATTAAATATACACTGTGTGAATACCTTGTCTTTTGAAACAGGTAACAAATTTGTCTTTCATCATTGAATAAGATGTACATGTAGACAGATTTACAGTCACGATTTACGGTCACCCCATCATACAGCACAACGAACAACTGTCCATAGACTGTGTACAACGGATAGATCGTCTCCGCACAGTGATTCGGAGACCGCTGATTGGTCAATCGCGCAGATCACGTCATGACCATGTGGTTGCCAAAATAATTCCTTCAGACTGCGTGCGGAATTATCGATAGCGATAACGATAACCGGTCACATTGTGTACGCGGGAAATGGTCTTGGTTTGTGATCGGATCACTCCGGTATTGATTGAAAATAATTGAAACTCTGCAATTTCATGCATATTGACGCAACGCTCCGAAACCCGGAAGCCAATTGAGTTTGTGCACGTTGCAATAGACTCTACAAATTCCAACGAACACGATGCCATATTGACGCTAATTCTTAAGATTTTGACGGAAAAACAAAAAGTAATCAAAATTCGCTTACCTGTGCACATTGACAAATTGTGTACAACAGATAGCGGAGCGTGGTCGGTAGCGGTCGTGTACATTTTTGCTTATTACATTTTTTTTTTTTGGATAGAGAATTGCACACTTGTTTTGGTAGAATACTGTGTGGGGAAATAGAAGGCTTGCACTGTGCATGTTTACTATATTTTCATTCATAAATTGGCTCTCGGTAGTGGCTGGATAACATGTAATAAGCAAAAATGTACACGACCGCTAGCGTTCACCCTCCGCTATCCGTTGTACACAATACGTGCCTTTACGGTTCTTGCATCGCAATGCATGATGGGACGGAATTCTAGTACGTGAGCGTTCAGCGATCGCTGCGGTCATATTGTTTACAACGCTCATGACGCTAGCCGCGGCGAGCGCGAAGTTCAATATTATTATATTCATGTAACAGATTTGTTATGTGGATCGGTTCTGATGCGATTACTTTCAGTAAATCTCAATCATATTTTAACGATAAGAACTTTGTTTCGTATTATTGTACTTTTTATTCATTTAATTTCACACATCATATCACAACACACAAATCTTTGCACATATGGGACTACCACCCGAGTCTCGAAGACGTCTCGAAGGTCCCTCTCTTTGCTTATTATTTTCTCAACAAACCCTCTATAAAGCATTACTTAGATACAATAATACGAATCAAAAGTTATCATCGTAAAAATACAATTCAGATTTACTGAAAATTATCACGGCGGAACCGGTTCACGTGACAAATCTGTAACATTAAAATGACAATCTCGTCAATAACCGCAGCGGTCACTGAACGCTCGAGTACTAGAATTCCATCCCATAATGCCTTGCGATACAATAACCGTAGGTATGTATGTGTTTGTCAGGTTATTATGCACTTTACCGACTAGATCTAAATGACGTAAGGCACTCGTTGCTAACCTTTTTAACCTCTTTGCTAGAGGTGGGACTCAAGTCAGTAAAGTGCATAATACCCATTTGTCAATGTGTACTGAAGGCCTACAGCAATCCCGTAGGCCGTACAATAGGGGACCAGGCAGTATCGCACATGTATAATGCACACAATGGGAATGCCGCAAGACTGATTTTCGTCGGCAGAAAATGACCTAGAAATCACATTTTTTGTTGAATTAAGCAGCGAAAATTGTATCTAGGGTTAGGGTTAGGTTAAGAATTAGGTTTAGGGTTAGGGCTAGGGTCAGGGTTAGGTTTAGCGGGTTAAAATTCATAAAAATTAGTGGGATACCCGTGTCCCCTATTCACGTACGGGATTGTCGCCTTGCAATACATGTACATGTATTCCAATATTACATGACTAACAACATATGGCATGTATGGGGCTTTATGGGCATGTAGACAGAAAACTATTGGGATCTTTGTAAAAACATAGCTTCAAAGTTATTCAATAGAAATGCTAGTAAATACCATTAAATGAAGGTCTTACCTTGGATTGATTGTCTATGTATGACAAGACAAGGGTCTGTCCTGAATTTCACAGGAGAAAAAAGAAGATGAAGAACCGGGATGAAGAATCACCGGGCACACAAACGGTAAATTCAAAAAAGTAGTCAGTGCAGTGCGCGTGCGCATGTGCATGCATATGCATGCAAAGTGCAGTGCAGTGTGCGTACGTGTGTGCGCGCGCGCTACGCACAATATGCATGCAATGGGCATCTATCATGCAGTGCAGTTGCAGGTTGCAGTTGCAGTTGCAGGAGTGTCCAGCTAGCTAGCTGAGTAGTCTTTTATTCAGACTAGAATTTAACAACCCATTTCCAGTAGAATGATTAATCATTAAAGTGACTATTTTGTCTAAATCATGCATGTCCCTTCGCAGCTCGCATATACTAGAAGTATCACCCAAAGATCTAAATGAATATTTGAGAGCAAATTTAAACTGGGGGGGGGGGGGGCATTTTGACCCCCCCCCCCCCCCAACCCTTAAAATCTATTCTCGCGGCCACGAAGGCTCGACACAATAATGCACTGAGGGAACATGTCGAGCGCGGCTGCATAATTTTTATTTAGGAAAAATGTATTCAAATTTGTGTCCATCTTAATTTTTATGCAAATTAGATGCATATTTTACAAATGTATTAATATTTCATTAAAAAGAAATGGCATGAAGTTAAACTTTTGTCGAATATGCCAAATAGCATAATTAAGAATATCATGTTGAAAATGTTTGAAACAACAAATCAATTTTTATGTATCTTATTGTTTTTGATAAATTCTTATGTATTCTATTGTTTTTTTCATTTTGTCTTATTTTTATGATTTTGTTTTTGCTTCACATATGTATGTTGATCTATGTGATCGATCAGAAGGCCTAGAAGGCACAATCGACAGTGATATAGAAAAAACCCACGCTGTATAGTATTTTTTCTTTGTGGTATTTTATATGGTATTCTGTACCACCTGAGGTATTTTATCGATTACCACAGGAATACATCTGGACCACAAGAAAACCACAGCCTTTGATCCGCTCACATAACAAGACAAATCTATGGCTGGGCTTCGTCTTGATAGCAGGTTTTGAGTGTGGGTCGGGGGGGGGGGAGGCCTGGGGTACTTGAGTGTTTACATCGAGTACCATTCAGGACCACAAGAAAACCATAGCCTTCCGCTCACATTACAACACAAATCTATGCATGGTACTACATACTGACGGGGCTTTTTGAGAGCAGGTTTTGACTGGGGCCGGGGGGGGGGGGGAGGAGGGGTATACCTAAGGTCTTTTGAGTGTTTACATTCAGTACCACAGAAAAACAACAGGACCACAAGAATACCACGTACAGCCTTCCATTCACATAATTACAACACAAATCTCACAAATCTATGGTTTACCACATGTCTACCTGTGGTAACGGATATTCCTGGGGGTATATCTAATACGTGTTAACAATGCCTGTATACCACAGGCATACAGCATGATCACAAGAATACCACAGCCGTAATACGCTCACATTACCACACGAGTATATGGCACACAACCACACGCTTGCCTGTGGTAATTAAGATATATTCCTGTGGTATTTTTTGTGTTACCACAGGAATACAACAGGACGTCAAGAATAGTACCACAGCCTTCCGCTCACATTAACACACGAGTATATGGCAAACTATCACACACTTGCCTGTGGTAAGATCTTCATGTGGTATTTTTTGGTGTTACCACATGAATACAACAGGATCACTAGAATACCACAGCCTTAATACGCTCACATTACCACACGAGTGTATGGCACATAACCACACGCTTAATTGCCTGTGGTAAGATATATTCCTGTTTTTGTGTTACCACATGAATACAACAGGACGTCAAGAATACCACAGCCTTCCGCTCACATTACCACACGAGTATATGGCACACTATCACACACTTGCCTGTGGTAAGATCTTCATGTGGTATTTTTGTTGTTACCACAGGAATACAACAGGACATCAAGAATACCACATCCTTCTGCTCAAATTACCACACGAGTATATAGTACACTACCACAAACTTGCATGTGGTAAGATATTCCTGTGGTATTTTTTGGTGTTACCACAGGAATGCAACAGGACGTCAAGAATACCACAGCCTTCCGCTCACATTACCACACGAGTATATGGCATATTACCACACACTTGCCAGTGGTAAGATATTCCTGTGGTATTTTTTGGTGCTACCACAGGAATACAACAGGACGTCAAGAATACCACAGCCTTCCGCTCACATTACCACACGAATGTATGGTACACTACCACACGCGTGTCTGTGGTAACTGATTTTCCTGTCGTATTTTGTGTGGTAAAGATCGGTACCACAGGAAATACCACAGGACATTTTTGTAAGGGTCAAACCATATCCAAGTTGGAAATTAATATATCTAGCTAAGATATATACATTTTTGGGGTGATTCGTGTTTAATCGGGTCGAGATCACATTTTCCCCCCACCGTCTCCCATTACGAAGGGTAAATTCGTACGAAGTCCCATATGCATGTTTTCATGTAATGTGCAGTGAGTTGTTTCGTGCGTTGTATGCTGTGAAGCCTACGTGAAATTTGAATGGTGCGATCAGCGTGAAAGCGATGGACAGATCACAGATGAAGAGATAAATATTGAGTGTGTGAGAGAAAAGGATAGGGAGGGAGAAAAGGAGAGATGAGGAACAGAGTAGAGACATTATTTGAGAATTCTAGAACACATATCTAGGCCAAAATGAGTCTTTGTGTACTCCCCTTTCTCACTTTCTGTTTTGACATTTCTGGATCTCTCATACTCTATATGTTATTCTCAATACCTTTTTACATCCTTTCCCCTCATGCCAACCACCTCTCTCCCTGCCCTACCCTCCTTACACCAACTTTCTCTTTCCCCTCTTCTTATGTGTGTCCACATTTCTCTTCATCACCTCTTTTCTCTCTTTTATATTCCCCTTCTCTCTCACATGCCTGGAGTAATCATAATTTTGACTCCTATTAACAATACATGTTTTACAAACATTTTAATAAAAGTTTGAGAAAAAAATTAAGGCATATACCCAGTAGTTGGGGCACGATAGCCTGCTCCATCCTGCAAATCAATAAAAAGAACATTAGATTGGAAACCTGCATCTACTGCTAACTATTAGATGGATGACATAATTATTAGGATAATATCAACCCACGATTCTTACATGTATTTATTCTTACTACATGTAATTATATTCAGTAGTCTGCTGCAGTATAATTCAGGTGGATTCACAGGATTGAGCATGCTATCTTTACTACTCATATACCTTCTAATTAAAATAAGCCCAGAAACAGAAAGTTCTTTCACTAATAACTAGCATAATAAATATTGTTCAAGTTATTTATGCGCTATGTGGAAAAAATTGCATAGAAAACTTAAAATTAGAATAAAGATTAAGCTAAGGAAGACACACAAAAATTGCAAGAGAGATAAAACTTCCTTTCTTTTCCCTTTATTGATGGAAGATTCAGACGATTAGGAGCGTGATCACAACATGAGATCAATTAGAATATGCAGGCATGCATCTGCGTACAATCCGAGTCAGATTAAATCTAGAACACATAAAATGGAGATATCAATTATCATTTCAACTCACGAGTGTGCTTGGGGGAATATTCCATAAAATTTAGTTATCCAAGAAAAAAAGTTCCTGCAGTGGCAACAGGGGTATTAGTTCAAAGTCACAGGTGGGAAATTGTGGGAAATTGTGGGAAATTCCTCCACGGGAAGTAGTTCTTGTGGTGCGGTCGCTATGTCGTTGATGCTGCGGCGGCTCGAGCTACAGGAGAACGACGTCGACGGAGTCCACGCTGTCATTGCGAATGGGACGTCTCATTTCCAGAAGGAGGCCTTTATGACTGCAGAATCGTGGCAAAATGGTTTCGTCTGTTGATGTCCATGCAGCTATAATAATAATCCACCCCCTGGACTGTATTAAGTAATCCGCCGTCAACGAACGTTGATGGTGCATCAACACACAAAAATTTTCACCCTGAAATACAATCGGGCGGACAGATTCGTGGAGTCGCGCAATCTGTGGTCTGCTGCGTGTGCGTACTATGTGAATCAGTGGCGTAATGTGCGCACGACTGAATATTGATCTTCTCTCAAAAATATGGGTGTCCTGATGAGGAACGCGTTCCATCATACCCAGGTTAGGACAGCAAATCCAAGAACGATGTCATGCCCGCTGGCTGAAAGGAGTGGTCTCCATGGCCAGCAGCGCGGATGGACTACATCTGGCAGCTTGATGAGCAATCCTGAGCCATGTGTTTTCTACAATGAAGACCAAAGAAAAATCATACACTGTTTTAATAAAGCAACTACATGTAAGCGACCTAGGTTGTTTGATGATTTTTGAAAATATACATTTCTGGGTCAATTGATAAGAATCATATTCATTTCTCACATTTTCACACAATGTAATTGGGGTATAGGCCTACTGCCAGAGTATCGATCAGCACACTAGTGTCACTACTTAAAAAACTCTCTAGAAATTCTGAACAATGCCTTTTATAATGTGTGTAAAAATATAGACAGGAATAACCGTCTCATTCGGGGGCATTCTTTAATCAAAATGACATTTTTGGACATACCCCCCGAATAGATAGGGCGTTCAGAGGAGCCAGATGCAATCTCAGCGGATCCAACGTCCTATAGAGACTGATTTTTCGGTCCAGTAAAAATAGTGCTGCAATTCGCATTGATTTTCTACATTGATACACATTGAACTTGTTTATATTAATATTAATATTTTCACAAGTACATTTGAGCCTGAATAAATTTAGTACTGTTGTTGCTAAACTGTTACATGTACTGTTAGTGTTACTATGAGTTAGAAAGGGACAGTGCCCACTGGCTAGTAATTCTGTGAATGAAATTTGAGCTATCCCTTTATTCGGGTTAAGATCACACTTGTCCCGATGCATGTACATTTCAGGGAGGTGACGAACTCCGTTTCGAGTCATCTTTCATGCCTTCCCTGCATGGAAAATTTGTTAAAATTCATCAAAATGCAGTGAAGAAAATAATTGTACTCACCAAGGCCATGCACCATGGCGTGAGCACACTGGCCACTACGTAGCTAGTTCAGTGCATGAGCAGTGGCGAATTCTGCCTTCACAAGTTCCGTTTCATCTTAATCTCTGGACTTGACAACCCACCATCGATCATCTTCCATCATGGATCCAAGCAACCACACCAGCTAAGAAGCACAAAAGCCGACTTTTGTCCAAAATTAGTAAATTTCCTGGAGTATAATATGCAGCTACAGTGAAAACGGATGCGAGCGTAGTGATCGTGCATGCTTGTGTACATATGCATGCTACTTCCGCTGGCTTGGCTCTGTGCGTATAAATCGCTCACTCGCGGACAAAATATCGTCAGCTTGAATTTCAACAGCGAGAAATTGTGATCATGCAAACTTCCTATTTGACTATCCTTATTTCAAATATCTCGCTTGTTATGAATATGTAGGCTGTCAGCTATGATTAATGAGGAGAATGATTCCATATTCAGTTCAAAATTTAGACACATCCATAATAGGTCTAATTTTGCTCCAAATTTGCAAGTCAGATCTAGTGTAGCCTATACCGAATACCCCCGCACACACCATTCGTTTCCAATCCTAAAAAAAAATATTTCACGGTATAAAAAGAATATTGTGATTATATAACATGTTTCAATTATTTATTTATTAAAACTGATTAAGAAGAAATCAAATAGATTGACTCATAATGACAATATAAGCTCTGAGACAACTGTGTATTTACGTCGACTTTCTACACAACACATCACTCCCCATCACTTTCCCGACAAATGCATGCATTACGTGACGTCATGTCAAAGGTACCGAATTCACTGCGTGAAAATCGGCGATCAACGACTTCCAGATTCAGTGAAGTTTAATCAGTTATTGTAATATTTTCATTTCGTTCTGTTGTATTTGAGTCTCATATCCATGTTAATTAGGTTGAAAGCTTTCTAATGATGTAAAGATCTCAATTTTTGTGATCGTGCTCTTATGTCTACTTTAAAGGACATACCACCTATTTCGTTTCAAAACCAATTAAAAATTCTGATTTTTTTTATTCTTAAATCCCTGCGTGTTTGTGTTACACCTAACTCATAATTGCATTGATCATGTGTAATGAAATTGGTGTCACTAATTGTGAAATATTATGAAGTAAAATTTTCATTAAATTCCTCGTTCATAACATCATGATAATTTTATATTTCTATTTAGCCTATTTTTCTCTCCTGCTGAAGAAAGGACTTCTCCTTAATTTTCCATTTTGATCTTGTGCCGTACGTTTCCATGTCACACTACCATATTCTCTAATATTATCAATCCACCTCGTGATTTGACTCCCCCTTCTTCGGGTGTTAGCTCCAGGGGTACAGACAGTTAATTTATGTGTCCATTTATCATTTTTCCTCCTGGATAGATGACCAGCCCACCTGCATTTCTTCGATTTAATTTCCTGTACTATTTCCCGTTCTTTGGTTTTCCTTCTCAAATCCTGGTTTCTATCTTTTTCTCTCTTTGTAACACCAATCATAATTCTTTCCATAGCCTTATCGGCTACTCTATGTTTTCTTTCCAGCCTTTTAGTTTTGGTCCATGTTTCTGCTCCATAAGAGAGCACAGGTATGATGCACTAGCTGAATGCCTGTGTCTTGAGAGAAAGAGGGAGCTTCTCATCACGAAAGATGAAGTTGAGCTTGCCAAATTTTTCCCAAGCCAACTAGATTCTTCTATTCAATTCCCCTGCTGTTTAATTTTCTATGGAGATCTTTTTGCCCAAGTCTATGCAGTTGACCACCTTTTCTATGGTCTTCCCCCGAACTGTGAAAGCGTGTTCTTTGAATCTACTGCTCATCATTACCTTTGTCTTTGTGCTATTGTTTTTAAGTCTACATTCTTTGCATTCTTTACTAAGTTGTCGGGTCTTTTTTTCCAGTTTCTGAGGTGTATGACTAAGTAGTAAAATGTCATCTGCAAATCTAAGATGTGTCAGGTGCTCATAAAAAGTTATATACCTATAGATGATAACCATTTGATAAACCATGAAATATGCATTGTACAGATATACATGCCACAAAAAAAGTGGGGGAGTAGAATTAAAAGAGAGAATGAAGAATAAAGAAAAATAATAATAGTAAAGATAATTCTAATAAAATGAATAGAATGATAAACTCTCATTCACGTAGGAGCACCTCACGAGAAATACTTAGAGAGAAGTAAAATAGTCCAACGGTATAGCTGAATAATTGTTCACTGTCGAAAATCTGTATATGTTTCATATTGCGTGGAAAAATCAATTACATTTTATTATATGGTATATACCTTTAGCTCTCCAAACTTGAAACTTTGATATTTGGTAGAGTAGCACTTTGCGCATATCGGTCTTCCGTCATATGTCTAATGCGCAACTATCATGACTATGTTTATCAGATCTAAACGTCCCTAAAATACTGGCTAAATGTACTTTAACTTGGGAAATTTGGCACCATCGTCATCAAAGACTACTGCTTACACACATTGTTAAATTGAAATTATACTGCAACCCCCCTTTCTGTGCTAAAACCAAAAGGGTTATTTTTTTCCCCACCCCACTACTGAGCTCCAAATCTTTATAATCGTTCATATCCAAATATTTCTGCTTGAAAAGAGAGAGTGGCTTGAGTTGGGGGGGGGGGGGGGGGAGGGGGTAGATGGCGAAGCAAGGAAAGGGGGAAGAACAAGCGTTAGGGGGAGGGGTAAAATAGAGGTTCCAGCTCGATATTCCGAAGGTTCGTTATTCCGAAGGTTCGTTAATCCAAAAATATAATAAGATTCGTTATTCCGAAAGTTCGTTCAACTAAAAGCGAACTAAGGATCGTAATTCCGAAGGTTCATTTTTTCGAAGGTTTGTTACCCGAAAATTAAAGTAAGGTTCGTTAGTCCGAAAATGAAATAATGTTCGTTAATCCAAAACTGAATAATCTGTGGCGAAGCCGGGAAAACAAGGAGGGCAGGTGTGCTGGAGAGGGGATTGGGTAGAATGACCGTTGCTGCTCACCGTTCTTGTTATGGGGTTGGGAAGGAGGTGATCTGTCATCACCAGAGGAGATTGAATACGCAGACATCTTTCAAAGGGATGAAGATAGGCTTATGGGGCTAGTTCATTTTAAAGCAAGAATCGATATCATGTTTATCTCTCATTGCCAGACCTGTAAATTTCGCTGGGGGAGGATTGGTGCATTTTGAAATTGTTTTGTCCAAGTTTAAAATTTCTACTTAAAGATCAATTCTTGATTAAATGTTTACCACGTACAAACCTACAAAAATGTGTCTGTGCGCAGGGTGGGGAGGGGGTGGGGGGTGTTTGGACCAGAATAGGAGCGTTTAAGACCTCCAACAGGGGCGTCGATCCTCCTTTTTTGGCTGGGGGGGGGGCGGGGCAAAACAACCATTCGCATCCACCGCTTCAGGCAGCAATTGCTCAGAGATAATCAAACTCAAGATACTTGATCGACGTCACTTCTTGATGCAATGCATACTTTGGCCTCAAAATACACATTTATCGTCCTCCGCCTAGATTATTATTGCATAACATCCAAGTCTTTTTTTTAATTATAGTTTGGCTAGTTTGTCTCGCAATGTATGGTAAACGGAATCGAAAAAGATCACGACGTTGCGCCGGTGCAACACTTCGTCAGGTGTCATACATAATTGTAGTAAGTAAGGGCTTAAATACCCTATGGTCAATTAGGCCATGGACCAGAAACCGAAAAGGTCCCTCCCCTTAGCCACAATTTCAAACTATTTTTTCATGTTAGGCAGGACCCTCAGCTGTCAGAATCTGCCTGTTTGCCATTGCTCTGGTTGTGGGTGTGGCCTCCAGGGCTGTTGCCATGGTAACATGAAATTTTGGAATTTGAGGAAGTTACAAAATTGCCATATATTTCTTAAATAGTAACATAAAAAGACACAATTTGTAAACAAGTAAACATTTGATAATTTGCCCAGCTGATTGTGATAGGTACATGTATCTAAGCCATATAAGGCAACTATCATGAGTAAAACATGAGTTATGGAAACGATCAGAAAAAAAAAAGTTAACAATTCAAATATATGTTAATAGGCAGATCAAAATCAAATCGACGCTTCAAAAAGCGTGAATATTAAGATATCAGACTCATATCAATGAAGACCATGGTACCAAAAATGTTAAACTCACAGAAATATAAGAAAGTGCCATCTATTTCTCAAATGGTTACATAAAAACACAATATTAGCGTCTAAGTATACATTTATCAAGGCGCCCTGTTGATTCTGATCGGAATCTAATTCAGGTAAGGTCATTGTCATACCTAAAATAATCGTTACCATGGAAACGTTATTGTCACGGAAACGATCAGAAAACAAGTATGTTTTCAGTTAACAATTTCAATATATGTTATTAGGCAACTCAAAGTCAAACCGCCGCTTCTAAAATTGTAAATATTAAGATATCAGACTCATATCCATGAAGACTGAGGTATTTTTAAGTGCGAATAGTCATGAATAAGAGCACTGTTCTTATGACAGCAACATGGTGCCAAAAATACTTAAATTACAGAACTACAAAAAATTGCCATATATTTATCTTATGGCGAACTAAAAACACAAAATTAGTGTTAAAGTATACAGTTATTAAGGTGCCCATTTGATTTAGATAGGAATTGAAATCATAACAGATCACGATGATGCCTAAAAATGGTAGTTGCCATGGAAACGATATGAACCAAAAAGGCAATTTTGTTAGAAAACCATTCAAATATATGAAAAAAAAACATCGTCTAAAACCTAATCCTAGTTTATAGTGCTATGAATATTGACATGCCAGAATGGTAGTTGTCATGATCGAAATTTTTCTAAGTGATAATTGTTATACCTCGAACGACTGTGTCTATGACGATACCATGGCGGCAAAAGCAAAATTGATATGCTAAGCACATACAAATCAATACCAAGGTGATGTGAGGCACTTTCATCTCTTGCGCTTTCTTATCGCCTTGGTCAATGTATCTCGTTATCTGTGTGTTTTCTTGTCAACTGTTTTTGGATGTTGGTGTTAGGCCATTGTCATGGTATCTCACCAATCAAGAAGTAAAATTTCAGAACACGGGAAGCATACACATCATTTCACCATATACACCGTAAATGTCTAGATCCATATATCTCAAGTTTATCGACTGATCGCAATCAAAATCTGAGACATTTGAAGTTGTGGTAATGCCAAATACAAGTTGAAGGGCAAAGGCATGATAGAATATATAGCTATCTTGTTGATTACAATAAAGATGTGCATATCTTAGGTCAAGCTCTTTGGGACAGGGGACACAAATGACAAGTTTCAGGCTTCCACAGATGCTTCATTTTTGTCACTCTCCACCAACCCCAATCCATTAGATAGAAGGTCAGCATAATATCCGTTATACCACTCAAAGTTGATATAAGAGGGAAACAAATATCCATGAATTTTGTATCTAATGACAGCATATGTTATTTATAATCTGTTTATCAACATATGATATCACAAAAATCGTCTGGCCTCTTGATATCCTCAACTAAAGTACCACAAAAATAGCCTCTCTTCCGGGCCTGAAAACCAGTCACGAAATACGACTCGGTCGACATGACGTAACGTCATGGTTTTCCTCTCATCCCGGCCCCGGATGTCCCACAGAAAATCGTATGCAGAGCTCCAGAAAATATTTGATTTTATTTTCAAAGTTTGAAAACTCATGTAATCAATAGTTGTGTGTATATTTCTTTACCTGTGATATATTAATGATGTCATAAATAATAACCAACAGGCTTAACAGGTAGAAATATTTGCGTTACCAATGTTTTATTTCACATTTTCATCACTATTTTTTTGTGTGTGCGTGTGTGTGTGCGTGTGTTGAAATATACGAACGTGTGTGTGTGCCTTTTCCGTATGTGCAGACTGTGAAAGTAGATCCGGTAATTTTTTTCCCCCACACGTTTCCCGAAAAAATCGAGAATTTTTTTTTTTAGAAACTGTCTCTTTTCACACACACAAAATGTTGAGCCCGCTAATTGAAACCATATCCGAGTGGGAAATCAATATATCTAGGTAAAATAACGTGAAGGTGCCTCGGCCACGTACGTGTTGGGTGCCGCATCATAAATTATAGTGAGACTCAGAAGAAAGATGCGGCTGGACGTAGCTAGTGCTTCACACCCTTTAATAAGCCAAGCTTTCGACCATTTTACAGGTCTTCATCGGGGCTTTGGACACAAAACAAAAAATTACCAATTGCAAGCATGCAACAAAATAATGAAATAGCGAAATGAATAAACGAAATACAGACAGCATTATAACACAAATATGAACGCAAATTAAAACGAGACATACTTGTGGACAAGTATACGGTGGTCTGTATGGCAATGTTTTACACAGACATTGGATGGTATCGTCTATTCATTAGAAATCAAAGGCAGTACACACGGGAGAGACTTGCCTAAATGGTGACATGCATGTGCTAACAACATGTGGTTAATAGTCATTTAGGATAAAGGGGCGAGAAGAAAAGGGAAATCTCAAAGAGAGCGACAAAGTGAAGGGTTGTACAGAAGAAGGTCGCCAAAATCACATTGCAAAATGAAAAACTACCCCTACCCACACCAGGATTCGAACCGGGGGCCTCGCGTTCTTTAAACAGCGCCTTGCCCATTGAGCCACAGATCTTCCCATTCAATTAACATGTAAAGCAGAAAAAGGGGCTATGATGATTTTGGAATCAATGTTCAAGCTGAAATTTCGCCAAGATTACGACATCTGATTAGTAGACTCAGGTACATCGTATTAAAATAAAGGATTCAAAAATAAGCAAGATAGAGCTGCTAGAAGATCGTCATGTCAATTCATGATTTGAAATAAATGCCTCTCCCATTGATATTATACGTAAATACCATAGAGTAAAGTCCCAGGTTTAACATACTGAGATTTGGGGAGAAAATTGATCGAGGATTGTCGAGATAAGCTTAAACGGGTAAAAAAGGGGGTTAATGACGTCATAAATGAAAATTCGTAATATAATGACGTCGCGATGTACTTAACGACATAATGAATCAAGAGATCACAATGGGGGTCAGCAGGCATTTTCAGCTTTGACGCACCCGCACGACCTTATTACGTGGAAATGGCTCAGAATGACAGGATGTGATAAATAAACGAAAAAAGACAGCATTGTACCACAAGTATAGACGTAAATTGAGATCAAAGTGAGAAGGCGAACGGAGAGTGAAGATTATAGAGTATAATATTTCAACCACACTGAATAGTTACCTGTATTAAGGGAGGACTTGGGTTGTGGTGTGTGCTGTATGGGCTCTGTGTCGGTTGTGTGTGGTTTACCGAATGAGCATGGTAAGGGGTTATGTTTGAAAGGGGGTTAAGTACATCGTCATTATATTACGAATTTTCATTTATGACGTCATTAACCCCCTTTTTTACCCGTTTAAGCTTATCTCGACAATCCTCGATCAATTTTCTCCCAAATCTCAGTATGTTAAACCTGGGACTTTGCTCTATGGTATTTACGTATAATGTTAAAGAGGTTAAAGAGTTAAAGAGCTAACCGTACAAGGAAGGTTTCTCGAGTTACTGTGTCTAGAACAAACATGTGTTATGTGGAAAAGCATCATGTATAACATGCC
The DNA here is from genome assembly GCA_963669155.1 of Arbacia lixula. Classification (NCBI taxonomy): domain Eukaryota; kingdom Metazoa; phylum Echinodermata; class Echinoidea; order Arbacioida; family Arbaciidae; genus Arbacia; species Arbacia lixula. The sequence continues at coordinate 444,543 of CAVLGW020000001.1, forward strand.
TGCTCGAGTGTTAAAATTCCTTGTTAACTCAGTTACCGACACATTGAATACTAGAGCAAACTTAGTCAGGTGGGGAAAGTCCACAACAGCTAAATGCAAGCATTGTCCCGGGAGAGAGACTCTCAACCATGTATTAAACGCCTGCCCACTGTTTCTAGAACAAGGATGCTACACATGGCGTCACAACAATATCCTGGCCTATCTTGTCAATGTTGCGCTAAAGGGCTCTTCCCCAGATTTGGTGGTAACACACGACATTCCAAACATACAGGGCTACTCACCTGTGACGACAATCCCACAGTCCTGCACCCAAACAAACCTCAGACCAGACTTATGTCTGTACCGAGAACGAGACAAGAAACTCCTTCTATTCGAATTAACAATACCATTTGAGCTAGGAATTGAACATGCCCATAAATACAAAGCCGATAAATACGCAAGCTTAATCACAGACATCCAAAACAACGGATACGAAGTCCAACTGTTAGCGGTGGAGATTGGTTCAAGGGGATTCATCTCACAGGACAATGCTCAACGCCTTAAGTCATTCCTTTCTTTTTTTCACCCCAAAGCCCGCGAAGTTCAAAGAATTACGAGATGACCTAAGCCAAAAGGCGGTAGTCTCATCCTTCGTTCTCTACTGTGCGAAGAACGAAGCGGCATGGGAAGACTACTCCCTTTTAGAAAAGTAACCACTTTTCTGCCCCGCAATTCGTTCTCCAGAGTATTGAGAATATTATGCTACAGGCGTGACAGGGGTGGAAAGATTCAATGGAAAACAAATATCCACGTCATTAATAACAATGCTTTTTAGTCTTTGTTCTGCTGTTACACTTGGGCATTTATACTCTCCGTAACAGCAAGACGAAGACCATATATTTGTCTCCCTACAAAGCATCAATTATTCGAATAAGATATGGAAATATACATAACTTCAAAGAAACGTCCAATATTGATCGAGTGCAAATGTTTGTAAATGACACTCTACGATTTACCATATTTCAATGCATGTCTTTTCTAGAATGATATTTGTACATCAGATTTATCACTATTTAAAGGAATGTTCATTATATCATATACACATATTGCGTTTTCATTTACCCCATCTCAATGGAGTAGAACACTAGCCGTATACATTGCCGGCTTTTTCCTCTCTTCTTTGATACAAATAACATCCCACCTTTTCTTTTTAACGTAAGGCAAATAACTATTTGTTTTCTGTATTGTAATCCTTGTATATTGAATCGATGATGTTTTCCTCTGTATATGTATATTTATCGCCCTGCATTCAGCATTAATTGGCTATGACCTGGGCTTTGTATGTTTATTTTCCTTTATTGTCTCTAAATGTCTAATAAAGTGATCTTGAAAAACTGGGAGAGGAATTTATTTCAAATCATGAATTGACATGACGATCTTCTAGCAGCTCTATCTTGCTTATATTTGAATCCTTTATTTTAATACGATGTACCTGAGTCTACTAATCAGATGTCGTAATCTTGGCGAAATTTCAGCTTGAACATTGATTCCAAAATCATCATAGCCCCTTTTTCTGCTTTACATGTTAATTGAATGGGAAGATCTGTGGCTCAATGGGCAAGGCGCTGTTTAAAGAACGCGAGGCCCCCGGTTCGAATCCTGGTGTGGGTAGGGGTAGTTTTTCATTTTGCAACGTGATTTTGGCGACCTTCTTCTGTACAACCCTTCACTTTGTCGCTCTCTTTGAGATTTCCCTTTTCTTCTCGCCCCTTTATCCTAAATGACTATTAACCACATGTTGTTAGCACATGCATGTCACCATTTAGCCAGGGATGTGTTATGGAAGGATATGAAGCAACTTTCTTCCTTTGAACCCATGTGCCAAGCCGCTGAAAAGTTATGTGTTCTCAACAGGTGCTGTTCAGGTGTTTGAACAATTATGAATATGATTGTGTGGCAACGGCTTCTCGGAGAGGACAAAAGAAATTTACAGTCTCATTTCGCTTGTCCCGTTCTGGTAATACTTCCATGAGCATAACAGGTATCAGCAAACACAAATAAACAAGTTTTTCAAGTGAAATATCTCTGTTTCACGCAAACACACACAAACGCCGTTAATGATAATACACAGCTTAATATATCATTTTGAGAGTGGTTGAATCCCCCAGATGCACAAGTTGTCGGAAAGTGAAGAAATTGGCCAATTTTGTAAGTAATACAAATAGCTTATATGTCCGATTTTTAATGATTCCTCAATACTTTTCGAAACAAAAGCAGAGTAAAGGATCTGTCATTATCTGCCGTTAACTTCCTTAAAGTTTGCAAACAAATTTGTCAAAAACAAAACGTCTACAGACAAATGGGAAATTAAAGAAATTTCTTTTCAAGTTGACATCAGCTAAATGTCGGCACGGCACATGGAACATCAAAGCATTGTCATGATTATGGAATGCTTTTGGCATTCATGAGCACGCTTTAGAACCCATGCAGATGTTTGAATATATTATGCTCGAGATTCTACTCCTTCGTAACACCTCCCTGATTTAGCCAAGTCTCTCCCGTGTGCACTGCCTTTGATTTCTAATGAATAGACGATACCATCCAATGTCTGTGTAAAACATTGCCATACAGACCACCGTATACTTGTCCACAAGTATGTCTCGTTCCAATTTGCGTTCATATTTGTGTTATAATGCTGTCTGTATTTCGTTTATTCATTTCGCTATTTCGTTATTTTGTTGCATGCTTGCAATTGGTATTTTTTTTTGTTTTGTGTCCAAAGCCCCGATGAAGACCTGTAAAATGATCGAAAGCTTGGCTTATTAAAGGGTGTGAAGCACTAGCTACGTCCAGCCGCATCTTTCTTCTGAGTCTCACTATCTAGGTAAAATATATACATTTTTGGGGTGATTCGTGTTTAATCGGGTCGAGATCACATTCCCCCCCCCCCCCCCCCACCATCTCCCAGTACGAAGTCCCATATGCGCGCTTACATGTAATGTGCTGTGAGTTGTTTCGTGCGTTGTATGCTGTGAAGCCTACGTTAAATTTGAATGGTGCGAGCGTGAAAGCGATGGACAGATCACAGATGAAGAGATAAATATTGAGTGTGTGAGAGAAATAGATAGGGAGGGAGAAAAGGAGAGGTGAGGAACAGAGTAGAGACATTATTTCAGAATTCTATAACACACATCTACGCCAAAATGACTCTTTGTGTACTCCCCTTTTCACTTCCTCTTATTAACATTTCTGGATCTCTCATACGCTATATGTTATTCTCAATATATTTTACCTCCTTTCCCCTCCTTATCCCTCCACCTCTCTCTCTGCCCTCCCCTCCTTTCACCAACTATCTCTTTCCCCTCTTCTAATGTTTGTCCACATAACACTTCATCACCCCATTCTCTCTTTTTATAATCCCCTTCTCTCTCACACGCCTGGAGTAATCACAATCTCGACTCCTATTAACAATACATGTAAACATTTTAATAAAAGTTTGAGAAAAAAATTAAGGCGTACACCCAGTAGTTGGGACACGATAGCCTGCTCCATCCTGCAAATTAATAAAAAGAACATTAGATTGGAAACCTGCATCTACTGCTAACCATTAGATAGATGACATAATTATTAGGATAATCTCAACCCGAGATTCTTACATGTATTTATTCGTACTACAAGTAATTATATTCAGTAGTCTGCTGCAGGTATAATTCAAAAGGTTTTCACAGGATTGAGCATGCTATCCTTACTACTCACATACTTCTAATCAAAATCAGCCCAGAAACAAAGAGCTCACTCACTAATAACTAGCGTAATAAATATTGTTCAAGTTATTTATGCGTTATGTGGAAAAAATCGCACAGAGAACTTAAAATCAGACTAAAGATTAAGCTAAGGAAACACACAAAAATTGCAAAAGAGATAAAAGTTCCTTTCTTTTCCCTTTATTGATGGAAGATTCAGACGATTAGGAGCGTGATCACAACATGAGATCAATTAGAATATGCAGGCATGCATCTGCGTACAATCCGAGTCAGATTAAATCTAGAACACTTAAAATGGAGATATCAATTATCATTTCAAACAGTTACATTTACTAAACAACTCACGAGTGTGCTTGGGGGAATATTCCAAAAAAAATGAGTTATCCAAGAAAGGAGTCCAATAAAAGTTCCTTGACAGTGGCAACGGGGTATTATTTCAAAGTCACAGGTCAAGTGTGGGAAATTCCTCCACGGGAAGTGGTTCTTGCGGTGCGGTCGCGATGTCGTTGTTGATGCTACGGTGGCTCGAGCTACGTGTGAACGACATCGACGGAGTCCACGCTGTCATTGCAATTTACATTCGAGCAAGAAAGGGACGTCTCATTTCCAGAAGGAGGCCTTTACGACTGCAGAGTCGTGGCAAAATGGTTTCGTCTATTGTTGGCCATGCAGCTATAATCACAATGACCAGTACAAAGATTATGGTCTGTGCTTGCTAGTTTTGCACGAACACTGAACTTCTCTCACATATTGTTGTCGTGATGAAGAACGCGTTCCATCACACCCAGGTTGCGACAGCAAATCCAAGAGTGATGTCATGCCTGCTGGCTGAAAGGAGTGGTCCAGATGGCTAGCAGCGCGGATGGAATACACCTGGCAGCTTGATGAACAATCCTGAGCCGTGTCTTTCCTACAATGAAAAACAAAGGAAAATCATACACTGTTTTAGTAGAGCAATTACATGTAAGCTAGCTGGGTTGTTTGATAACTTTTGAAAATAAACAACTCTGCGTCAATTGATAAGAATGATATTGTAACAATAACATTAACATTTCTCACATTTTCACACAATGTAACTGGGGTATAGGCCTATTGCCAGAGTATCGAGTCAGACGGTACGGTTACTAAACTGTTACTGCATGTTACATGTCAAAGGGACAGTACTGCCTCCTGGCTCGTATTTCTGTGAATGAAATTTGAGCTATCCCTTTACTCGGGTAAAGATCACACTTGTCCCGAGGCATGTATATTTCAGGGGAATGACGAACTCCTTTTCGAGTCACCTTTCATGTCTACCCATCATGGAAAATTTGTCAAAATTCATCAAAATGCAGTTACGAACATAATAGTACTCACCATGAGCAGTGCGGTTCACGAAAACCCCGGCCCGGGGACGGCTCCCCGCATAGCCTCACTGCGTGAACGGGCTGGTCGTAGTAGTGACTAGTGTACTGTATACCCTGGCTGCACCGATACCCTCCGGATTCAGGACTTCGTTTTTGCCCCTTTCCTTTTATTCTCTGGACCTGACAAACCGCCGTCGATTATCTTCCATCATGGATCCAAACAACCACACCAACTAAGAAGCACAAAAGCCTACTTTTGTCCAAAAATTAGTACATTTCCTGGAGTATAGAATGTACAAGCAACCACAGTGAAAACGGATGCAAAACGCGTACGGGTACGGTAACTCAGATTCTACTTCGTAACGCCTAATTTATTCGGAATCATGTCTGGGTTGTACACCTGTCACCGATCGGAAATACCACACATTCAAAGTCTATGGGACTTCATTCATATGCAAAAAAGTGTCCTCCGTGCCAAATAGTATAAGAAGCCCACTCAAAGCCACATTCATCAGTGTACATTTTTGTGGCCGATTGGTTATCTACTACGAACGACGCGGACAATCGTCCATCACCTTTCTACAAGCTACACACTAACTACAACGGCATTATGACGGATCTGGATAATGAGCTGCAGAAGTTGCTCCAACCTTGCTCTCCTTTAGCTGACGAACAGCTTTTGCCTTCCAGCAACACTAGTCGTAAGGATCTCTCTGCTTTCCCACTATCGGGCTTTCCCGCCGCTCAGCCTATTAAGCAGACCTCCAAAGTCCGTCGCAAGGCCCCTGCTACAGCGGGCGCACCCCCCGCTTGTAGCCCCGGAATATCGTCTAATGCAGGTGCTACCCCTGCTTTTTCGCTGACGGGCGCTACCCCCGTTCAGTCTACAAAACACAGAGACAGACACAGTATCCCTGCTGCTTTGGGCGCACCCCCCACCCCTGAGAGGGAAAGAGGCGACTCCTCCTCCTCTGTTCCTGCGGGCGCACCCCCCGCAAATCAAGCTACCGTTATGGAGCTAGCTGATGCTGTTTCCACTCTACAGTCATCGGTGCTCTCGCTGATGCCTCCCCAGCCTACCCCGGTCGATGGCTCCCTCGAGGGTGAAGACTTGCTTGCAGAAGTGAACTTGCTCTGCAATGAGGACGGAACCCAGACCGGCGTGCTCGGGGAGTTTAACGAGCTGATAGGCTGTCAGGCCGAGCGGGTCGGCAGTCCAGTCAACGAAAATCTTGCTGCTGTTGCCAACAAACTTCTACGGGTTAAGCTCAAAGAGAGCGCTCTCAAGGATAAGTTTGAAGCTTATCCTAGGCCAGCCAATTGCACGTCAATCGTCCAGTGCCGGGTCAACCCCGAGATATGGCAGATTTTGAAGACTGAAACGAAAGTCGTTGACGCAAAGTTGCAAAAGGCTCAACAACTTTTCTTGGCGGCCGCTACTCCGCTACTCCAAGCAGCCAACCAGCTGCTGACGCCTACCGCCTTAGATATGTCTCGCCAAGAGCTTGCGAAGCTTATCCTCGACGGCATTGCCTTCCTTGGCTCGGCTAATGTTGAGCTAAACATCAAGCGCAGGGAACTCATCCGGCCTGAGCTCAGCGCTACTTTCAGACCTCTTTGCGCTGTTGATGTTGACAAAGAAGCTTCTAGCCTTCTCTTCGGGGACAATCTACCCCAAAAGTGCAAAGAATTGCGGGAGACGCAAAGGTTGGGCCTCGGGACTCGATCCCTTCATTTCCAGCCTTCGAAGCGCGGATCCAGATCCGGCTCTAGGGGAGGTTTCTCTTTGAAACGCTTCGTCCCGTATACTCAGGGCCTCAAGTACCAGAATCGAAGAGATCAATCTGACTTCCGTCCCCCAAACGGACAACAGAGCAGATACAGGGGCCCCCGGAACAACAACGGTTGGTCCACGGGACAACGCGGGCGCAGAGACAACCAGAAGTTGTACAAGTAAAAGATGTAAGTAAGCTGGTATCTGGCCCTTCCCAACTTCCTTGTGTTGGAGGCAGATTGGCAAACTTCGCCATCCACTGGAAACGCTTAACATCTGACCCATGGGTCTTAGATACTATTCAGCATTACCACATTGAATTCGAATCTTTACCGGTTCAATCTTTCGTTCCAAACGAAATAGCTTTTTCACCTCCAGAAACTGAACTTATCAATCTCGAGGTCGCTAAACTCCAAATCAAGAAAGCTATTGAACCTTGCCTTCATGAAAAAGGAGAATTTATTTCTACATTATTTATCACTCCAAAGAAAGATGGTACTTTCAGACCTGTTATTAATCTGAAGAGTCTAAACAAGTTCGTTTCATATCATCATTTTAAGATGGAAACTTTTCAATCTGCTCTCCTGTTAATTGAACCGAATTGTTTCTTCGCTTGCATCGACCTGAAAGATGCTTATTTCGCAATACCTATTGCGCAAGAACACCGCAAATAAATTCGTTTCCAGTGGATGGGTAAATTGTTTCAATTTCGAGTTTTACCTTTTGGCCTGGCCTGTGGTCCACGAGTTTTTACAAAAGTACTTAAGCCTCTTATCGCTACTCTCCGTAACTTTGGTCACGTATCATGCAATTATATTGATGATGCTTTGTTAATTGGACGGAGTTATGAAGACTGCAATCACAATGTTACAGAACGAATCAAACTATTCGAATCTATGGGTTTTATCATCAACAGAGAAAAGTCTGTCTGCAAACCTTGCACAAGAGTCGAATTTCTAGGTTTTGAAATCGACTCGCAACTCATGACCGTTACCATGCCACAAAAGAAATGTGAGGCTATTGTTTCGGCATGTAATGTTCTGGCGGTAAAAGACAGGATTAAAATTCGCGAAGTGTCGCGTGTAATAGGAATGATGCTCGCGGCTGAAATATCTGTACCATACGGAGCTCTCTTTAGAAGAGACCTAGAAATTGAGAAAAACAATGCTTTACGTTGTAATAATGGGAATTATGAGTCATTTATGTTTCTATCAGTTAGAGCAAAGTACGCTCTTAAATGGTGGGCGAGCAATGCCTCCAATTCTTCCTCTCCTATTCGGAGAGATTTTGATTTAGAGCTTGAAACTGATGCATCACTTATGGGGTGGGGTGCTTACTGTCCCACTTACAACTCCATGACGCAAGGTCAATGGGACAGACATGAGAAGAATTACCATATCAATGTTCTCGAATTGCTCGCGGTTCTTTTCGCTCTTAAAGCTTTATGTCAAAGTACCCGCGAAAAACACATCCGTTTAAGATCTGATAATACTTCTGTTGTTTCATGTATTAACAAGTTTGGAACGTGTCATTCGTCTGACTTACATTCTTTCTCCCGGAAAATATGGCTGTGGTGCTTAAGTAGGAATATATGGATAACAGCTCAACACATTCCCGGGAAACAGAATTCAATTGCTGATAATTATTCACGCCAATTCAATACAAACACGGAATGGATGCTTGAAGCATCGGTATTCCATTCATTGACTACATTGTTCTTTTCCCCAGATGTAGACTTATTTGCATCACGCTTAAACAAACGTATGACTCCGTTCGTGTCATGGTTGCCAGATCCTGATGCCGTGGCAACCGATGCCTTTAGTCTCGATTGGGGCATGTTTCGCAGTTATATTTTCCCCCCTTTTTGTTTGATCAATCGAATATTACAGAAACTATCTCAAGATGAGGCAGAGGCCATATTAATAGTTCCATTGTGGAAGACACAGACGTGGTACCCCCGAATGTTGAATAATTATGCTTGTTGATTTTCCTTTAATTCTGCCTTCAACAAACGGTATACTTTCTCTTCCCTCTTCCGACAGGGAACACCCTCTGAGTCACAGCATGAAATTACTGGCATGTCACTTATCCGGCAACGATTGCAAGACAGAGGAATTTCGCAGCAAGCTGCCGACATCATCGCCCATTCATGGAGAAAGTCTACACAAAAGAGCTACAACTCAGCCATTAAAAAGTGGCTCCTTTTCTGTGCTCAAAGGGAAATTGATCCCTTTTTCTCGGATATGAAACTTGTTTTGAACTTTTTAGCTGAAGAATACGAATCTGGTTCAGCTTATAGTACTTTGAATATTTTGCGCAGTTCATTATCGTCTTTTCTTCTTCCGTGTGAAGGTCATGCGGTCGGTTCCCACCCGTTGGTGTCACGCTTCATGAAAGGTGTATTCCACCTGAGACCTCCTCAGCCTAGATATACTTGTACATGGGACGTAAAAGTCGTCCTAGATCATCTTCGAACATTTACTCCAAATGACAAAATTTCTTTTGAGACGCTAACTCTTAAACTTGTTATGCTCATTGCCCTCATCTCTGGCAGACGATCACATACAATCGCTCACATTGTTACGAAAGACTCTATTGTGTCAAATTCTTCAGTTTCCTTTTACATCAATCATCTGATTAAAACCAGCAAACCTAGTCAACCGGCTCCGGTCATACAGCTACCGGCCTATCCAGAGGACGAACGGATATGCGTTCTCCAAGTTCTACGCGAATATCTGATAAGGACATCGCATTGTAGACATGATGTTCGATACCTTTTCGTGTCCATTAATCGTCCTCATCGTAATGTCTCACCACAAACTGTGAGCCGATGGCTGAAGAAGGTCCTTCATCTAGCCGGAATCGACACATCGCTATTCAAGGGACATAGTACTCGCGCTGCATCAACCAGTGCAGCTTTTCGGAATGGTACATCTATTGACACTATTCTGGCAACTGCTGGATGGAATTCTGTAAGAACTTTCGCAAATTTCTACAACAAACCATTGAATTTGACGAAAGAGTCATTCGATATTGAATCACTTCAATACTGTTATTGAATTTTTCGAACTCCAATAATTTGATAAGTCTGACAAGAAGAGCAGCTTATGTTTATTGCATGATTATGGCAATTTTTCTCTCCTTTTTTTTTATATACCATATTTTTTTCAGTGGAAAATGTTCACAGGAAATTGGAGTTGTTTGTAGCAAGCACACGAGTAAAACGAACGTGCAATATTTATTTTGTTTGTTGTTGATCTTAGGGCATGTTAAGCCCGCTAAAGAATAAAGACGGGAACAACCTTACTTAACTGTTGCCCCTTTTCTTCTGTTGTTCAGTCTCATTCAATAGTTGCTTTGAAATCCCAGACATGATTCCGAATAAATTAGGCGTTACGAAGTAGAATAATTAAATTAAACGAGATTTAAATGAAATTTAATATTGAAGTTGAATTGTTATTCTACGAAGTATAAGCCTAATATGAGGAATCATGTCCCTCCCTGATGTTTGTGCTGTCAGTATGATGATGCAATGATTGACTTCGTAATCTTTTCCCACCCTATTCTTGCTTGATTGAATGAGCCTGTTGTCTTTGAATACTGATGAATGTGGCTTTGAGTGGGCTTCTTATACTATTTGGCACGGAGGACACTTTTTTGCATATGAATGAAGTCCCATAGACTTTGAATGTGTGGTATTTCCGATCGGTGACAGGTGTACAACCCAGACATGATTCCTCATATTAGGCTTATACTTCGTAGAATAACAATTAAACTTCAATATTAAATTTCATTTAAATCTCGTTTAATTTAATTATTATGTCGTAGCGAGCGTGCATGCATAATGTGTACATTATCCATAGCATCGATCCGCTCGCTTCCAATTCTGTGCGTAATCGCTCACTCGCGGAAGGATTTACCGTAATAAATATCGTCAGCTTGTATTTTTGCCGTATTTCAACAGCGAGAAATTGTAATCAAACTTCATTTTTGACTACCCTTATTTCAAATATGAATATGTAGGCTGTTAGCTATGATTAATGAGGACAAAGTCCAGTTTAAAATTTCGACACTTCCATAATTGGTCTACTTTTGCTCCAAATTTGCAAGTTAGTGTGATAGTGTAGCCTATTGACTGGGATACCGAATACCCCCGCACACGTACACCACTCGATCGTTTCCCATCCTAAAAAATATGTTTCACGGTATAAAAATAATACTGTGATTAAATAACATGTATCCATTATTTATTGATTACGACTCAATAAAAAGAAATCAAATACATTCACTCATAATAATATTAACAGCTCAGAAACAACAGTGTATTTAAGTCGACTTTCTCCACAACACATCACTCTCTCAATGCCGTGACGTCATTTCAAAGGTACCGAATTCACTGCGTGAGAATCGGCGTCAATGACTTCCAGATTCAGTGAAGTTTAATCAGTTATTGTAATATTTTCATTTCGTTTTGTTGTTTTTGAGTCTCTTATCTATGTTAATTAAGCTGAAAGCTTTCCAATGATGTAAAGATCTCAATTTTTGTGATCGTGCTCGTATGTCTACTTTAACAAACGAAAATGGACACAAATGGAAGTACAGTCGGAGGTTTCCGGTTGATACATGTATGTTGCATGCTCAGGATGAGGATGTCCAACATACTAAGACACATGTCTTACAATGTGCATGCAGAGTCTGTGGATGGTGACAGTAATGAAGGTGACAATTAAAATTGACTTGCATGGTGTTATGCTTTCACTTTACTACTGAGTTTATAAAACTACATATGTATATGTTCTGGTATGATACATTCGATGTTTTGCACCAGTGTATTGACATTGTAATTGGCAATTACGCATGACCTTAACAACCATGAATTTTCCGATCTTATCTACAACCAGAAGCACAGTTACAAAAGACATATACATGTACCTTCTTACTTTTGATATGTCTTGTGGTGTTTCTAGGTTGAATTCTCATTTAATTGGTATTTTTGTTATGAATTTGCTAAGGCAACAATATTTGTCATGACCAGGACCATTATTGACAAATAATCTTGAAGGCATTCGTGGTGTTCATAGCTCTATACACTTTCAGTGTGTATGTTGGTGTTAAAGTGGGTGAGATGTATATATTTCATTGATACATTGCATATGCTAACAACTAAGTAGTTCACCGGTTCACACAGGTGACAAAATAGGCATGACCATAGAATACAATAATATTGATTCATATCATTTGAAAATATAATTCATCATAATACTGCAAACTGAGATTAAGTCTTGTGCTACCTATTTGCACTGAAATCACCCCTTTTTCGTGTAATTTCCATAGAAATACACATATTTTGACCGTGAACTTGACCTTAAATGGCTAAGATTTCAATCAGAATCAACTGGACACCTTGCAAAATGTAAACTAAGACATTAATTTTGTGTATTTATGTTACCATATGAGAAATATATTGCACTTATTTTTCTTTAATATCAATATATTGGCACCATGGTGTTGCCATAGCAACATTAATGTTATGCATAACAGTTATCACTTAAAAATTACTCAATCTTGATTGCTACTTTCTGGCATCTAAATATTCATAAAACTATAAACTAGGATTAGATTTTGTGCTGTGTATTTACTTGATTTCAATCGTTTCTATTGAAATTGCATTTTTGGTTCACATTATTTCCATAGCAACAACCAATTTTAGGCATGATCATGATCTCTATTGACTTAAATTACCATCAGATTCAACTGGGAAATTTTATAAATATGTACCTAGACACCTGTTTTGTGTTTTATGTTACCATATGAGAAACATATGGCACTTTCTTATATTTCTGTAAGCTCAATATTTTGGTACTATGGTGTTGTCATAGCAACAGTCATCTTATGGGTGACAGTTATCACTTAGAAATGACTTAATCTTGATTGCTACTTTTCTGCTATCGAAATATTCCTAATAAGTGTTTTTGGTGGATGGGACGGGTGTTTTATTTTGTGGTTGTGTGTGTGGAGGGTGGTGACCTAATACATTTCTCATAATTAAACAAAGTAAAGGACGATATTTATACACTTTAAACATCGCTCAAGAAATGTCAAAATGTACTGTTAAAATGGCATTAACAATTACCCTTAAGTGACTTTTAGAAAGTGACAATTTTGCCTTTAATGCGTGCTCACTCATGCATGATGGAGTAGGTCGATGTGATTTTCACACGGACGTTAGTCAATAAGAGAAAGTACAATCCTGCCAAGTTATGCTTCTCAATTAATCCCTGCGGTGAAAAGTTGTTATTTTACTTAGGGGGGTGGGGGGGGGGGGGAGGGGGGAGTTACATTTTTGTTGTGTTTATATCCATATATCATATTAATTTTTATCATTCTCTGTTCTTATGAAAATTCCCTACCTCTGCCCCCCCCCTCTCCCCCCCCCCTTCCTTTTGTTTTATTTCGTGTTGCGTACGTAGCTCATTTCTACAACTGCTTTAATTTTCGTGCGAGGAATGACTGTAGCAGTGTACTTGTGTAGCCCTACGCCGGCGAGCATGATTTGCTCAGTGCGTGCAAACTGATGATGAAACCTCGCTAGCGTAGACGCACGCCGAGCAGTTTCATTGAATTAAATAGCGAAAACCCACAGGCTTGCGTGTAAAAAAAAAAAATACACATCCCGACAGTTGATCAGAAAACAAAGACAACGCCCCGAAAGATAGTAAAATCAGCTACAACATACTAAAATTTCAGAGTAAAAAAAAATCCAAACATGAGGGAGATACAGCTCCTAAAATTTCGTCATGTCATTTCATGATTTGAAATAAATGCCCCTCCCTTTGACATTTCACATAAATTCATGTGAATTTGACATTAGTGCGTATAATGAAATTTACACCATGAAGACGAGACGTCATCAAAATGAAAAATAAATGTAACTCTTACCATAGTACAATGTCTCAGCTACAACATACTGATATTTGGGAGAAAATTGATCCAGGATTACTGAGATACGCAAAAACGGGTAAAAAGGTTCATGACATCATACATGATAATTGATTTGTTCGATTCATTTGGCAATAATGTAAACCGCCCAGCTCGAAACCCACAAAAAGTCGCCCAAAATGAACTTTTTTGACATAGATTTAAAGAATAAGTTCTATGCTTTAAAATGATATGTAACTTGTCAAAATTTGACTATCTGAATGAAATCAAAACGTCATTAGAATGACAGAGATTTTGGAGGTGCATTTTAACAGAAAAGGGAGAAAAGAGGTTTTAAAAATTGGGTTCATTCATGCGCGCGAAGCAGAAGTTTCAATGAAAATCCAAATCAAAACCTCATAACAACTGGTATGAAGGAATCATGAGATTGAATTGAATTTTTTTTTAACCAGTTGTTGTTTTTACTTTAATCTTTCAGCTTGTGCATTTTTATTTCCTCTTTTCGCTCTATAAAAATGTATTTAAGTGAGAATTCGCATATGTAAACTCCTCACAAAAACTTCAGCAACTCAAATTTGAGCATCGATATATCTCTAGTTATTTTGTTATAACAATATAATATTGACTGGCCACGAGGGGGATACACCCTATATTGCCACAACTGGATTCATATTGCCCAAGTCGAAGACGAGGGCAATATGGATTCAGGGAGGGCAATATAGGTCGTATCCCCCGAAAGTAAGAGCCTGTCAATATTATTATCATTATCCACATCAGACACCTAGAGCGATCACTTCTCAATTTCTAACTCACATTTTTAATACGATCCCACTACCAGTACGACCACGTAACTGTTAAGCTAATAGTTAAAAGAATTCTTGAAACAAATTACAGGTTTTCTCCAGTTCTACTGTTGCTGCTTTAAACGCCACGTTGATATCGAACATTTTTGAATGTACTGACTTAATATGTCTATTGATACCTGCACGAATGCTGTGTAACGATAAAGTCTTGTAATGAATTCCATCAACTCGGCGCACTTCCACGTAACAGTCAATTAGCTATAGCACAAAGGCCCAAGCTTTCTTATGTGCAGTTTGAACATCAACATCCAGACGTTTTTTTATCAAATATTCCTTGAATATCGTCATTGCTTGCAGGGTTGCTTTCTTCGTGTTCTGTGCATCTTTGTTTTATGTGTCATCAAATTCCTGATCATCGAAAGACACAAGTCTTCATGCACAGGGCGCTGCCAATTTGCTTGTTTGTTGACAAAACAAATTCTCAAATTCCCCACGCAGCACCAGCTAAGTCTGCGCTCTAGCTGCATGCAGCGCGCAACGCGCACACGACAGAGGCGATGCCTGCTCATTTTACGTGTAAACCTGTGGGAAATGGCATGCGTTCGTGCGTTTATCGCGGAGCTTTCCCTGCCAAGAACACAATACTCGCCTGATTAAAAAAACTCCCGGATGTTAGACCAGGTACAGTACAAGACAATATGTCCTGTTTTATTATACGTAAAGTCCATAAGCTTTTGTGAAAGATGGTAATATTGACAATATTATTATCTTTGAAAGATGGTAATATTATCAATATTACCATCTTTGCCCCATCGGCACTGGAAATGAGGGGAATATGGTTTTGTAAAACCACTGCTGAGATGTATGATACGGATAAGAATACTTGATATTGGTATCGTTAATTAACCTGTTTATTCCCCTTTCTAATGATCTACATCTGTAACAGTTTAAAAATCATGGAATATGCACAAGACCCGAGTAAGGAGTCAAATGTGGCAAGATGCAAAGTCATCCAACATTGCCAATGTCAAATACATGTCGTATACATGATGCATGAATTGAATTGAGCTTAAGATGGTTATGCATGAGCACCAAGGTGTATTCTGGTATTTTCAGGAAAATTTGACTTGTTTTGAATTGTAGTGTTCAGCAAAGAGAGTAATGAAGAATAATTTTAGTCTTGCTCACTTTTAAAATTGCTTTAAAAAAAACTGTAATAAAGAGAATTGTTTCCGCTTTAATTATGAGTGATTTTTTGTACCATGAATCTTCACGAAACTGTAATACAATGATTTTATAATGATTTTCCACTTATGTCACATCTAATATCTAACATATAGCAGCCACCAATTCTGAAATCACTCGTCCCTATCGGTGTGGAAAGTTTTGCGATGCGACGTAACTTAAACGGCCGTGAAAAGCCCGCTTTCTAGCCGTATGACACAGTACAGCCCATTTATTCATTCTCCAATTGCATGGAACTTGTAAAAGACCAAACAAAAAGCAGGGTCTTACCTTGATTACCCTTAATCAAGGAAATCACTATGTCCGGTGTTTTCTTGTTTTTTTCTTGTTTTCTTAGTGAGTCTCAGCATCCCCCATTCGTTTTTATTGTTGTGATAAATAATGCCCAGATCCCCGGCCCGCGGCCAGCCCGGCCCTCGCCCTCAGACAACTGGCCACAATGCGCGGTTCTTCAGTGCTCCCAAGCACACAGCTCGGCTGTCCTCATTGATATGCCTATGGAATAAGTTGCTTACTTCGGTAAAGTCCCGTTCGGAAAATAATGAGGAAAAACATTTTAAAAGACACGTTAAAGAATATTGATCGATTAAATAAAATATCTTAAGATAGTAAATCTATTTTAATGTGCATTTGTAGTTGAATCATTTTTTTAAATGTTATTAATCAAAATGAATATTTACCGTACATATAATTTACCGCACATAACGAAGGACGTGAATTTGAGTATGCACTACGCACTGCAGTTGCTAGGAATAAAAATGAGGATATTCTTGGTAACAACGAACAAAGAAAACGCTTGATGATCAATAACGTGGGTATTTTAATTCAAGATCCTGTTTTCGGCAAGTTGTCGTTCTTTTGACATTGTTTATTCACTGAGGTTTATTCACTATTCACAGCGTCCTGCCAAAGCAAGCGGGCATCATACGAGGCCCTTGCTGCTATCTTTCCTGACCATTCTGATTGTCCAATAGGCTGGTAGAGCTCGATCCTCTTCTTTTCAAAATTTGGACATAAATTAGTTGCAGATCCTTGTAACCAACGGATGTTTCCAGCGGTTTTCAGAAGGGTATTTTGATTAAAGATTCTGTTTATTCGGCAAGTTAACAATTCTGTTCAAAGTCTTGAACAATTACGATTTTCTTTATGTACGCATGCATGTAGCCCTAAAAGGACCCCAATGCACTACAAATTGTCACCCCCTCCACAAATTGTCGCCAGCGACAATTTGTGCAGGGGCTGACACCCCAAATTGTCGCCCCCCTCGAAACACATTCAATATTTGTTGAAGCCTTCAAGGCCATTAGGGGCTTACATTTTTGGTAATATAATAATTCCTGACAAACACAATACATGAAAACCAACACATAACTCAAGTGTAACCAAAATAAAAGGTCACGTTAAAGTTCGCAGAGTGTGTGTGTGTGTGTGTGTGCGTTTGTGCGTGAGTGTGTGTGCGCATGCGTGTGTGTGAGTGTGTGTGTGCGTGTATATATGTATGTGCGTGTGTGTTAGTGTGAATGTGTGTGTGCATGTGTTTGTAATTGTGTGTGCATGTGAGTGTGTGTATGCGTGTGTTTGTATGTGCGTGTGTGTATGAGTGTGCGTGTGTGTGTGTGTGTGTGCATGTGTGTGTACGTGTGCGCGTGAATGTGTGTGTATTTTTGTGTGTGCGTGCGTATGTGAGTGTGTGAGTGTGTGTGCGTGCGTGTGTGTATGTGCGTGTGTGTGAGTGTGTGTGTACATGTGTGTGTGTGCGTGTGTGTGAGTGTGTGTGTGCGTGTGTGTGTGCATGTGTGTGTGGTTGTGTGTGCGGGTGTGTGTGAGTGTGTGTGCGTGTGTGTGTGAGCGTGTGTGTGCGTTTATGTGTTTATGTGTGTGTGTGTGAATGTGAGTGTGCATGTGTGTGTGATTGTGTATGTGTGTGTGTGTGATTGTGTGTGGGTGTGAGTATGTGTGAGCGTTGGTGTGTGTGTGTGGGTGTGTGTGTAAGTGTGTGTGTGGGGAGTGGGGGGTTGGGGGTTATTGGTTAACGTTACCAGGAAAACGAATTAAAATCAAGGTTTGTGTGTATTGTGCCCGAAATAGTCCCCATTTAGTTGACTAGAATTGTGTGAATCCGTCATATAGTGGGACGGTTAAGCAACAAGTATGAGATGAATTGTGCACTTTTATCTACAAGCACCAAATTTGGCACACATGTTCATAATCATATTTGGAACAAATAGACATAGAGACATTTTTACGGGAACATGGGGGCAGCCCCCGAAGTGCACTAGAGGCCCTATTATGTTATTTTTAATTCAAGGGGGCCGGTGGATAGCCCCCAAATGCCGCCGGGCGCATTTTTTTTTTATTTTAGGACATTTTCTCAAACATAAATAACTTGATTTTAACCAAACTTGATAGGAATCATCCACAGGTAATAGGGCATTTTAATAGGAAACTGAGAATTATTCTATCTTGCAAGCAAAATATAATTCTGCAAAGCATAAACTGGTTTACAACCCTGAAACCAACAAAGCACAAAAACATTCAGGTGAATTCAGGATTGTATAGCCTTGGTGGCTTCCTCCCCGTTCCTGTCGACCTGCTCTTCAAAGTAAGGGATCCTGCGCAGGAACCCCATGAGGGAGCACATGTACTCCTCCTTGTGTCGGTGCATGTGGCTCACATGGCGAGACTGCTCAAACGACTTGGTGTAGATGTTGTCATAGCCCATCTTATCCCGTAGGTTCCTTACGCAATTCTCAATGGCTTTAGCGCATTCAACCGGGTCGACGTACGAGTCGAAGAAGAGGGATGGAGCCGAGATGGGGTTGTGGTAGAAGGCGCGGGATGCACGCACGTAGTGCCGAGTGGCCGGGCGGTACTTAATTTCGAGGTACGAGTCGATGCTTTGCTCGACGCTCTTCTGAATGAACTTATTGCTGAACACCGCGCTCGAGGTGCCAAGGGCAATCTTGTCCATGTCCACCGCGCTGTCGTAGATTTGGCCGATGACGCGCCCCGTGATTTCACCCTTCTTCTTCTCAGCAGCGAGCATCTTTTGCACGATTTCTGCGTACAGGTACCCCCGGACGCTGAAGGAATGGACGAGGATTGGCCGCTTACGGTTGTCCTCCACTGGGAGAAAGTCAACCACTCTCTGGGCAACAACCTGATAAGAAGGAAGTATTAGATGACAAAATAAAAATAACATATATTTATATCGCGGTTTTTACTATGTTTCTATGTGCTATGGTGCTATTCCCCGAGCAACTTTTGGCTATGAGGAGGCTAAGACATATGCAGTCAGGATCTCACTATTAATTGTTAACCTTGGGATACACAAGTGGCAAGTGGATGGAGAAGGGGGGGGGGACCACAAAACGCGCCGGGGGGAAACTTTATTTAATTTTTTCAAATGCTTTTTCTGAAGAATGAATAACTGGAACCATTGAAGACCTTAATTTGCTACAATAGGGGGGGGGGGGGGGGCACAAATGGCAAGGTGCCGGGCGGGGGTAGCCCCCCCCCCAAAAAAAAAAAAAAAATAAATAAATAAATAAATAAATAAATAAAAAAATAAAAAAATAAAAATAAATAAAAAATAAATAAATAAATAAATAAAATAGAAAAAAAATAAATAAATGAAATAGAATAAAAAAAAAATAGAAAAAGAATGCCCCCATGGGGCAACTTCCTCTTACTTTTCTACTTTTTCAGAAGAATGAATAACTTTTTAACAAAACTTCATAGGAACCATTCTTAGGTACAAGGGACCTTAAGTTCTTAAAATGGTGGTATGCAAGTGGGAAGGGACGGGGGGGGGGGGGGGGGATAATCCCCAAAAGTTCCCTCAGGGGGCAAATTCCACTTATTTTTCCCCCTTTTACTCAAAGGTAATTGATTGGATTTTAATCAAACTTGAAAGGAGTCACCTCTAAAAAGAGGACTTAACGTTGTAAAAATGGGATACATATCTCAAAAAGGAATGTTGGATTTCATCAAAGCTTGACAGAGAATTCTCAGACAATTGGAAAGGTTTATTACGAAAGGGACCCCATCTGACATTAACTCGCTAAAGCCCCTCCCCCACCACCTCAGAAATGCACCTTGCGGTCCAACATTTCAAGAAAAAGAATGTCTACTCGAACGTATCCAAACTGTACAGTTACCAATGGTAATCTAACGTACACATCTGAGGAGGAGACAAGGAGGATCAAAGATGGCGTCCAAAATGGCTGCCAAAGCCATTTATTTAGCTTTATTCTGTTTCAGTTTTACCTACAAGCATCAAATTTGGTACATAGGTTTATGATTATGAACTAAACAAAATTAGATATAGAGGCGCTTAGTAGTACATACATGTACTTCGACAAAAGACCTAGCTTTAGGCCTTGCGATGGATCGCAGTTATGCGTCAGTCATTGGAATGCTCGTTCAATGAATAAGAAAAATACTCCTGTCTGTGATTTCAATATTGAGAACAGCATTGATATTATGATTTTGACAGAATCATGGTTAAGAGGAGACACTCGTGATCACCACATTATAGCCGATATCAACATGATTCTTCCCAATTATTCCGTAGTCCATCACAACCGTTCATCTCGTGGTGGTGGAATCTGCATGATACATAGATCGTGTATAATCTTACACATAGTGGAACATTCAGGTTTCTCATGTATTTATCTGTACGTGTAACACCAAGGGATGTTTCTGAACTGTGTGCAGTTAATCGACCTCCTCCATCTCGCAAAAAAAAACCTAAGATTTGACACATTAATGCAGGAGTTCTCCACCCTTATTGAGTCCGCTACATCATCTGAATGCAGAACTATTCTGGTTGGAGACTTTTATGTCGATGATGTCCACAACAGAGAAGCCAAGGCCTTTCTTGACATGCTCGATGATGCTTGTTTAAAACCACTTGTAACATCTCCTACACACGAAGCTTGTCATAGCTTGGATATTGTTCTATCTGAGAAAACAAGTGACTTAGTTACTAACGTCGATTTGAAGTCCGGGCTCCCATCAGATCATAAAGCTATTCTCATGGTGTTGAAATTTCATCGTCCACGGGCTCTGAAAAAGTTCATCAAGTGCCGGAAGCTTTGTGAGATAAATCGTGATGACTTTAGGAGTGACATACTACGTTCTAGTCTCCAACATAGTAGCTCAGAGGATCCATCGCTTCTCGCCGACAAATTTATCTGTGTCATGCCTGAACTTCTGGACAAACATGCACCAGAGCGCAAAATACCTGTGTCTCTTCGACCATTTGCCCTTGGTTCGGTGATAAAGTTCGGGAGGCGAAGCGGCTACGTCGTCGAGCTGAGCGTAAACGGATGAAGCCCAATCTTGAAATAGACAGTCAGCTGTATCATGTACAGTGTCGCTTGTATAACCAACTTCTAATGAAATCTAAGTCCCACTACTTAACATCAACGGATAGAACAATGCAAAACCAAGCAGCTGTTTAGATTTGTGAAGAGACTCACTGCACCTGCATCGGAACACATCCTTTCTGACCGTGCTTCTGACGTGCAGCTGGCTAATGACTTTGGACAATTCTTCCGCCAGAAAGTTCAAGACATTGTGTCTTCCTTCGATGGTGATTGTACTGTTGATGACAGCTCGTCGCCATGTGACCACTCTTTCAACAAATTATATCAAGTAACCGAGGCAACTGTACGGAGAACTATCACTGAGAGTCCCTCCAAGTCATGCAGGCTTGATCCGATACCAACAACTCTCCTTAAGGACTCTACTGGTGAACTAGTTCCATTTATTACTAAGCTTATTAATCAGTCACTTAGTACTGGTATTGTGCCAAGTGTGTTTAAAACATTTCATGTAACACCTCTTTTGGAGAAGCCACACTTAGATCGCAATGAATTAAAGAATTAGCGCCCTATTGCAAATCTTATGTTTCTTGCTAAGATCCTGGAACGTATTGTAGCTGATCAATTAAAAGTGTATCTGGAGGAAAATTGTCTGTTCTCGGATATGCAGTCAGCTTACCGACAGTTTTACTCTACTGAAACTGCACTGCTCAATGTGTACAATGAATTACTACTAGCAGTTGATAAGGGTCAGGAGGTAGTCTTAGTAATGTTAGACTATTCAGCAGCGTTCGACACTATCAGTCATCGTTCATTAGTAGAACGCTTCTGTCGCACTTTTGGAATTGGTGGTATGGCATTGAAATGGTTTACATCCTACCTTGAAAATAGAGAACAAAGAGTTGTAATCAATAACGATGTATCTCATCCTTTTCCACTTTTGTACGGTGTGCCCCAGGGTTCCGTCCTCGGGCCGCTAGAGTTCATTTTGTATACGAGTCCACTCAGTGATGTAGTGAATGCTCATAGAAACATATATCACGTAACTTACGCTGACGATACGCAGTTGTATGTGATTCTTGAACCCCGTAACAGGTCGGTTAGCTTGAAAAATCTTGAAGAATGTGTAGGTAGTGTAAAATGCTGGGCACAGAAGAACTATTTTAAGCTCAATAGTGACAAATCAGAAGTACTTCACATCACATCTCAGTTTCGTAAATCCTTGCCCTTGCCAGATTTTATTGTGGATGACAAGGCGTTAAATGCCTGTGAATGTGCAAAAAACCTCGGTGTTACCATAGACTCTGCTCTTAATATGAAGAATCACATAAAGAAGTGTGTAAGGCTGCATCTTATGGTATACACAGAATTGGTAAAATTAGGAAAGTTATAGATAAAGTCACTACGGAACGACTCATACATGCTTTTGTCACTTCCCATTTAAACTACTGCAACAGCCTCCTTATTAATCTACCACCCTCCCATCTTGTTCCTCTTCAGCGCATCCAAAATGATGCAGCTCGTATAGTCACCCGCTCTAAGCTTTATGAACATATCACTCCAATTCTCTCCAATCTCCATTGGCTTCCAATAATTCAACGTATTCAGTTCAAAATTATTCTCCTTGCCTTCAAAATTTGTAATGGTGATTGCCCCATGTATCTTTCCAGTCTTGTAAAATCCAAACCCCCCTCCTCCAGGATGAGAGGTTCAACTTCCTCTCACTTTCAGTTAATGCCTGGTCCCCGTGTGAAAACAAGATACAGCGATAGAGCTCTTTCTGTCGCTGCTCCCCAATTGTGGAATAGCCTTCCTGCCTTCATTCAAAACGCCCCATCGCTACATACTTTCAAAACAGTGTTAAAGTCCCACTTATTTAAATCTGTATAGGTCGAATTGGTTTGCCTCTCGTAATTTAAATTTAATCGTGGTGCTGCTGTCCCAGCTTTCCATTTGGTTTAAGGATAGAACTTCACTTAATGACTGCGGGGACAGCAGCAACACAGCGCCTCGAAACATAGTATTAGGCGCGTTATAAATGTGCTCTATCATTATTATTAAACATATTTCCTTGAGACGCCAATTTTGAGTAGGCGTCCAAATTGGCTGCCAAAACATTGTTTTTAGCTTTTAGCTTTTGAGGCCTCAGAACTGGTGGTTATATCCATAATGGCTGGAAACGTCTCTCAGAACTCTTGTTCCACCGCCATACCATGGACCCTATCACGTGGTCTGGTCCATGGAAAGGCGATGGACCAAGAGTTCATACTGATGATGGAATGAGCAGCTCCTGAAGAGGAACATGACATTGCATTATGTGAAAAGAATGTCACCATGCATATATCCAAAAAATAGATAAATAAACAACATTTATTTGCATCACTTTATGTAGCTAAGTTAAGTAATTAGCGCATCCATTTTATCTTCCCGGTGACACTGATTTTTTTTTTACGGATTTCTATTCTATCTAGCCTTTTCAGAATGAACTATCATGCACCATTGAGTGATGTGACAATTTGTGTTTTGTTTATTTAAATTTTGGTGGCCATTTTGAAAACTGATTGACTTCATTTAATTTGTTTATATTTTCCATTATAGTTATTTTCTATGGAAATAGTATCAACATCACTGTTCTTTCATATTCTGAGCACTACCGATTGTTCTTTCACTGTTAACTATCTTATATAAATTATGGTAATAAAAAGAGTCTCAAAACATTTATAAGTATTATTATGTCATGATACTGGAGAATGACGACCTTGACAATTTTGTTAGATGCCTCAAAACGATATCTCATATCATTTCAGATAGTATTTTAAACATATGTTCAAAAAAAGTTATCAGGATAAAAGAAAAAAGTTAAGACATGCACTGAGGGAGGGAACGAAGTCCCACATAGTAACAAGAGAGTAATTGGCATGTAAGGCGCTATCTTAATTTCGTAAGTGGGTCCTCCTTGTCCGCTCATCAGATGAGTACGCGACTACTTGTGTATGTTAGATTATCCTTGGTTACTGGTTTGGATAAATTTGAGTAAAAACTCCTTTTTTCTTTACATTTTGGACCGCAAGGCGCATATCTAAGGTGGTGGACGAGGGAGAAAGGGGAAGGGTAGCTAGTTCATGACAGATGGGATCCAATTTGTAACAAAATTTTCCCATTGCCTCAGAATAATCTGTCGAGTATTAATGAAATCTAACATTCATTTTTAGATGTGTTATCATGTGTATCCCATTTTTACAACCTAATTAGGTCCATTTTTCCGAGGTGACTTCTTTCAACTTGGGTACTTGAGAAAAAGTAAACAAAAAAAAAAACAAGTGGACTTTGCCCCCTGGGGACATTTGCCCCCCCCCCCCCCCCCCCCCTTTGCCATTTCCGTAGCATCATTTTAATAACTTAGGCACCTATTAGTATTTATTTGTTATGTATTCTTCTGAAAAAGTAGAAAATAAGAGGAACTGGAAGCTAGGGGCAACCCCCTATCAGTTCCTTGTCATTTGTGTCCTCCCCCCCCCCCCCCCATTTTTACAACTTGAGGTACCTAATACCTAAGAATGGTTCCAGTTATTTATTCTTGAGAAAAAGTATTATAAAAATAAAAGAAAGTTCCCCCCTGGGGCGTTTTGACTGACGTCAATACAATCAACTCCTTTCTGTTTAAACTATGATGCCACTACAAAACTGCATTACTTGTACTTAGAAATCCTTCATGTCATGTATTTCCTTTATGTGAATATAGTTGATAAGTTACATCAGCATGTATAAACAGAGGCAGTCTAGCTTTGGATAGGACGTCGATGAGATTGCTGCGCTGCGCCCGGAGATGAACGAGAAGGTCGACTTCCTCGCTGCTCGTCTGGGGGAGGTGATCAGCCTTGCTAGCTCCAACGGCGGGCAGGCCAGTAACTCTAATCAGGGTTACTCTGACCGGGGTTTCTATGGTCGCGGCCGTGGTCGTGGACGCGGATATCGCAGAGGCCCTTGCTACAACTGCGGAATAGAAGGCCACCACAAGCACGAGTGCCTTCGTCCCAGCAACCAGGGAAACTAGGAGGGACCGGGTCATCCGGCCAGACACCGGTCCATATCCATGTTAGAAACAGCAACGTTCGTGGTGGGCTGTCGGTGTACGTTAAAGGCACTGTAGAGGGAATCGGAGCAAAAGTTATAGTTGATTCGGGTGCTGCAGTCACGTTAATTTCAGAGTCACTTTATCAGAGAATCCCACATCGAAAGTCTCTGACTAGGTTGCCGAGCGATAACATTAATTTGAAGGATGCAGACGAGGGTGAACTTGATGTGAAAGCGCGAATCAACTTAAATATTAATATAGACGGCGTGTCACATACTTGGCCAGCATTTATTGTGCCCATTGCAGACGATATACTGATCAGTTTTGATTTCCTCTACCATTTTGATTGTACACTGGAAGCCAGGAGAGGACTGAAGATAAACGGAAAGTTTTTTAGTTGTGAATTCGAAGGAGAGGCTCCCCGGATCAGTCGCGTGCACCTCAAGAACGACACCGTCGTCCAACCGAGGTCAGAAATCGTCGTGCGCTGCTATGCAAACAATGAACTAAGCAGCGACACCGTGGTCATCGAGCCCCTGCCTGACGGATTGCGAGAACAATCATTGCTACTTGGTGCCGTACTTGTGACGAGATCACAAAACATGCCTGTGCGGATAATGGAATGAAATTCACCTTCATGCAAAAACATGTATTGGCTTTGCAAATGAGGTGTCGGATTTCACAGTCATCGACGACTCTGAGGGTGACGGCGATGTTATTCGACGCTCCACGCAGGTATGCCGGGTTCACACCAGCCGCGGTGATTCAACTCCTTCTACGATGCCATCCCCACACATGTGTAAGGATCTGCACCCACGCGTCAATGATCTTTTTCACCGTAGTTGCAATGGTATGGAAAGCAGTCAACAACAGCAACTACAGAGTCTCCTGTCTAGACACGACGACGTCTTTGCAAAGACACCGAATGATCTTGGGCGCACCTCAGTACTGCGACATGAGATTAAGACAGGAGGTGCTACCCCAATACGACAACCAGCCCGTCGACCACCCCGTGCTTTTGAGGGAGAAGAAGAGAAAATCATCGAAGAGCAGCTGCAAGCTGGAGTAATAAGACCGTCGTCATCCCCGTGGGCGTCACCCCTCGTGTATGTAAAGAAAAGTTGCGTCGACTACAGGAGGTTGAACGCAGTGACAGAATTTGACAGCTTCCCTCTCCCCTGTATCGATGACTGCTTGGATTGCCTCAGCGGTAGTCGATATTTTTCGACTCTCGATCTCCAGTCGGGCTACTGGCAGGTAGAAGTGAAAGAAGAAAACAAAGCAAAGACAGCATTTCGGACTCGATCTGGGTTGTATGAGTACAATGTTCTCCCGATGGGCCTCTCCGATGCGCCCAGCGTTCACGACATTGAAGGGACTCCTGACAAGTGACAGAGTTATGGCGTATCCCCTGGATACAGGCACTTTCATTCTAGACACAGACGCATCAAATGCTGGTATCGGCGTCACCCTTTCACAGATTCAGTGGAATCCAACACTGAAGCGCCATGAGGAGCGGCCCATAGCTTACGACAGCAACATGATGACAAAGGCTCAGCGACGATACTGCGTCACTCGACGCGAGCTCCTGGCAGTCGTCACCTTCGTAAACCAATTTAGACATTATCTACTCGGCAGAGAATTCATTCTTAGAACCGACCACAGTGCGCTGCGATGGGTTATGTCGTTTCGGAAGCCGACCAGATGGCAAGATGGCTCGAAATCCTATCCCAGTTCAACCTGAAGATAGGACATCGAGCAGGCAGAAGCCATCTAAATGCCGACTCTCTGTCACACGTCCCATGCAGCCCAGAGTCCTGTGAGTGCTATGATGGTAGCACCATCCTCGAGTCGCTCCCATGCGGTGGGTGCACTAGATGCCAACGACAACATGATGCCTGGTCTGCCTTCATGGAGGTCGACGATGTCTCGCCAGTAAGGGCGAGTGAAGATGCTATGGCTACTGCTTGTAGCAGGAGAGTGCGGAGTGAATCGGCGTGTCAACAAGGTGACGGCACGACACCAGAGGCAACTCAAGGGAGCTCCATCGTCGACAGGGAAGGTGCAGACAGTGAATACGTAATATATGCGTCTGATTTGGGTCTAGCTGTATGGTATGTACTTGTATTCATACAACTCATCATCTTGACATGTTCCAACGGACTTTCAATGATCGGTAGAATGATTAACTGTTTTAGTACATCTATGGTAGTCAGTTTTGTACGACCTGTCACTACACGAAGCAAGAGACACAAAGACGGAAATCAATCTAGAGGTTCGAATGAAGTGCCCTGCGTATCGGACACATACGCCTTCGCTGGTATAAATACCGGGCAGCAATTCTTATATTCTTTAGGTTTCTCCTCCAGTAATGTTTATTCTCTTCAAAGACTGGATAAGGACATAGGAATAATTTTACGGTGTTTAGGAGAGTCACAACACAAACCTGAACGAGACAGAGTACAGGACAAGAGTCCGGTAGTGAGGCATTTGTGGTTGCTATGGAAACATTTGGTTATTGTTGAGTACATTGTTGAGTTTTGTACAAAAAGTGGGAGGACGGTCCGTCTCGTTCCCGCTTAACACTTGTTGCTCCCAAAACTCTTATCAAAACTATTTTGGAAACCAACCATGATGCAGTCATGTCCGGTCACCTGGGGTTCAAAAAAACTTCAGTCGAATTCGACATAATTACTACCGGTATTTGATGAAGGAAAGCGTACGGAATTATGTGAGAGCTTGTAGTGTATGTGGCGCAAGAAAAAGGCCACCCAAAATCCCCCGAGCCCCATTCCAAAATTACGAACAAGGTGCACCTATGGATAGGATTGCTTTAGACATTTTAGGCCCCTTCCCTGTATCTGAGCAAGGAAACAAGTTCATATTGGCAGTGGGTGATACATTTACCAAATGGGTTGAAGCTTATGCAATTCCAGACCAATGTTCAGATACAGTGGCAAACAAAGTCGTCAAAGAATTTATTTCTCAGTTCGGCGCCCCCTTTGAACTTCATTCTGACCAAGGACGTACATTTGAATCTGCGATGCTTAAGGATATGTGCAAGCTTCTAGAAATTCAAAAGACACGAACTTCTAGTTACCACCCCCAGTCCAATGGTTTCATTGAACGATTTAACCAGACACTGGTGAACGTGATTTCGGCGTATGTTAGCAAAAATCAGAAAGATTGGGATAGCAACATTCAGCTACTCACCTCTGCCTATCGCAGTACCATGCATGAGACAACTGGGTATTCTCCCAACTATATGATGGTAGGTCGTGAGGTAAGAACGCCTCTAGAAATCAATCTAGGGATTAGAGCAGCCCCAGATGCCTCATTAGTAGAAGAATATGTCAATAAGCTTCAAAATGATATGGAAGAAGCTTACGATATTACTATTGAGCATATTTCACGCACAGCTGAGAAACAGAAACGAGGACATGACATTAGAGTTTGCCACAATATGTTTAATGCTGGAGATTTTGTATACTGCTTTGACTCCTATAGGAAAGTAGGAGTAAGCCCTAAACTGAACCCTCAGAAGTGGAAAGGTCCATGTGTGATAACAAGGAAATTGAGCGAATTGCTATTTGAAATTCAAATGGACAGTAGGGCCAAGCGTAAAGTCATTCATCATGACAGGTTGAAACCATATTTAAGCAGTAGCATTCCGCAATGGACAAATACCCTCCAAGCGCAGGTGCTAAACGGCAAGCTCACCAAGTCTAGATCTCGTGCTGTACAAACCGATGACTAAATTGGTGGAAGTAATGGTCCTTAGTACATGTAATAGATTTAAATGGTTGCGATTCTTCTATCTCAAATGTTTTCTTCAAATTATCGCACATGTGTGAAGAAGTTGCTGGTTTGTTGAAGTTTATTTTGATCGATTACTTTGGTTTTAAGTTATTTTCTTTGCCCTCCTTTCTTTGCTATGATTTTACCCTCTGTCTATATTTTTTCCTATTTTCTCTTGTACATCTCACCCTATTCATCCATACTCTTTCTCGCTCTCGCTCCCTCGTTATCTCTTCCCACTCTTATTTCATAATTTCAAGAATGTTTGTACAATGCTAAATATGCTCAATTATTTCATGTTTCACTGTTGTGACAATTGGTACAGCAAATGGAATATTGTTATTGAATTTTGGACAGTGACCGTGATTAACTGTTCAGGTGTGTTTTTGTTTTTCTTTCAAACCCGGCGATTTTTTTTTTCTAGCTTGACAGTGAAGTATTGAATGTATCTCTGAATATGAAAGTATTCGTATAGAGTTTGTGTTTTATAATACATTTAGGTTATGAATGATAAATTGACTTTATACATGTTAGTTGACATTGGAAATATGTCTGGTCAGTTTGCACAGTATGCTATGTTCATGTATACATGGTAGTGTATATATGTTTTCAGTGAATGTAGAACCATTTCTCTCTGATTATTTTCTTATTATGATTTGTTTTACCCATCTCGCTATCACTTTCTTCCAGTATCTGTGTCTTCATACTTCATCTTCTTCCTTATCATTATCTCTTTATTGCTTTCGCTTTTCTTATCTTTTGTGATCTTACACTTTAGTGTTACTAATGTTGGTTGATTGATGATTATAATAATTATGAGTTCTGTATATTGTAAGACTTAAGAATATGTTATTTCTACAACGTACTGAAGTGCCATGTCATTGATATTTGATAATTTTGTTCGCTCAATTACCATTAAATGGTAATTGAGTGCATATAAGTTTGGTTAAAGTTTCATTTCCTAATGGTGTCTTGAGGATTATTGACATGATAATTGAAATTTCCCTAGTGTTTCATTTTTTTCATTGAGGGCAATGCAGCCTCTTTTTCAAGGTGGGGAAGAGTGTTACGGTCCCCGAGTTCCCTTTCTTCCCATGTTTATAGTAGGCCCAAATTCTCCCAAACACCGCTCTTTCTTAGATAACCTCGAGCCCAAATCAGCTTTTACATTGACCAAGTTCTTGGACATTTTATGGTGAGGTCATTATTGATCTTTACTTTCTGCATAGATCCCTACTCTCTATTCGGAAAGGCATGGAACTGAGTATGACCTCTTCTACGTCATAGCTCTGGTCAAGCTTGTCCTTGGGTGCGGAGTACATTTTATGACCCAGCAATAAACCATTTCCCTATTCTTCCAACATTCCTCTGACCGCTCAACTCTATTGGGGTTGACATTTACGATTTGTTATGGGGGAAAGACCAAGGACTTCTTCCAGAGATGTAATTCTCATTTCTTTTGAAACGAGATGCTTTTGGTAAAGTTCTTGCTTGAAGTTCAATCAAGAGAAGGTTAATACTTCAAGGAGAAGACTGACGTCAATACAATCAACTCATTTCTGTTTAAACTATGATGCCACTACAAAACTGCATTACCTGTACTTAGAAATCCTTCATGTCATGTATTTCCTTTGAATATAGTTGATAAGGTACACCAGCATGTATAAATAGAGGCAGGCTAGCTTTGGATAGGACAGTTTTAGAGATGGAACAGTATTAGAGTAGGAGGAAGGAGTAGGAGACAAGGCAGTCTAGCTGTAACCTTTGGAGTTTAACTCTAAGCCATGTTGTTACGCTATGTTTATGCCATCGAAATGAGTGGGTTAGGCCATTTCCTGACCTACTTTTAATCTGACCTAGTCTTTCTGACCCATTTTTTTTGCCATTCATTTTGTACACGATGCAGTTTTCATGAGACGGCCTCTGTTATTGGCTACTGTGCTAATGAATATTCAAGACTATGGCTTGTCGAAATTCTACACCCGGGTGCGTTCTCATTCACTGCATGCACGTGCAGTTAGCGAGCTACCTGCTCGCTCATTCACTTTCCTAGTATAGGTTATCTGAGTGAAGCTGTAGGGATTATTTTCCTCTCCTTTGCTTTCCTGTTTTTAGCCCTCTTTTGTTTCACCTTTTCCTCTGACTGCAATTTTTTTTCCGTGTGCGGATATATTGTGACGGTTCTGACAGCTGGATGTGGCATTTTGTTGAGTTTTTGGTGAGTTTCGGGCTGGTTTAGAATGCTTGGTATATGACTGTTGTGTGATGACTGAGGTGTGACTGCCGTTTGTTTTTGCTCGCCGTGAACGCATTACGTGTGTGTAAGACTGGGCTGTAGCGCGAACAATACGATAATATATAGGTAAACATAGATCCGGGGTTTTTTGCTTTGCATCCTTTTCAGTCGCATTTCAATTCTAATTTAATTCACAATCCTGACCAGCACTGTTTTAGTTATCGTGTAGCTTTCATCGGTATACCTCTAAACATTTTTTTTTTTTTTTTTGCAGTTTAAATCAGGTGTGTTCTCAACACTTCAAATTTCATCGCAGACCCAGTCCCAAACACTCGTTTTGCTGTGATCGTGTTGTGGCTGTAATTGTGCAGAGAGAATGGCTGTTGTCCTCTTTTATTCTCTAGTTGCTTTCTTCCACAGGTTCTGCAAGCAACTTGTCACAGTTTACCCCCTTTTGATGATATGTATATATGTATATCTTGTATAATAAAGAGAGCCTGCTCAGCAGGTGTTTTATTCTTCCTTTCTTCATCTTTCTAGTTCTCTGAACCCCAAATGATGAACAAAAAAAGTCCGCAATAACTATGTAAAGAAAGAAACAAACAAAAATAATCACGCTCTTTTCTTTTTCACTTCCAACACATCTGTTCCTATGGACCTTTTTTTCCCTCCATGATGCATGTTCTAAAACTGTACTCCTCAGAGGGCAATGATTATATCAATGTAGTTACTAAATTCCTGTAAATTGTTTCAAGAAAACCATAACTGTTCTTTACTTGAGGTAAATGTCCTTCATCATGGCAAAAATACCATCAAAGTATGAGGTGTAGGAACACTCCCTGAAAGAACATGGAAAAAATGAATACTTAACATCACATTCGCATTCCTTTGCAAAATGTAGACATCACATGCCTGTCTGGAAGGTCACAATACTTAATAGTTTGAGAACTTCCCCCAAGACAAGCCTGCAATGTTTACATTTTGCAAGAGAATGTGTTGATGCATAGTGTAGCGTTCAGACTACGGAGGTCACTCGTAGGACGTTGATAGTCTACACTCTAAAACTTTTTGTTCTCCTCTTGTTATAAACATGCTCTTATCTCTTGACTACCAATGCTACCAATGCTAACAAAATCTTGCTTCCGTGATAAAATCAAACATTTTTCTTTATTTGTTGGTTATCTTATTGTGATACTTGCGCTTCTTTTGGATCGTGCCTAATCAAAATTATCGGAGTATAAATATTCATTGTGTCTAGGAACGTAAGACTATCAGTTGTTTCTAATACTGTATCAGCTCGCGCTCTAAAGCGCGTTCTCATTGACATCCCATTCGCAACCGCTCTCTGATTACACTCTCGGAGTCACGTGGCTTATTCCACGCGGGAATTGCCGGCGCCGGACTGCTCCACTACAGAAAAAGGGGACGGTGCTCTCAGAAAGAAAATATAATGTAAAAAAACACTGGATTTTTGTGGGACAATAAGATAAAAGTGAGTTTGTTTATCCTTGTTGTATTATTGAAGAATACATCATCTCATGAAAATGTTATTGAATGATTGAATAAGGAATATTTTTGGTAGAAATTTATTATGCACCCCTATCAAACAGTCGATGACTCCAATATTTATTTCTCTAGCGAGATTTGGGGAAAAAGAGACGGGAGATTCCATTTTGTTCTAGGGGATTTAGAGCATCATGTCGGGAGGGACTGATAAAAAAATAATAAATAGTCTGATAAAACCTAGTAAACATGAAATAATTATAACACAAACACATATCTATTTACTCAACTTTTTATCACAACATGGCATTTGTGCATAGTAATAGGTTTTCTAGTCTCCTTATATCAACTCATTACCCACATACAATGGTACAAAGGAACAGCTGATATCGGCATGAGCGTGCTCTCGCAGGCTGTGGTCGATTGCAGAGAGCAAGGATTTCTCTCTCAGCTGTGAAAAGCTCTGGCGTCTATGAGCTAGCGTGTAAAAAAAAAATTGCGCCTCCTGGCCGCCTCTTTGGGCGCGCCGGCGCGAATGTTCGAAAAAATTGCGCCTCCTGGCCGCCTCTTTGGCCGCGCCGGCGCGAATGTTCGACAAGCCATACCATAGTCTTGAATATTCATTAGCACAGTAGCCAATAACAGAGGCCGTACTGAGTGAATGGCAAAAAAACTGGGTCAGAAAGACTAGGTCAGATAAAAGTAGGTCAGGAAATGGCCTAACCCGAAATGAGTATCGAAATGACATTGGAATGACCATCGAAATAAACGTCGAAACTACAACTCCTGTCGACATCGTGTATTATGTACGTCTATACGTCTCCAACTAGAGAAACCTGTACGACAAAAGTAGCACCTGTGACAATATCATAGCACGCCCGATGACCACACTCTAAAAACAGATTAAAAAATCAACCAATCTCATTGGTTAACCCGATATTGGTTGTTTCAACCATTATATTGGTTAGAAACTAACCAATTCGTTGGTCAACCAGTAACCAATGTAATTGATTAGGCTAGCTAGGGCCTGTAACCAATCCACGTTGGTTGCCGCGCTCACAGTAATGCAGTAGGTAATCTTAATATTATTATTTATATTTTTTTTGTAAGCGACATTTTGTGTTGATTTGCAGGGTTTGATGTAAATACTTTAGCCACATGTAAGGCCGGTTTATGCATATCACAGTAAAAAAAAACACTATCAGTATTGCTTTGTATAAAACTTTGTCTAGCGCGGGAAGTGAGTGCGCGCGTGCTTTTGACGCAGATGTACTGTGAATACCGATCTTTATCCTAGCTAGAACTAAATCATGTAAATTGCTCCTGTTTGTGAATGCCGATTTGCTGCGCGCACAAACTTAACCTTAGATCCGTGCGCGCGCTGGCCTAACGTACGACTGTGAGGCCTGCGCCTGTGTATGGTGAGCCGTTCCCGCCAAAACGCATGCCCAGACCGTACGCCTGCCAATCATAACGTACGCATGGTTCTGTCAGGGCGTACGCGTGATTCTGTCAGAGCGTACGCGTGGTTCTGTCATTACGTACGCGTGGTTTTGTCATAACGTACGCATGGTCTTTTTTTATTATTCTCCCTTGATATTTTGAGCGTACGCGTGGTTTTGGCATAACGTACGTCTGCTTTTGTCATTACATACGCATGGTTCTGTCATTACGTACGCGTGGTTTTTTTCATTACGTACGCGTGGTTCTGTCATTAATGGTTAACCATAGACCAAATTTTGCGTACGCATTGACAGAAGCACGCGCACGTTATGCCAAAACAAGGCGTATGTAATGACAGAACCACGCGCACGTTATGACAGAACTATGCGTGCGTAATGACAAGACCACGCGTACGTAATGTAGCTGTACGTATTTGCTGTAATATAAGCAGCTTTACAACAAATGATAAAGCTTGTTGTATAAGATGTA
This sequence comes from Arbacia lixula, assembly GCA_963669155.1. Classification (NCBI taxonomy): domain Eukaryota; kingdom Metazoa; phylum Echinodermata; class Echinoidea; order Arbacioida; family Arbaciidae; genus Arbacia; species Arbacia lixula. Next base: position 479,267 of record CAVLGW020000001.1, read on the forward strand.
TTGTAGCTGAACTCGATCCCGAACACAGAGGGCGACAGACATAAATAAAAGGATAGAGGTTGAAGAATGAGGGAATTAGAACAAAGGCGCTGATCTCATTCCTATGAGACATGTAGTTGTTGATATACGTATTCATTTATTTATTTATTTATTCAAATATTTTACCAGAGCGCTCATTCACCATAAAGTAGGGCTCCCATTGGACAATATTATTATTATTATAATTATTATTATTATTATTATTATCATTCTTGTTTGTTGGTCATACTAATTGTATAAAAAAGCACTGCTTGGTAAAGCTCCTGGCTACATTACAGAATTATTGAAAAATCAAACGAGTAATCATTGTCCCAATTTGCGCAGTTCAACGGATTCTCTGCTTTTACAGATTCCATCCTTCAAAAGAAAAGTAGCGCTAGGTCATGGAGCATTTGTATCCCCCAAGCTCCGGAATAGCTTACTCCTGGAAGTTAGGAAAGCACCATCAGTAAACAACTTTAAACTAAAGCTCAAACCATATCTATTTAATTCATAACAAGCATTTTTAGTCATATAAAGCGCAGTAGAATATACATTATATGGAATATTGTCTGCGCTCTATAAATGTATGTATGTATTATTATCATTATCATTATCATTATCATTATAAGTAGTAGTAGTAGCAGTAGTAGTAGTAGTAGTACATGTAGTAATAGAAATAGTAATAGTAATAATAGTAGTAGTAGTTGTAGTAGTAGTAGCAGTAGTAGTAGTTATATTAGTAGGTGTAGGAGTAGTATAGTAGTAGGAATAGGAGTAGTAGTCCTAGTAGTAGTAGTAGCAGTAGTAGTAGTACTAGTAGCATAGCAGTATAGTAGCTTATTTTGAAACTTTTTCAAACTGTAATACTAACTGTTACCAGGGGATTGAGAGGAGCCACTCATCCAATTAAGTAAGCTCTATTTTTTGTATCTGCAAGCCCGATACCAGTTGAATTTGTGGGGCCAGTGAAAGGGCACTTTCTTTATGAAAGAAGAGGAAGTGTCGCGCGAAAAGCACTAACTTGCAAACTGTAGGCAATTACGAAAGCGGGTCGATTGGAAACTTGACAAAGCATGTACATGTAGTCCCAGGACGAAAAACCAGTAGAAACCAGTAGAGATAAACCATTAGAATTTCTGCTGGTTTCTACTGGAAATTTTCTCCTGGTTTGAATATGGAAAGTGAAATGATTCCCAGTAGAAACCATTAGAAAAATGCCAGTAAAATACCAGTAGAAACCAGTAGAAATCTCTACTGGATCCAATACAAGACCAATAGAAGACCAGTAGAATACCAGTAGAAACCAGTAGGAATCTCTACTGGATCCAATAGAGCTTTCTACTAGTTTCTACTGGAAATTTTCTACTGGTTTGAATATGGAAAGTGAAATGATTTCCAGTAGAAACCATTAGAAAAATGCCACTAGAATACCAGTAGAAACCAGTAGAAAGCTCTACTGGATCCAATACAAGACCAATAGAAGACCAGTAGAATACCAGTAGAAACCAGTAGGAATCTCTACTGGATCCAATAGAAGACCAGTAGAAACCAGTAGGAATCTCTACTGGATCCAATAGAGCTTCCTACTGGTTTCTACTGGAATTTTTCTACTGGTTTGAATATGAAAAGTGAAATGATTTCCAGTAGAAACCATTAGAGAAATACCACTAGTGTGCCAGTAGAAACCAGTAGCAATTTTTCCTGGATATATCAGAATACCAGTGGAAACTAGTAGAATACCTACTTAAGCCATCAGGAGACCAATAGGAATCAAAATTAAAAATATTAATGAAATATTGATTTAAATTTGGTATATGATAATCCAAATTATGACATATTTCCTTATCGTTTTAACCTAATCCTATCCTATCCTATATTTATTCCTTTTCTATCCTATACCTATCCTAATTCCTATTCTTTCCTTCACAGACTTTCATATATATAGCAGTACGGTTATAAGGTTCATAAGATATTGGTTACTACAACTTACATTTAAGAAGATCATTTTTGTTGTTGTTATCATTATTGTCTTCACTTAAGTAGGTGACATTCACTATTTTATGTTTAAATTTGAAATCATTACTTGGTAAAATTCCTTTTTTTCAGGTTAGGTGGTTATCTATTTAAAAGTACAAAATAAGGACACGTAAATACATGCTTGAATATTCATGAGCATCTCTATTTCTATTGGTTTCTATTGGTTTCTACTGGTCTCCTTTACCAGTAGAATTCACTGGTCTCTAATGGTTTCTACTGATTTGACTTCGTATTTTTCACACCCCTTTTCAAACCATTAGATCCCACTGGTTTCTATTGGTTTCTACTGGTTTAACTTTGTATTTTTCATACTCCTTTTCAAAACATTATATCTCACTAGTTTCTATTAGTGTGAAAAAACAAAGTCAAACCGGTAGAAACCATTAGAGACCAGTGGATTCTAATGGTATTGAAGGCCAGTAGAAACCAATAGAAACCAGTGAGATCTAATGGTTTGAGCATGAAACATGATGTTTAAGCCTAAAAAGAATGTTTCATGCTGAACTGGACAAAATAAACTGCAGTTTAAAATTGCGGCTCCTTCCCTTTCTTCCCTTTCCCTTTCCCTATGCCAATTCCTTTGAGCTGTAGTGTATGTGTATAATGGGGTGACCATATTTTGCGCATTTTGGTTTTCTTGACGATTCCAAGACAACTAGATTATTACACATGACGTCTAATGCCTCAAAAAAACGAGAATATCTTTTATAATCGCATTTCATGGCCTGGAATTCAAATTTCAGATTAAAATTAATGTAATTTAGGGAAATTTGCAACGCTTTCTGACGCCGCCGTCCATCTAATTTTGCGCAGTAAGTTCGCCGCCCTCTCGTGGTCGACAAGGAGTGTCAAACGTTCAAAAACAACCTCGTATTTCAAGCACATACTAGCTATTTGAGTGAATACTTTGAAACTGGTAAGATTTTATGGATGTTTAGATGATGTACGTATCTTGTTTGACTATTCGAAAAATACAGTGTCTTATCATTCTTAGTCCCACATATGCATCGTGTATCCTTCTTTTGTTTAAGCATAGTGTGCAAAATAGGACACACTCGAAATTAGGTCACACCACGATACTAATAGTTTTGTCAATAAAATATTTTTTAAACTACATACCTCGTTTCTACTCATGACGGCCCTAAATCCAGGCGTCCCAACTAACCAGCTCTCCTCCCAGTACATCAGAATGCCAGGTGTGGTCACGAGAACCATGCCCACGGTGATTTGAAATCCTGTGTGAAGGCCTTCATCTCGACTGGTGTTGTGTCCTCCTAGTTGTTGAAGCGAGAAAATTCCTGCAGTACTCCAAGACCTGCTCGAGTCTGGTGAGCTTACTGGTTGGTCTCAGCTGCGATCAGGAAACAGGTCTTCCCGAAAAAGAGAAATGTATAAAAATGTCTAGTACTGGTTTCATATGGGTTGCATCAAACAAGAGTCTGGGGCCATCTTGATGGTAGGCATCTAATCAGTCTAGATCCCATGGTACAGCTCCAAGCCGTATCCAATCTTCTCCTCGATCATGTCGATGTTCTTGGGTGTCCTGTTCGTTGTTGTCCGCTGTTCACTGTCTGAATCGTGCATATCACATCAAACGAGGAATGATTCTGATCCGATAAATTTTGCTGACACCAAACACTACGAATGGGACCGGTCACAACGTCGCTCTCACTGTCAGAGCTCTCTCATCTCGCGATGATTCAAACTCGGAGTCCGAATCTGCCCTAGTAACAGGTCCTGGCTGCTGTACCATTCCCCGTACATACTCCGTAGAGCCGAAGCAAGGCTTCTTCTTTGGAGGAGGCATGATTTTCTTGAACCAACTGTCCCCCAAACTCGTAAATTTCTCAGATATTTTGGATAAACGAATAGTCACTGCGTGTCGGTAGAAAAGGTCGATCGTCTACAACGAATATCCATAGGCCACAGCAGCGCCGGACCTGTCCTCGCACATAACTAGAAATATGATTGGCCATTTCAACATATTTCTTAAAATTTACGAAGCCTTGCGTACGTTATGACACGACCATGCGCACGTTATGACAGATCAACGCGTACGTAATGACATAACCACGCGTACGCTATGAAAGAACCACGCGTACGTTATGACTATACCACGCGTACGTAATGAATATATTAAGCATGGTAATGACAGAACCACGCGTATGTAATGACAGAACCACGCGTACGTTATGCCAAAACCATGCGTACGTTCAGAATGTCAAAGAAGAATAATAGAAAAAGACCATGCGTACGTTATGACAGAACCACGCGTACGCTCTGACAGAACCACGCGTACGCTCTGACAGAACCATGCGTACGTTATGATTGGCAGGCGTACGGTCTGGGCATGCGTTTTGACGAGAACGGCCCACCATACCTGTGCACCACCCGGCCGGCCGGCCCAGTACTAGTATACTGTGCACGTAGGCCCATGCATGCACGTTACACTTTAATTTAAATTTATGACGTGTTAATACGCGTACCCTACTTTCAAATTATTAACCTCCAACTTCCAAGACGTTTCAAGATATCGCGAAATTCAGACTCGCAACGTGACTGATGGACGATTTCGTGCAAGGAAAACTGAACGATTGGGATCTGCAGCACTTGATAGAGAAATTCAAAGGTAAGTTCACTGAGAAACCGAGAAAGTAGAACTTGGATCTAAGTACAGCTGCATTTCATTTGATTTCCTGGCCCAAAATGGCGGGCACAGTTGCAAATATTCACGTCCATCTCACGTAGATATAGATCACTCCGCGATCGGAAATCAGCTCGCGCGACGGATTTTCTTCACTCTCAAAATGCATTCGTAATTCACATTTTCCTCCGCAAAAACACAAATAATTGTAATCGAAATATATTTTCCCATATGTAAAAGGTGACAAACCTATTTTTAATGCAAGAATGTTTTTGATTTTGGATGGATTTCAGGTGTCAGATCAAGGGAGGTTTTCAAACGCGGTGATGGAAAATGAATCCTATATTGAAGTGTATGTAAACACACACCACTGCACGCTAATGTGTGGCAGGCTATGGGCGGCGAAGTAATGAGTGCGTATCGTTAGTTCCCAACGCGGAAGTGAATAAGCATCAAGTACGTTGCACTTTCATTTCATGATTTATTGATACTTAAACATACATAAAATCTTTATTGATACGGTATTGCAAAACTTCAAGCAGTGTATACATTACGAGTACTTAGGGTCTAGCAATTACATGTGTAACACAACGTTTCTTATGCTTCTTCTCCAGCCCAAAGCCTGAAGACAAACACAAGCTAGTAGTAGCAGATTCGATTATGCAAGCCCTTCCACATCTGAAGTGTGATTCACCAAGCGGATATGTAAGTTTCTGAATAATAATGTCGTTAAGTTGACTGAGGTTATTTTATTCAGTCTAGTTGACTCTGCTCACTGAGTTAACGACCTGAATAAAAGCCTAATTACGGAGCTGGTGCGGGCCTGATTTTGGCTGCAAAGTGTTTAGTGTTGTGTGAAGCAGGAGGGAGCATAAAATGCGTTCAACTCAGTCTGCCAATGCAATCCCTACCGTGTGCATGTATAATTTGATTTCGTGCATTGGGTCAGGCCTTGGGCGAGGGCAAGGCTTTGAACATTTACTGTTATGTTATTCATGCTTGCGAAATGTTTGGATTAGGATATTTTACGTTCATGATATACGTTTAAGTAATACATCTGCGATAAAATGTTGATAAGAATGCAGCTGGAAGAAAATTATTTACCCATTTATAATTTATCAGGTAATTGTAATGTGCACTTGAACTGCTTTTGAAGTCTGTAGTCAATTAAACGGAGTATCCGTTTAAGTGATACCGATTACGCGGAGAGTACTGCATTGTAATAGATTTGACTGCCTAGACCGGGGATCAAACCTGGAGCCTGTTGCATTCCATGCCAGCACACTATCGATGCCGTCAAAGAGCTAAGCCCACTGGCGAGACCAATAGACATGCTACCATTCATACACCCTACTACAGCATGATATCGATGTTTGTTTGTAGGACCACTTCTACTCCCCTGCAAGAGGTAAGGTGCCAGCCACCGGCTACATAGAAGAACGAGTGCGTGACAGCCAGAAGATGATGCATGACTCAGTTCTTCTGCTTATCACCTATTACACACATTCCAGGGAAAAGTATTGACACATCATCCTTTGCATAGAATAAAAACATTTGATTTGGTTTCATTAATGCTCAAAGTAAAGTTCATTCAGTCATTGCTGTATATGTAGAACTGAAAGAAAATCCATGTCGTACACAAGGGTCTGATCTGTCAGACTGATTTTTGTATGACCAGGACTGAAATTCATTTTAATGCAAATTTGGGGCATTTCTTCAAATTATGCTGGTCTAATACTTTGAAGATACCTCTGAAATGGTATACACTGTCTTTAACCCATTCTTCCCGAGATTCTGAAGTGCCCGTAGAGTTACACAGGGTACATTCGGTTTCTGTAGGCAACGGGTTAACTTGTGGCATTTGTCCTCAAGATGCCTGTATAACAAGCAGTCAATCTTAACATTCATGGACGATACTTTTCACTGCCATTAGCATCTACACCAACCAACCATGAATGTCTCTGTATCACTTTTTGGTTTGGTATTTGCAAATGTTGATTTATTATCTTGATTTGCTGTATACTGTGTATGGTCTGATCACAAGACAAATTATCAGAGTAGTAGTGTGAGTTGTACATATACTGTATGTCATGTCATGTGCTCAAAATTATGACATTGATTGTGTTTTTATCTTGAGATTTTTAAAGAAACAATTTGGGAATATCTCATCGATGCATTTATTTAGTCCTTAATTTCCAAATCATCTGCAAGGTAGTGTCTCAGGACTGGAATTCAGTATAGTAAACCAGCCTCGCAACTATACTTGAGCAATCACTTTAATTCAGGCCGCGATAAGCTACTGTGTCATTGCCATTTGTCCCCATGATGCCTGTATGATCGTGTGTATTGAATAGCCAGTGTGAGTGGCTTTGGTACATGTGTACTAGGCCTGTATGCAATATCAGTGTATATGTTATGCTATATGATAAACTATATATACTTATTTATAGCTGAGCTAGTCACCCTAAGGGACAACGGATTTACTAGTACATTTTTGTACATCATTGTCATGCCAGAGAATCTTGGTTCTGTTAAGACCGGTTTACATATGGGGAAGCGTGCAAGTAAATCGAGCTATTAAATTGTGACATCTGGGCCCCGTTTCATAAAGACTTATTATGATCGCAACTGCTGCTGGAATGGCAACTTTCATCACAGCAGCCAGCCAGCAAACAGAACTCCCACAGTTGTTATATACTGTACTTGCTATTCTAGCAGGAGTTGTTATCATAAGATCCATCAGGGCAGCCCAGTTGAAAAGGTTTCAGAGTACAAATACCTAGGCACCAAAATTCCAAATAACCTTGATTGGTGGGGAAACACAACAATGATTCAAAAGAAAGCAAACCAAAGACTGTTTTTCATTTGTCAACTCAACAAACTTTCTCTAGACAAAACTTTGCTTGTTCTGTTTTACAAATCGATTATTCAATCTATTCTCATGTTTAACCTGATCTGCTTTTATGGAACATTAACAAAACAAGATAAGGTACAGATTGATCACCGAAGCAAAACCGCCCAAAAGGTTATCGGTTCAGAACTGCCTACAATTGTAACATTGTATATTGAAAGAATGCTATCCATGGTTGGAAATATCCTGAAGGATCCCTCTCATCCTTTATATGAAGAATTCAATCTGAATCGTTCAGGCGTACGTCTCTGTGTCTCTTCCCGTACTAACTGTGCCCGCTTTAGACAATCATTCATTCCTGATTCAATTCATATGTTCAACAGTAAGGAACACCAGAATTATGTGCTATATGTATACGGTCATTGTACATGAACTCCACTTGCGTAGCCAGGGGGATTAAAATGGGTAGTGGATGCTTGCTAGGCCCCTTGTCCATTCATATATGAACCCCTGGCTGCGCGAGTGATGAACTCTTAAATATGATTTGGACTGACGTGATTAAGTTTTTAAAGGTCATTAGTCAATGAAATTAAAAAAAAACAATGCAAAGAGAATTTGGGATGGGGTATAGTTGAAAAGGTGCAGGGGGTGGGCTGCAGAACTCGCAAGTTTTTGTATTTTTTTTTACCTTATAATAGCTATTATGTACTTTAATGGTTGGTTTATACCCCGATAGGAATATTCTGATAATAATATTTATTTTAACGGTGCGCTTGAAAGGGTGCTCGCAAATTAATACCATGAAGTTTTGAATTGTATTATTCAATTTATAAATAAATGAAGTTATTGCATTGTAAATGTATTTCTATCTACATACTTATTTGACTACATTGTGGCGAAGGGGAAGGGGGGGGGAGAGGGGCAATGCCTAGGTTTGGTTCATGCGGGGGGGGGGGGTTGTTACACCCACAAATGGAATAACGCCCACAAATGTAATAACGCCCACAAATGTAATAACACTTTACCCACAAATGTAATAACGCCCACAAATGTAATAACACTTTACCCACAAATGTAATAATTTCACCCACAAATGTAATAATGCACTTTACCCACAAATGTAATAATTTTGAACCACCCACAAATGTAATAATCACTTTACCCACAAATGTAATAATTTTTAGGGGATATTTTGTCGAATTTCTTCAAAACTGAAACCCTGTACTGATGCATCGGTATAGCGCGCAGTCTTTATTCCAGACCCAATTATAGGCCCGATCACCTTCTCTCTGTGGAATAGCGTGAGAATGGAGTCTAGTCTTTCCTCCAGACCCGAAAATTTCAAAAATAAGAACATAGTCTTTTTTCCAGACCCAATTATTTCATTTTTGGAATCTTCAAAACCAAGGCCCGATCGTCTTATTTTTGTGGAATAACATGAGAATCGAGCCTAGTCTCTCCTCCAGACCCGATAATTAAAAAAAAGAGCGTAGTCTTTTCCCAGACCCAATTTTTTCATTTTTTGAATCTTCAAAACCAAGGCCCGATCATCTGATTCCTGAGGGATAACCTGAGAATCGAGTCTAGTCTTTCCTCTAAACCCGATTATTTAAAAAATGAGAGCCTAGGCTTTTCTCCAGACCCGTTTCATTCATTTTTTAAATCTTCAAAACCAAGGCCCCATCATCTCACTCCTGTAGAATAACATGAAAATTGAGTCTAGTCTTTCCTCCAGACCTGGTTATCTCAGAAGTAAGAGTGTAGTCTTTTCTCCAGACCCAATTATTTGATTTTTTTTAATTCTTCAAAATCAAGACCCCGTGATCTTATTCTTATGAAATAACATGAGAATGAAGCCTAGTCCTTCCTCCAGACCCGATTATCTTAAAATTAAGAGCATAGTCTTTTCTCCGGACGCAATTATTTCATTTTTTCAAATGTTCAAAACCAAGGCCCCATTTTATTTTTCTTGTGGAATAACATGGTGATCGGGCCTAGTCTTTACTCCAGACCCGAGTAGTTAAAAGATAAGAGCGTAGTCTTTTTCCAGACCCAATTATTTGTTTTTTTAATCTGCAAAACCAAGGCCCTATCATCTTATTCTTGTGGAATAACATGAGAATCAAGCCTAGACTTTCCTCCAGACCCGGTTATTTCAAAAGTAAGAGCATAGTCTTTTCTGCAGACCCATTTTATTAATTTTCTAAATCTTCAAAACTCAGGCCCCATCATCTTATTCCTGTGGAATAAGATAAGAATCGTTTCTAGTCTTTCCTCCAGACCCAGTTAGTTTAACAATTAGAGCGTAGTCTTTTCTGCAGACCCAATAAATTAACTTTCTAAATCTTCAAAACCAAGGCCCCATCATCTTATTCCTGTGGAAAAATATGAGAATTGATTATAGTCTTTCCTCCAGACCCGGTTATTTTAAAAGTAAGAGCGTAGTCTTTTCTGCAGACCCATTTAATTCATTTTCTTACTTATCAAAACCAAAACCAAGGCCCCCATCATCTTATTCTTGTGGAGTAACATGACAACTGACCAAGTCTTTCCTCCAGACCCAGTTATTTTAAGAAAAAAATACCAATAAAATAAACTTGAAAACTAAGATCCAACCATCTTCCAAACTAAGACCCTGTAATAAAGCAATGGTTTAGAGCGTAGTCTTTCCACCATACCTGTTCAATTAAAAAATACGTTCATAAAATCAATAAGATCCTCCCAGCAAACATAAAAACGTTTTTTTTTTTTTAGGTCCTGTACGTCTTCGTCCTAAATGATTTTTTGGGGACTTTTTTCCGGTTTTTTGAGAACATTTAAAAACGTTTTTAAACTTTACAAACTTAAACCTTTTGTACCTAGTGTTTACAGAACGTTTATATACGTCTAGTTCAATAAATCAACTAATATCAAATACATAAATAAAGAAATAAATCACTATATACATTACTTAAATGTCAGTATTAAGATGTAATTTTGACGTCAATGTTACAATTTTAATGTAATGTGATTACATGACCAACACATCTGCACTTGTTGTATGACCATAATATGACGTAATATTTGCGTCAATACGATGTTTTTAAAGATCAACTACTCCTAATCCCATCCTATCTCAGTCTAATCGTAAGCTTATAACCTGAATTTATACCGGCAGTTGTTTACATTCACTCAAGAAATTGCTGTTCACCCAACTGGCACAGTATGTTACTTGAAAACCTATCTGATGTTCTTGAATATACATGCATGCATTAGGCGTATTGACTTGTGTCATATTTTTGAACATTTGAATAGATCACCGGCATATAACTAGAAAGAAGGAATATTTAAGCATACATTCCAATAAACGTTTTGAAATTTAGAAATTTAAAAACATAAATGTCACCTAATTGAGTGCAATATTTTGTAGAGCATATTGCCGTAGTACTAGTGAGGGTGTTAAAATACGATAGGAGCAGGAAAGGGTAAGAAATTATTAGCATAAGTATAGGATTAGGGTATGTGTGCGTATATGTATGCATGTGCGTATGTATGCATATATGCACGTTTCTTTTTTGTTAGCTGGGCTATTATCTCATTCCTGTTTTTTCTTTTTTCTTTTCAATTAAGTACTTTGAGCATTTACATAAGGTGGATTTAGTGCATTTTAAGTACTCATCAGTGCCATCATCATTTCTTGGCGATGCATGGCATCGCTTAACATTGTTACATATGTGGAACAACACGTCGCAAATAAATGATTGTTCGGTGGTCACACGAACTGACGAATCAGTCCAAATGGTCATATAACACAGACAGGAGGAACCGATGTGATGGATCGTTGATCATGGACGGATTTTTTTTAATCATGGAAATATTCTATCACCTACAAATATCCTGGAATTCAATGGTCGTCGGAAAAAGAAGAAATCGAATTAGTGACCATAAAACATTATTACAATTGTTGGTGAAGTTATTACATGTGTAGGTAAAGTGTTATTACATTTGTGGGAGTTATTACATTTGCGGGTGTCTCGTACACCCACAAATGTAATAACTCCCACAAATGTAATAACACTTTAACCACAAATGCAATAGTTTCAACCACAAACGTAGTAACGCCCTTTACCAACAAAGGTAATGATTTTGAATCGCCCAAATTTTATCCAATTACTTTGTTTCTATACGACCATTGAATTAGACCATTAGAATATAGGCATAGATGATTAAAAGAATAGTCGACAGTCAACGTACCGTCGAATCGGTCCCACCTCTGTGCGATATATACAAGTATATTTATGTACTATTTTGACTGATTCGTCAGTTTGTGTGACCGCCGACCACTGAGACCTGTTGTATCCACATATGTAACAATGTAAAGCGATGCCATGCATCGCCAATAAAAGATGACGATAATGATGAGTATTTATAATGAGCGATATACACATTATGTACATGCTCAAAGTGCTTGACTTTTTGAGTTGTATTTTTTTATTTAAAAAAACGGAATTAGTTGATAGGATCTTAGTTTTGAAGATTTGTCTTTAAATTTCAATTACGAGGAAAGACTACGGTCTAAACATTTGATTTATCACAGTCAGGGTCTTAGTTTGGAAGATGTTGACATTATTCCACAGGAATAAGATGATGATGGTCTTATTTTTTAAGGTTTCAAAAATGAATAAAATGGGTCTGGAGAAAAGACTACGCACTTATTTGTGAAATAACAGGATTTGAAAGAAAGACTACTAGGCTCGATCCTCGATCATGTTATTCCATGAGAATCTAATGATGTGGTCTGAGTTTGTAAGGTTCAAAAATTAATTAAATAGGTCTGGATATAAGACTACGCTCTAACTTTTACAATAGCCGGATCTGGAGGAAAGACTAGAAACTCTCATGTTATTCCACAGGAATAAGATGAAGGGGTGTTGGTTTTGAAGATTTAGAAAGTTAATTAATTGGGTCTGCAGAAAAGACTACGCTCTTACTTTTAAAATAACCGGGTCTGGAGGAAAGACTATAATCAATTCTCATATTTTTCCACAGGAATAAGATGATGGGGCCTTGGTTTTGAAGATTTAGAAAGTTAATTAATTGGGTCTGCAGAAAACACTACGCTCTAACTTTTAAATTTACTGGGTATGGAGGAAAGACTAGAAACGATTCTTATCTTATTCTACAGGAATAAGATGATGGGGCCTTAGTTTTGAAGATTTAGAAAATTAAATGGGCCTGCAGAAAAGACTATGCTCTTACTTTTGAAATAACCGGGTCTGGAGGAAAGACTAGGCTTGATTTTCATGTTATTCGTGGTCTGGAGGAAAAACTATTCTCGATTACCATGTTATTCTACAAGAAAAATATAATGGGGCCTTGGTTTTGTACATTTGAAAAAAAATGAAATAATTGCGTCTGGAGAAAAGACTACGCTCTTAATTTTTAAATAATTGGGTCTGGAGGAAGGACTAGGCTTCATTCTTATGTTATTTCATAAGAATAAGATGACGGGGTCTTGATTTTGAAGAATTGAAAAAATGAAATAGTTGGGTCTGGAGAAAAGACTACACTCTTACTTTTGAAATAACCAGGTCTGAAGGAAAGACTGGACTCAATTTTCATGTTATTCTACAGGAGTGAGATGATGGGGCCTTGGTTTTGAAGATTTAAAAAAAATGAATGAAACGGGTCTGGAGAAAAGCCTAGGCTCTTATTTTTTAAATAATCGGGTTTAGAGGAAAGACTAGACTCGATTCTCAGGTCATCCCTCAGGAATCAGATGATCGGGCCTTGGTTTTGAAGATTCAAAAAAAGAAAAAATTGGGTCTGGAAAAAGACTACGCTCTTTTTTTTTTAGATTATCGGGTCTGGAGGAGAGACTAGGCTCGATTCTCATGTTATTCCACAAAAATAAGACGATCGGGCCTTGGTTTTGAAGATTCCAAAAATGAAATAATTTGGTCTGGAAAAAAAGACTACGTTCTTATTTTTGAAATTTTTGGGTCTGGAGGAAAGACTAGGCTCCATTCTCACATTATTCCACAGAGAGAAGGTGATCGGGCCTCTAATTGGGTCTGGAATAAAGACTGCGCGCTATACCGATGCATCAGTACAGGGTTTCAGTTTTGAAGAAATTCGACAAAATATCTCCTAAAAATTATTACATTTGTGGGTAAAGTGATTATTACATTTGTGGGTGGTTCAAAATTATTACATTTGTGGGTAAAGTGCATTATTACATTTGTGGGTGAAATTATTACATTTGTGGGTAAAGTGTTATTACATTTGTGGGCGTTATTACATTTGTGGGCGATTATTACATTTGTGGGTGTAACAATAATTTCACCCACAAATGTAATAATGCACTTTACCCACAAATGTAATAATTTTGAACCACCCACAAATAAAATAATCACTTTACCCACAAATGTAATAATTTTTAGGGCATATTTTGTCAAATTTTTTCAAAACTGAAACCCTGTACTGATGCATCGGTATAGCGCGCAGTCTTTATTCCAGACCCAATTATAGGCCCGATCACCTTCTCTCTGTGGAATAACGTGAGAATGGAGCCTAGTCTTTCCTCCAGACCCGAAAATTTCAAAAATAAGAACATAGTCTTTTTTCCAGACCAAATTTTTTCATTTTTGAATTCTTCAAAACCAAGGCCCGATCGTCTTATTTTTGTAGCATAACATGAGAATTGAGCCTAGTCTCTCCTCCAGACCCGATAACTTTAAAAAAAGAGCGTAGTCTTTTTCCACACCTAATTTTTTTCATTTTTTGAATCTTTAAAACCAAGGCCCGATCATCTTATTCCTGAGGGATAAACTGAGAATCGAGTCTAGTCTTTCCTCTAAACCCGATTATTTAAAAAAAAATGATAGCCTAGGCTTTTCTCCAGACCCGTTTCATTTAATTTTTCAAATCTTCAAAACCAAGGCCCCATCATCTCACTCCTGTAGAATAACATAAAAATTGAGTCTAGTCTTTCCTCCAGACCTGGTTATTTCAAAATTAAGAGCGTAGTCTTTTCTCCAGGTGCAATTATTTATTTTTTTCAAATGTTCAAAACCAAGGCCCCATTATATTTTTCTTGCAAAATAATATGGTAATCGAGCCTAGTCTTACCTCCAGACCCGAGTAGTTCAAAAATTAGAGCATAGTCTTTTTCCAGACCCAATTACTTCGTTTTTTAAAAATCTGCAAAACCAAGGCCCTATCATCTTATTCTTGTGGAATAACATGAGAATCAAGCCTAGTCTTTCCTCCAGACCCGGTTATTTCAAAAGAAAGAGCATAGTCTTTTCTGCAGACCCATTTAATTAATTTTCTAAATCTTCAAAACTAAGGCCCCATCATCTTATTCCTGTGGAATAAGATAAGAATCGTTTCTGGTCTTTCCTCCAGGCCCGGTTATTTCAAAAGTTAAAGCGTAGTCTATTATCCAGACCCATTTAATTATTTTTTGAGCCTTACAAACTTCAGACCACATCATCAGATTCTCATGGAATAACATGAGGATCGAGCCTAGTATTCTTTCCTTCAAACCCTGTTATTTCACAAATAAGTGCGTAGTCTTATCTCCACACCCATTTAATTCATTTTCTTACTTTTTAAAATCAAGGCCCCATCATCTTATTCTTGTGGAGTAACACGAGAATCGACCAAGTCTTTCTTCCAGACCCGGTTATTTTAAGAAAAAAAATAAATAAAATAAACTTGAAAACTAAGATCCCACCATCTTCCAAACTAAGACCCTGTAATAAAGCAATGGTTTAGAGCGTAGTCTTTCCGCGATACCTGTTCAATTAAAAATACGTTCATAAAATCTATAAGACCCTCCCAGCAAACATAAAAACGTTTTTTTTTTAGGTCCTGTACGTCTTCCTCCTAAATGATTTATTGGGGACTTTTTTCGGTTTTTTGAGAACATTTAAAAACGTTTATACAGTTTACAAATTTAAACATTTTGTACCTAGCGTTTACAGAACGTTTTATATACGTCCAGTTCAAGAAATCAATTAATATCAAATACATAAATAAAGAAATAAACCACTATATTTATGTCATTATTTAAATGTCAGTATCAAGATGTAATTTTGACGTCAATGTTACAATCTTAATGTAATGTGATTACATGACCAACACATCCGCACTTGTTGTATGAACATAATATGACGTAATATTTGCGTCAATACGATGTCTTTAAAGACCAACTACTCCTAATCCCATCCTATCTCCGTCTAATCGTAAGCTTATAACCTGAATTTATACCGGCAGTTTGTTCCTTTACTCAAGAAATTGCTTTTCACCCAACTGGCACAGTATGTTACTTGAAAACCTATCTGATGTTCTTGAATATACATTGTGTCATTGTGACTTGTGTCATATTTTTGAACATTTGAATAGATAACCGGCATATAACTAGAAAGAAGGAATATTTAAGCATACATTCCAATAAACGTTTTGAAATTTAGACATTAAAAACATAAATGCCACCTAATTGAGTGCAATATTTTGTAGAGCATATTGCCGTAGTACTAGTGAGGGTGTTAAAATACGATAGGAGCAGGATAGGGTAAGAAATAATTAGGATAGGTAAGTATAGGATTAGGGTATTTGTGCGTATATGTATGCATGTGTGCGTATGTATGCATATATGCACGTTTCTTTTTTGTTAGCTGGGCTATTATCTCATTCCTGTTTTTTTCTGTTTTCTTTTCAATTAAGTACTTTGAGCATCTACATAAGGTGGATTTAGTGCATTCTCAGTACTCATCAGTGCCATTATCATTTCTTGGCGATGCGTGGCATCGCTTAACATTGTTACATATGTGGAACAACACGTCGCAAATAAATGATTGTTCGGTGGTGACACGAACTGACGAATCAGTCCAAATGGTCATATAACACAGACAGGAGGAACCGATGTGATGGATCGTTGATCATGGACGGATTTTTTTTTAATCATTGAAATATTCTATCGCCCACAAATATCCTGGATTTCAATGGTCGTCGAAAAAAGAAGAGATCGAATTAGTGACCATAAAACATTATTACAATTGTCGGTGAAATTATTACATGTGTGGGTAAAGTGTTATTACATTTGTAGGCGTTATTACATTTGTGGGTGTACGAGACACCCACAAATGTAATAACTCCCACAAATGTAATAACACTTTACCCACAAATGCAATAGTTTCAACCACAAACGTAGTAACGCCCTTTACCTACAAAGGTAGTGATTTTGAATCCCCCAAATTTTATCCAATTACTTTGTTTCTATAGGATCATTGAATTAGACCATTAGAATATAGGCAGTCAACGTACCATCGAATCGGTCCCACCTCTGTGCGTTATATACAAGTACATATATGTACTATTTTGACTGATTCGTCAGTTTGTGTGACCGCTGACCACTGAGACGTGTAACGTTGTATCCACATATGTAACAATGTAAAGCGATGCCATGCATCGCCAAGAAAAGATGACGATAATGATGAGTATTTATAATGAGCGATATACACATTATGTACATGCTCAAAGTGCTTGACTTTTTGAGTTGTAGTTTTTTATTTAAAAAATCGGAATTAGTTGATAGGATCTTAGTTTAGAAGATTTGTTTTTGAATTTCAATTACGAGGAAAGACTACGCTCTAAACATTTGATTTATCACAGTAAGGGTCTTAGTTTGGAAGATGTTGACATTATTCCACAGGAATAAGACCATCATCATCTTATTCCACAGGAATAAGATGATGATGGTCTTATTTTTCAAGGTTTAAAAAATGAATGAAATGGGTCTGGAGATAAGACTACGCACTTATTTGTGAAATAACAGGGTTTGAAGGAAAGACTACGAGGCTCGATCCTCATGTTATTCCATGAGAATCTGATGATGTGCTCTGAGATTGTAAGGTTCAAAAATTAATTAAATGGTTCTGGATAAAAGACTACGCTCTTACTTTTAAAAAAATCGGGTTTGGAGGAAAGACTATAATCAATTATCATATTTTTCCACAGGAATAAGATGATGGGGCCTTGGTTTTGAAGATTTATAAAGTTAAATAATTGGGTCTGCAGAAAAGACTACGCTCTAACTTTTAAACTTACTGGGTCTGGAGGAAAGAGTAGAAACGATTCTTATTTTATTCCACAGGAATAAGATGAAGGGGTGTTGGTTTTGAAGATTTAGAAAGTTACTTAATTGGGTCTGCAGAAAAGACTACGCTCTAACTTTTAAACTAGCTGGGTCTGGAGTAAAGACTAGAAACGATTCTTATTTTATTCCACAGGAATAAGATGATGAGGCCATAGTTTTGAAGATTTAGAAAATTGATTAAATGGGTCTGCAGAAAAGACTATGTTCTTACTTTTGAAATAACCGGGTCTGGAGGAAAGACTAGGCTTGATTCTCATGTTATTCCACAAGAATAAGATGATAGGGCCTTGGTTTTGCAGATTTAAAAAAAACGTAATAATTGGGTCTGGAAAAAGACTATGCTCTTTTTTTTGAACTACTCGGGTCTGGGGGAAAGACTAAGCTCGATTACCATGTTATTCCACAAGAAAAATATAATGGGGCCTTGGTTTTGAACATTTGAAAAAATGAAATAATTGCGTCTGGAGAAAAGACTACGCTCCTAATTTTGAAAATATTGGGTTTGAAGGAAGGACTAGGCTTGATTCTCATGTTATTTTATAAGAATAAGATGACGAGGTCTTGATTTTGAAGAATTAAAAAAATGAAATGATTGGGTCTGGAGAAAAGACTACACTCTTACTTTTGAAATAACCAGCTCTGGAGGAAAGACTAGACTCAATGTTCATGTTATTCTACAGGAGTGAGATGATGGGGCCTTGGTTTTGAAGATTTAAAAAAAAGTGAATGAAACGGGTCTGGAGAAAAGCCTAGGCTCTCATTTTTTTAGATAATCGGGTTTAGAGGAAAGACTAGACTCGATTCTCAGGTTATCCCTAAGGAATAAGATGATCGGGCCTTGGTTTTGAAGATTCCAAAAATGGGTCTGGAAAAAAGACTATGTTCTTATTTTTGAAATTTTCGGGTCTGGAGGAAAGACTAGGCTCCATTCTCACGTTATTCCACAGAGAGAAGGTGATCGGGCCTATAATTAGGTCTGGAATAAAGACTGCGCGATATACCGATGCATCAGTACAGGGTTTCAGTTTTGAAGAAATTTGACAAAATATGCCCTAAAATTACTTCATTTGTGGGTAAAGTGATTATTACATTTGTGGGTGTTTTAAAATTATTACATTTGTGGGTAAAGTGCATTATTACATTTGTGGGTGAAATTATTACATTTGTGGGTAAAGTGTTATTACATTTGTGGGCGTTATTACATTTGTGGGTAAAGTGTTATTACATTTGTGGGTAAAGTGTTATTACATTTGTGGGCGTTATTACATTTGTGGGTGATTATTACATTTGTGGGTGTAACAGGGGGGGGGGGTAGGTGATGAAGGTAAGAGAATGGTGTTATATTAAGGATATGTTTCATTTATTTTTATTTCGTCTATTGTATTCTGTGTATTTTCTTAAAGGAGAACGAAACCCTTGAAACAAGTTATTTTGAATGAAAGCAGCGATACATGAGCTGCAAATCAGTGAAGGTTTGAGCTAAAATCAGACAAACAATGAGAAAGTTACAAACATTTGAATGTCGGTAAGGCATCCAATATGGCGTCGCACTGAAACTTGAAAATGGCGCCTTGGTCATGTGACTGTGATGTCATAGTGCACTACTCTCTATTCCTTTTGTACACAAAATTGAAAGGAATTAAATTTTTCTCAAATTTTCATAGAGGAATCATTTCAATTTGTTTGAGAGGATATGTAAAAACATAATATCATTAATTCAACTTGATCAGAGTAAGCCTAATGAAAAAAATGTTTCTTTGGAGAAAAATGGAATTTCATGTACAGGAGTGTAGCGCACTATGACATCACAGTCACATGGCCAAGGCGCCATTTTCAAGTTCCAGTGCAACGCCATATTGGATGC
Source organism: Arbacia lixula (assembly GCA_963669155.1). Lineage (NCBI taxonomy): Eukaryota > Metazoa > Echinodermata > Echinoidea > Arbacioida > Arbaciidae > Arbacia > Arbacia lixula. Next base: position 498,828 of record CAVLGW020000001.1, read on the forward strand.
CTTACCAACATTCAAATGTTCATAACTTATTATTTGTCCGATTTTGCTCAAACCACCGATTTGTAGCTTATGTATCGCTGCTTTTATTCAAATAACTTGTTTCAAGGGTTTCATTTCCCTTTAAGTATGATTTATGTTTGTAAAATCCAATGCAAGAAGAATTTCCGTACGGAATTATTCAATTCAATTTATAAAACAGGGCCCAGATCATGCAGTGACGATATATAAAAAACGATACTTTATACATCGGGCTTACTTGTGTGCCAGTGATTACCCATAATGGAGTACATGTATGTAATGACTATTGAAGACTGAGCATTGTATCACAATTCCTTCATTTAATGCCACCCATGGTGTAGCAATTAAGGCTCACTACTTCACAAATGCAAGGGTAATCAACATAGAATGTAGATACATTTATTTTGTTTGTGCTCTGAATATTAAATTTTGACATCTGATCATTCAATGTATATATGCCAATTATACAGTGTTGTGACAAAATAATAATGTCACCTGAGGGGTGATTAAAACATGATACATTGTACCTTGTGTTTACTTGTGTGCCACCTCTGACAGTGATTACCCAGAATGAATTACAGATATTGGAGACTCAGCATTGTATTTACTTTAATTTAAAGCTCATCACATCATAAATGCAAGTAATCAACATGTAAATACATGTATTATGTGTGTATGTGTGTGTGCTTTCTAGATTAATAAAATGTGTATTCTTTGAAAATAGTATTGTCTTAAATTCAACCCATGTAAAGTGGTTAAATTGCAACCATTATATTTGGTCAATCTCAATCAGCATAACTGGTTAAATCCCAACCAATATCACTGGTCCCATCAACCAATGTGGATTGGTTGCGTCATAATATAGCCCATACTAGATCAACCAATCTATGGTTGAACTAACCAATCCATGTTGGTTAAATGTACAACCAATGTAGATTGGTTGATATTGGAACCAAATGAGATTACTGTTACTGTAACCAAGAGATTGGTTGGACACATCTACCAACGAGATTGGTTAAATTTAACCAATATATTGGTTATTCCAACCAATCTGTTTTTAGAGTGCACCGTTATTGTGTAATTTTTATTATATTTATAAAACAATGAAACAGAGGGCAATGCAAAATCCATTGGCTAATTCCTCAACACAAATACACGACTTCACATCTACACAATATACACTTACACGCGCGCGCGCCCACACACACACACAATCACACAACCACCACCATCACCATGCACCCGCAAATAATACTCCGTACTTACACAGTTACCCACACATACTGTATATTGCACAAACCCACCTCAACATCCCCATCACGCACACATGCATACCAGCTCAACACTCATCGGTAACACACATACACACACAAACACACACAAACACACACAAACACATACACCCACCCACTCACCCACACACAATCGGTTTGCCTTCAAAAATTGTCGCCCGTGAAGGTAAAAAATGAGAACATCACCTGCATCACAAATTGTCGCCGGCGACAATTTGTGCAAGGGGTTACAATTTGTTGTGTCAGGTTTGGTCAAATTTTGCAGGGACGACAATTTGTGGGGCAACAGACCCGCCCGCCCGATCGATAAACAGCTATTAAGTAACCCGGAAGCAGTTGACCGCCCTATCATCCAATCACAACACGCGTTTGCTGACCGTGGGAAAACGGGGTCAAATCTTGGTCCCTACCAACAAGGAGCTGTCGAATTTCGCGATCGGCTCAATCAACAGCAGTGCCTGTCCTAAAAAAAAATATGGTCCAGAATAACTGCTAATATCTCGGTTTCGGTTTCGCTTTATGCTCTATTTTGACAACAGGCAGAGGAATGTTCACTCTTTCAGATATGACAAACTTCAAAAATTTCATGTAGTCAACCCAAATGACATATTTCGGTCTATTACAGAAAATCATACCCCACGACTTTTTATGGGTTTCGAGCTAGACGGTCAAATAAAATGACGTCACAATGTATTTAACGTCATAATGAGACATGAAATAACATCTACACTTCACACTCTTTCAAAATATTGAACAAAAATTGGGGGTCACCGGCCTTTCTGAGGAGCTATGGCCTATTGAAGGTAGTCATGTTTTTCACAGTATTTGCACACAAAAACGTATTAACGCAAGCGCAGACTTGAAACTATGACGCACTCGCACGGCCTTGTTATTGCGTGGAAATGACTCAAAAGGACAGGATGTGTTGTATGTAGTGTTAACAACATGAATCTAGTAAAAATAAAAATGATTCTGACGTTGCGTTTGCGTTATGATGAAAATCCTTATGACGGACCAAGTAGGGAGCACGATGTAACATGTTCCAAATACTAATCTAACGATAGACATCAAGACGGAGAAGCCACTCATTTTATTTTGCAGCGGCTTAAAAAATAGACGCCTTCAACTTCATCAAGGGACGAACAAAGATCCCGGAATACAATCAATCAAATATAAGGTTTATATACTTTATCAATACATTGTTTGTTCATTTAATGGTTATGCTCCCTCTTAACACGTACCTTGTACATTGACTTGAGTTATTTATTGCCCATCAGGAAGTTCACCTTTCACATGGTTTTACAAATTACAATACATATGTACATACATATTCCAGACTACATAAGTGTACCAATGAATTTCAATTATACAAAACAGATATATTAGTTATATTTGAGATAATGCACATGTACCAACATTACAATTCAGTGCAGTACCGGGGGAATTTTTGTGTATAACTCTCTGTCCTCTTGTTCTAATTTTTAATATTTCGAATAAGCCTGGCGCTTTAAACAAATATATGTAAAATAATGAAGGACATAATATTGTACGATACATTTTTTATGTACATGGATTTGTCATGTGTGTTTGCATTCTGATGAATGCATTATTCGAATTATTGTCTGAAACGATTTTTCTTTGTGCGTGGAGCCTTTTGAAGTTCCCGTTAAGTGCATGTTGTGCCATTCCTATTATGTTTGATCTTAAAACGAACTGTACTTGTTTGATATATTTAATCAACCAAATATTTGTTGTGGAAAAATGAATATCAATTTCACATCAATGATGTTATTTGTGCAACAGCACAATTACTTTACATTGAATGAATTATGCCACGATGTTTAGTGTAGTGTTTATATTACATAAGCAGGGAAGATATCAGAAATAATTATCAGACATCGAGAAAATACCCGGAACAAAAATTAATTATTCCATCAATTGAGCTTGAAATTAAAAACAATGAGAATAAAATACTTCCAAGAACATGCCAATCGTTTTAGTATATTTCAGGACAACGCAATAGCCCACATTAACATGTTATGGTTTGAAGTTCAGTTGGACATGCCTTATTGAAACTCGACTAAATCTAAAAGTTCTAGTAAAGCAACAAGGCGACCAATAGTACGAATCAATTAGATAAAATGCTCATGATATACAAATTAATTGTTAGAAACCAGTTGGAACACCGAGTGAATGTAAATGGACATTGTGAATGTACAGTTTATGTTTTTACAATTAATAAATGTTCAGAATATGGTACCTCTTGAAGAACTTGATAAGCATTGGCGTTTTGCGTTCATTGCAGAAGAAGTTCTTGATTTTCCTCTTGCGTTAAGGTATTCATTAAGGTATTGCAGTTGATGACGACTCCTGCTTTCTTAATTATTTCAGGTCCACCCGGATGGTACCTTTTCTTCACATTCGCGTTGAAGACGTTGCTTGTATTAACATAAAATAACACGTTCACTCGCTTAGTGACTTGCAGACATTGATGATCGATGAAGATCCATGGCGTTGCATTGTGAACTAAATCTTGGATGCGTCCGCTTAGTAGTAGTAGCAGTTACTTCGTAATGAGTTATCCACTGCGGATATCATCAGGAAGCCCTTGTCTCATTGATCGAACGATTCCACTTGCTCCGATATTTTCAGCTGCAAGATCTTTGAGAGGTCCAACCGAACATTAGTCTCCTGGCACTTTCCGTATCCTGTATAGGGCAGACATTTGTGACAAAAGCCCTGTCTCCGTGTCACACGCCATTCTCATCTTGATACCCCATTTGTATCGCGATACTGATTCTTCAATCATTGGTTTTCTCTGAAACATTGGGTCTTGGCTGGAGTTCCGAAGTCATGAAATGGCTTTTGCTGAGTTGTGGATGCTGTTTAGCCATTTTACAAAATCCTGGAGTTAAGTTTCCTTATGTTTGTGTAACTCGGATCTCGATCTCGAATACTCGTCGCTATTTTCTACTTCATGTTGTCTAACAGTCTTTTCAATGCCGCTGTCAGTGCTTTTTGCTGCTTTCAATGCAGCTTCTTCTTTTTTTTTAGCCTCATTTTCCCTGTCCTTAGCTTGGGATGCTCTTGCATCAGCTTCTTCTCTTTTTTCAACCTCTCGTGCAATTTGTAATCGTAAAACTTCTTTGCTTTCACCACCACCCATAGTGTCAGAGTTATTATGTGATACGCTGCTGCACGGAATGGACAAATCGCACATTGAATCATAATATAAGAGGTACGTGTACATACTAAAATCATCACGCACGGTTTCGAACAACTGATGGGCATATAGAATACGTATTTTCTTCGACATTGGCTCGGGTTTGTGACCAATGAAAGACCAGATCTATTTATTATCACTTCAAAGCGTGCCGGTAGGTCGTATCTTAAAAAGCGGCCAAAGTACAACATCGATGAGGTACCCTTTATTGGTACGGTGCCGGAGGCAAGTATAGTTGTCCATAGCTCGACGATACCAATGAACAGTATATATATGCGTCTTTCAAATCGTGTTCCCTTACATAGATTCTAATCAGAAAATAAATCATCATATTCATTAACCTAAAGTCACATGGATGTAAACCAAATAGATCAATCATTACTTAAGAAAACAATATTATTTAAAACGTTAATTACATGGGGGGGGGGGGGGGGGCTCTGAGCACTACCGTTAGGAACCCCCGCGAACGTATCTGCATTCAACCTAAAAACCATTCATGAATATTCAAATGACAATGATCCAAAAATCGTTGGTGTTGGTTAAAGCCAAGCGACCTGTAAGGTTGATGTTTTGTAATGCTTGTCTGATCAATAACTTGTGTGAAATCTTACAGTCATACCATCAAGAACAATTTATAGAAAAGTAAACGACTTATTTGCACGAGGGAGTGATAAGGTACATCCTGTATATCAAAACTCTAAATTCCTCGAGAAAATCCAATCTGAAAGGTGTAAACAAACACGCGTGACCGAAAGCCGATTATCTGGTTCATGCGACGCGATGATAGCCGATGAATAATAACGTGTGCGTAGCATTCAGGACATGTGCAATAAGCACGAACAATGACTGTTTAGTAACTTGATGGTTTGAGGTTAACAGTGTGATTATTTCTATGAAGTGGAGATTTAAATGATTTTTGGCTGGTGTTTATATAAAGACAATCATTACCTTTTTTATTCTAGTTGGAAAATGCACAGGAATGACAATCACACTCATTGTAGATGGTTTCTTGTGATTGAATTTAAAATAAATTAAGATCACATCACACAGGATATATGTGTACGAGAATAAGCTGATGAATAAGACGGAATCACGGATCAATATCAAAAATAAGAATGCTCAAGACCGTATGATGATGAACGGCAGAAGTTTGCAACGCTGGCGACTTCAATGACGTGTCTCACAACGCTCGATGCCGGCTGTGAGGCTGAAAATGTTCGTAAGGATCGATGCTGATGGTGATGACGATGTAGAACTAGCAGCGGTAAGTCGTGTCACTCCGTGGATGACGACGGTCGACGATGATGACGAAGAACAAGCAACGGTGAGTTGTGTCACTCCACGGATGACGACGATCGCTGGTGACGACAAAGAAATGAGCAGCAGTGAGTTGTGCCGCTCCGTGGATGACGACGATCGCCGGTGACGACGAATAATGAAGAACGGTGAATTGGGCCGATCCGTGGATTCCGACGATTGCCGGTGCCGTCAGGGAAGAACGGTTGAATGTCTGTTAGGCTATACAGTGCCTAGCTGTCGAAACGGTTCAAATGTGTTCCAGGAAGAAACTATGTTTCTTATTGAATATTGGAATTACGAAAAAAAAAATGGAGCAGCGCACGCCGTTTACTATCTGCCTGGGAATTATTTCCCACGAGAGGCAATCGTCATAAAACTGGAGCACGCGTAGCGTGGAACTACAGGAATAGTATGCGTGAGTTCGGCGGTAGTCAGAAGGAGAAGAGAAAGATCTTAAATCATAATTTTCTTTATATACAGGCTCGAGGTAATCCACCGGATCCTCTTGGCTCCAACAGCGTCCGATTAGCGGACGATAATCGCCCGCCTAAATTGCCATTTATGCAAATTAGGCCGCGCAAATTGCGACAGAACTGCGGACGTTGGAGACAACTCTAGCAACCATGGTGATAGACAAACAATATACTAACAACATACGAGCGCCATCTACGTGTAGCGGGTATGAATATACCGCTATATTATTGATTACGACTATATTCACATATAGGGAATGTAAGAAGATCGATATAAATGTATCATATAAATGTTAACACTTAAAGACATACCTGTACGGGCAGGAAGTAAGTTAGTTTCTGTTTGCTCTCTTTCTTTCTCTTTCTCTCTCTCTCTCTCTCTCTCTCTCTCTCTTTCTCTATCTCTCCCACCCCCACACTTCTGACCCTCTTCATTGCCCCGTGGGTTATTCACGTTTAACTACTTCCGACTTATATCTTTCTCCTCTTTCTTTGTTTCTTCTTTGATATGTACCAGACACCTGGTAGTGACAAGTACATCTTTGATTTTCCTTGTTTTGAGCAAAAACAGATAATATAATAGTTAGCCCAGTGGACACTTGGAAAAGCTTCCCACAAGTAATTAGGTAGCTGATATGTCAAAGAGGAGATTATGATTAGGGCAGCTTAAGCACTATTGTTGATGTCCAGAGTATGAATTAAGACGGTCTGGGGAGTGTTACTCTTGTGTTGTGTTGACAGATTAGCACAAAGACACAATATGTTCCACCCTAAGAAGAGAGGAGAGGAAACTTGTAAACATTATTGTTCGCTGGCAATTATGTGTGGGCGGATTCTTACTACTTGACCTTAGTGGGTTTCGGATGCTGTCTTAAATCATCTGGACTGAGAGATTTAGTTTATCTTAAGAATGACCAAACAGGATGAATGGGACAAAGGAATTTTAGGAAATACAGAGTCCATGTCCAACAGTAAAATTCCAAGTAACCTTTAATGTATGCATATTGTAATTTCTTGTCCCGCCTACTTCCTATAACTTGTAGCCAATGAATTGTTGGTATCTATGGGTCACCTCTGGTAGTCACTCCTAATTATTAGGTGATGGACAGGCAGGTAGCGAGTGCCTTGCCAATGTAAAGTATATGGAGGATGATTCGAGAGTAGATGCCGCTTGAATATGTAATTATATAATATATATATAAAAATATATAATATAAAACTTCAGTCCCCAACCCTATTTCCTCACTTGGTCTCCCCTTGCACACTTGGTCTCCCATCCTCACTTGGTTCCCACCTCCCAACACCGGCTCCCATCTGCAATAATACCATCATCACTAATACTTAAGCGACAACTGCAACAGAAGTATCTGCGAGCTAAGTTTAGAACTTAGAGTTTTTAGCATTCCTCCAGCAACAGAATTATCTTCAAACCCTAAGTTGGAGAGTTTTTCATCAGTCCTCCAGCATTACATTGAACGGACAAAGTCTTAAATCACCAAGTCAGACTCTAGCTTCTTTGTATCCCGACTACGAGAATTGTATCCCGAGTGTCCCAGTGTTCCTGAAATTGTTCCTTCCCTCCTGCTTTCCTGATGTTCCCGAGCCCCGTTCCCGATTTGTTCCAGTCTACCCTACGTTTCTGATGTCCCCGAGCCCCGTTCCTGATCTACCAAGAGCGTAACACGAGCGATCGCGATCTAGTAAGACAAGAAACTTTCGCGAACAGTAGTAAGTGGCCACAGACTAACATTGATCATCCCATTAACCAATCCCCCTCCAATTGCATGTTCCCCTCTTGTAGTTTAAGCATAACAATTTACGGTTAAGTTAGTTATAATTAAGTTAGTCATAATTGTGAGAATTGTGAATTACGGTCACGAAGAAGAAGAAGCATTTACGTATATTTTATATTCTATTTACGTTGTCCTTTTGTCATTTAAGTAAATTTAAGTAACGGTGGTTTTGATTGGCTATTCCCCTGCCCGAGTTGGAACAGCGAACCGCATAGCTAACAGACCATTATATCTTGTTCCTTCTCGGTACTCCTCTTCACTGCATCCACAGTTGAAGCAGGGGGTTGCAGCGGGTTAGATACGACCAAAAATAATCATACATACGAAATGTAGTGCTGCTACAACTGCTATTAGGAATGCATGCAAGGGCGATTCTGGCACTCTGGCGGTAACGCGCTTGTAGAAAGCAGTCAATCGATAGCGCGCTTGCGTGTATGAAGCACCGTAACAATAGCGTGTTCGCAGTGCCATGGCACTCTTAAGCCCCGTTCATATACCATACACCGCTATTATTACCGATGCACATCGGTAAGGAAGTTTCCAGCGAGCAGCAAAAGCACCGTTCATACACACCCCCATAAGCCGTAATGTTGCTTTGTTTTGGACAGCTGGACTCTCTCCAAACCAATGGTGACATGCCCCGCTCAGCCAAACGAGCGGTAGGATTAGCGACCCACATGCCAGAGCGCGATGCAAAAGGTGCAACATTTACGCCTATTTTGCGGACGCAGTTTATAAGATTCGCTTACTGCAATATTGCGGTATTATTACTAGGTCTCGATCCGCGACAAAAGCCGCAAAATAAGCGCAATAAAGGAGGAAGCAAATACCACATTATTTGAGCGATTCCCGTTCATGTACGCAGCTATCGGTAATGCATCGGCAAAATTGCCGCAAATGTTGCGCCTTTTTCGCGGATAGGCGGTGTACATGAACGGGGTTTTATTTTGCTTTCCAACTACAACACATTCATTTTGAAGTTTAGATTTGTCAAAAATTGGAAAACCCATTAAATTACCGGATGATAATAAATGAGGTGTCATTCAACAAAAATCAGCTGATACAAGTCCAGGCCGAATCTCGTATGTGCGTTACTGTTGATGTTTTCTGGATGCTGGCATTCTGCAAACGCTCGGATGGCGCTTCGTAGTAATTTACTAAATTTTACGACCTTCTGTTCAAACACGGTTTGAGCGATTCTATGCTCAGCTCTCGTATGAAACGCTGGTCAAACCAGTGTTCAGTAATCGTAATTACCGTTACGACATATCGTTAGTCAGCGTTGGGATAAATCTTTTGGTATTATAACTAATTAGATGCTGATTCCTTAGTCAGCTGCTGTTTCCTTAATCATTTTTAAGAGCTTTAAAATGTGTGTGAATACCTAGATTAATGTAGATCAAATAATTATGTGTGTATCCCATTTTCACCAGAATATTGTTGTTGTTGTTTTCAAACCCCTTCCCCCTCCCCTGTTATTGTGATTGATTTCTAGTTACAAGGGCAACCCCCCCCCCCTCCCTTACTATTCCAATACATGTGCTTATAATTTGTATGAACATCATAGACCTAAATCCTATACACAGGTATACATAATTTATCATAAGACAAAACAAAAACATAAATACACACTAGTCGAAACAAGCATACATACTAGCATAAGATTAAAAAATGTTTCAAAAATTCATCTTCAGAAGCAAAGTAAGGGGAAGGGTGTAGTTTGCCATGGGAACAGTTTTCAAGGGGGTATTTCTTTGGTTACAGCTCGTTATTCCAAATGTTCGCTATTTCGAAAGTTCGTAATTCCGAAACACGTAAATTGCCTATTCCTCGATGTTCGTTATTCCGAAAACGAAAAATGTTTCGTTAATCCGAGCATTTGTGGCGTTATTCCGAAGGGTCGTTATTCCGAAGGTTCGTTAATCCGAAAACGAAAAGTGGTTCGTTACACCGAAGGTTCGTTAATCCGACAACGAAATAAGGTTCGTTTTTACGAAGGTTCGTTAATCCGAAAACGAAATAAGGTTCGTTAGTCCGAAAGTGAAATAATTTGTGGCAAAGCCGGAAAAACCGCAAGGGATTTTTTTTTCAAAACTAACCTTTTTACGTTTCGAACTAACGAACCTTTTCACATTTTCAGACTAACGAACCTTCGGAATAACGAACCTTCGGAATAGTGTACCTTTGGAATCACGAACCTTCGGAGTAACGAACATTTGGAATAACGAGTGCTTCCCAATTCTTAAGTTAAGTCGAAAGAATTAGCCAAAATAATTGTTTTATCAGCTTTGATGTACCAAAAATATGATTGACTATTGTTATTGTTTTTTACAGCATATACATCTTGTAAGGTATCAAAAAGAATCACAGTTACTTGAAAAAGCTCTGTCTGATTGTTGGCAGAGATACTCGATTATGCATCTCTTACTTATAGTGTGTCAAATAGTGAATTAAAATCATATTCCTATTTATGATTTAAGCACATCCAGTTACCAGGCGAACCGAAAAAAAAAATGGTCATTTAATGTTGACATTTAATATGAAAACGAATTAACATGATGTTTTCTTAAAAGGAGATTCTCAAAATGCACATTTAGAAATGTTGATAATGCTGTATTAAAGATATTAATTATATGGAATAGCGGGGGGAGGTCATCTTTACGATAACATGTCGTTCAATAACTACGAACCATTTCCAGTCCAATACGAAATCATAATAAAAAAAAACAGGCTAAGCAAAAACAGCCTCCATCCCGGGCTTTGCAAACGTAATCTGTAATATGACATTTTTTTTTTTCTTGTATTCTACCATAATACACTTGTGGCTAAGTGAACACAATTTATGATAATAAATCGAACAAGTTGAGGATCCTACTTGCACATACCTTTATTATATCATTTTTTGATTCATTTATTTTCAAAGTCGGATATAAGTACATACTTCTAGCTTATCATTTATTGATTACTTCGGGCATTGAAATATGAGGAAAAAAAAAGCAATCTACTCGTACCATAGAGCAATGTCTCAGCTACAACATACTTAAATTTATGGGAATATTGATCCAGGATTAATAAAATAGGCAAAATCTGAAAAAAAAGTTCATGACGTCATACATGAAAATTCATTCCACCGATTCAAATGACAAATTGATGATGTCACGGTGTACTTCAGGACAAAATGGGACATTACATTACATATACATTTCATTCAAAATATTACACAAAAAAGTGGGGGTCACCAGCCATTGTGAGGAGCTATGGCCGATCGAAGATGTCATGTTTGTTCTCACAATATTTGCATACAAACACTAATAGACGCACAACCTTCTTATCGCATGATCAAAGTAATAGGATCAGATGTATGTAGTATTACAAACATTAATTCAGAGGGAAAATGAATTCTGATGTTCCATTTGCGTCACGCACGTAAAAACGCGCGAATGCGCTCGCACGCGTGGAATTTTTGAAATGCTTGAAATCGCCTGAAACATGTGCAAAATGAATTCTAGTTGATTTTGATTTTTTTTTGCGCACCCGTTCATGCCTTATTATACAATTACGCGCGCGTGTCTTTTCATTGGAACTAATTGTTTTGTCATTAACCTCATGCATTTTAAATTTGATTAGCTATAGATGATCAGGAAGAAGGGTGGAAGGGGGTGCGGGGTCTTTCGAAAATCCACAGAGATAAAAAAAATAATGATAATAACTCCCCTGAGATACGATGTCCTTCAAATATTTTATCTTTGGTATTCCGAATTTTTTTTTCCGAAAAAATATTTAAGGAAGATTTTAAGCAATATTAATGAGCGCATGCCCTGCGCTCCTATCCCAGAGGCAGCCAGTAATAAACGTCCTTTCATGTCTTTTGCACACATTAACACCATCAAGCTGATGGTGTGATGTCATGAAACTGAATTGGACATTGCGCATCAATAGCGCCATTCTCATTACAAAAAAATCCCGAAGTTAAAAAACAATCGTGTTCTCATTACACCAAAAACTTGCGAAGTTAGAACAATCGCGAGTTTTCGGAACGAACTACGCATGCCCGGCACGCTCGTTCGACCATTCCCGGCATGCAATTCGTTTCGCGCGTAGTTGAATGTAAACCAAAGACTGTAAATAGAGCGCTGCTATAACGAAATTGATTCGCTCGGTCAAGCTAGCTTCAATGAAAACTTAGTAGGATTCGAATGCACGTACGCACAATTGCCGTGTACAAAACAGCAATCTGACGCAGTATTTTACCGAAGGAGCAGGGCAATCCCGTGGTGTTAACATCTTTAACAGTTCAACATCTTCCGTGACTAGGCTAGTCTAACATCCCGATTAGTTGTTAGACACATCCCAAATAAGGTTAGTCTGTTCATCTGTGACTACGATTAGATCTGATTACATTGCAAGGCCATTAAGTTTTCTTTATAATGTATCATTACGTACTGCGGAGATCCCAACTGACTTTAAAATTGCAAAAATAATACCACTTTACAAAGGTGGAAATAAATTAGATATTAACAACTATCGTCCAATCTCTTTACTGCCCATACCTGCAAAAATATTGGAAAGGGCTGTTCATGCACAACTTTATAAATACTTTGATGAAAATTCTTTGTTATCTTCTATACAATCAGGTTGTAGACCGATGCATTCAACTCAAACATGTGTTACTGATATTTCAGAATATATTCTGCGTAATATGAATTCTGGTAATATCACAGGTGCAATTTTTCTTGACTTGCGAAAAGCATTCGATGTAATTTCTCATACGCGTCTTTTAAAAAAACTATCGATGTATGGAATACGTAATTCAGAATTAGAATGGTTTAAATCGTATATTACTGATCGATTGCATTGTGTTTCAATAGAAGGAACATTAAGCAAGTACTTAAAGGTAAAATCTGGTGTTCCCCAAGGTTCGACTCTAGGACCCCTCATGTTCAGTATATTTATTAATGACATATCTAATTTAATATTAGATGAATCCTGTAAATTATCTTTATACGCAGATGACACAGCTATATTTTGTACAGATAAGAATATTCATGATGTACAACTGAAACTCCAGTCACAATTTGGTACCATCACTAAATGGCTTCAATGTAATGACCTATTTTTAAACTCGGAAAAGACGAAAACTATGCTGTTTGGTTCAAACCGTAAATTAACAGGTAAAAAATTGGCAATAATGTACAAAAATGATATCCTTGAACATGTCAAAGAATTTAAATATCTTGGTGTTGTGTTGGACGGGAGTCTTAATTGGACTAGTCATGTTGATCATGTTGTAAAAAAGATATCACAAGCAATTGGCTGCATACGTAGAGTAAAGTGTTACCTTACAAAAGAAATAATGATAGATCTAATAAATACTATTTAGAGAATAGCAAAACTTTCGGTAACACCATGTGGTTGTATTCTTTCGGATAATTGGCCCACTTATGGGGTGAAGAAAGGAAAGGAAAGTGAAAAGTGAAAAGGAGAGGTGAATTTTTATATTTTATAACACTTACACAAGACTATTTTTAGCTTTAGTTTTCGGTGTTTTTTAAACCGAAAATAAATGGGATGGAATGGAGGTAGAAGAAGAGGGTGGGTGTTGATGAAAGTTGTGAACTAGTCACAAAGTAGTGATAAAGAGAAAAGAAAAGAAAAGACAAGAAAATGAGAAAAGTGTAGAAAAGTTATAGTCAGTTCTGCAACTAACTATAGATTTCTTTCAAAATCTGAAAGAGGGAGTATCAGTCTCGACGTTTCGGGCAGTGTGCTCTGTCCGTCATCCGGAGAATAACTCGAAGAAACTAACGAGCGCGCCGGGTATTTATGTGATCCGAAGGGATCCGAAATAACCCGAGAGTGTCCGAAATCAGCCAATAGGAATAGAGCGTTTCGGCGCGAATGTGCTGTGTGCACTTGAGCGTGAAACAGCTGAATAGGTGCGAAAGTGCGGCGCGAATGCGCGGTGTGCACTGGAGCGTGAAACGGCGCGAAAGTGCGGCGTATTCAATTCCCCGAGCTTTCGGGTAGGTCGTCGTCCCGTGTGCGTTGTGCGTGGTGGTGCTGCCGGTGTGTGTGGTGAAGAAGTGGCATCCAGATATCGTTGATCACAAGTCCGCTCTCCTGTGGTACCGTGTCGTGTTGAAGAATCTCGTTGGCTTCTCTCACGCGCCGGGTGTGCCAGTGCTTAATGGATGTGATGAGTTCTGCGTTGGACCAGTCGATGCGATGATTCTGTTGCTGAGCATGTTTGACGATAGCTGATTTCTCCCACTCGTTCCGTCTAAAGCTGGTCTGGTGTTCCTTGAGTCTGGTCCTAAGGCTTCTTCCGGTTTCTCCAACGTAGAACTGACCGCATTCACACGGTATCTTGTAGACTCCTGGTTGAGTGTCCGGCGGCTTCCTGTCTTTGTGGGTGAAGAGGTTGGAGTGCAGCTTACCTGAAGATCGGTGCCTGACCTGGATGTTGACGTTCTTGAGAATCCGCTGAATCTTGTGAGAAGCTTGTCCTATGTAAGGGAGAAAAACTGAAGCTAAATGTGGCGGAGCAGGAGTGCGCGGACGAGGTAGAGATGTCTTCACCTTTCGAGGAGGGTATCCGTTGATGCTGGTGAGCGCTGTCTTGATGTGCTGAAGCTCTTGTTGAAGGTGTTCCTCGTCGCTGATGTCGTGTGCTCGCCGGATGAGAGTACTGGATACTGACTGTAAAACAGAAGGGTGATGAAACGATTTATAATTGAGGTACCTGTCCGTGTGCGTCGGTTTCCGGTAGACTTGGTGTGATGCCTTTCCCTCAGCTGTCCTTGTAATGCGTACGTCTAGAAATGGGATGGAAAGATCCTGCTCTATCTCCATGGTGAACTTGATGCTTGGGTGCCTGTGATTAAGATGGTAAAGAAATTCCTGGAGATCAGTTCTGCTGTGCTGCCACACGACGAAAATATCATCAACATATCTAACCCATAATTTGGGGCAGAGAGTCGATGTTTGAAGTTTGAAGTGCCCCGTAGAGCTGGATTGAATGTTCTTTGAATGTTTCCATGGTGAGAGTGTACTAATAAATACTATTTAGAAAATAGCAAAACTTTTCACTTTCCTTTCTTTTCTTCACCCCATAAGTGGGCCAATTATCCGAAAGAATACAACCACATGGTGTTACCGAAAGTTTTGCTATTTTCTAAATAGTATTTATTAGTACACTCTCACCATGGAAACATTCAAAGAACATTTAATCCAGCTCTACGGGGAGCAGATTGTTCTAGCTTCGAGGAGACTACAGCGTGATTTCATCAAGCAAGCCAAGCTTTTCAATCACCTAACTTTCCTGAAACGTTGCCGAAATTCCCAGATCATTCCTAAAGGTCTTCGTCTCAAGTCACCTATTCATTCCAGCCGAGCAGAACGCATCATCAAGGAAGCAAGCATGGCCCTCACCAGAGAACGGATCAGCCACACCAGAGAGCAGCTACACGTCGTTACCCAAGACATCGACTCACTCCAGATTCTACTACAAGGAAAGCTGAGCCAAGAAGACTTCAAGAAGATTGGGGCATTTAACGACGAAATCTACAAGAAGACCTTTAATAGGTCTAGGGCCAAGCAGCTCCGGAAATTTAGCACATTGCACCCTACTAGAGAACAACCAGCGGATACGTCAGCACCAGCCAGGAGGAAGACTGTCATCAACCTCAGCGATCGGAGCCTCTCTGAAGACGAACACAAAGTTTTACAACTTGGTCTCAATTTTGCTGTGGCACCTAAGAAAATTCCTTTCGCAGAGGTCATTCAGCAAATTGAGCCTAATCTTCGTGTTTTGAACAAGACAACAGCTGACAGCGTTAGATTTCAAGTTTCACAGGTTCTCTCTACTGCCAAGCCACCTAGAGCCAACATCAACAAGGACGAACGAGCTGCCATCCAAGGACTTCGTAGGGATCCATCCATCCACATTCTCAAGGCCGACAAGGGAAACGCAACAGTCATCATGCGACAGGACGAATACGACAGCAAGATGGAGAGCCTCCTCAACACTTCAACCTACACCAAACTGTCCAGAGATCCGACGGCTGCTACAGAAAGGAGAATCAACGAGAAATTGCTGAAACTTCATCGAGAGGACATCATACCCAAGCCGTTATACTTCAAGCTTCGATGTTTGTCATTAACCTGCCCTGTGATCTTTGGACAACCTAAAATACACAAGCCAGATACGCCACTTAGGCCCATCGTCGCAACAAGGGGATCTCCGACATACGACACGGCTCGACATCTTGCTACGATTCTTCAACCACTTGTTGGGAACTCATCTCACCACATCGCCAACTCCAAGCATTTCATTGAGAAACTCAACGCAATTCAAATCTGTCCTACAGATACGCTTGTCAGCTTTGATGTTGAATCTCTCTTCACCAATGTTCCTGTTTCAGAAGCCTGCAGTATCATCCGACAGAGACTAGAGGAAGACGACGCCCTACCAGAACGGACAGCTATGTCTCCAGAGCACATCCAGGATCTACTTCTCACATGCCTCAACTCGACTTCATTCCAGTGGCGTAACTCTTTTTACAAACAGGTTGAAGGAGCAGCAATGGGGTCACCTCTCTCCCCTAACGTCGCCAACATCTACATGGAGGAATTTGAGACAGCAGCACTTCAAACATCGACTCTCTGCCCCAAATTATGGGTTAGATATGTTGATGATATTTTCGTCGTGTGGCAGCACAGCAGAACTGATCTCCAGGAATTTCTTTACCATCTTAATCACAGGCACCCAAGCATCAAGTTCACCATGGAGATAGAGCAGGATCTTTCCATCCCATTTCTAGACGTACGCATTACAAGGACAGCTGAGGGAAAGGCATCACACCAAGTCTACCGGAAACCGACGCACACGGACAGGTACCTCAATTATAAATCGTTTCATCACCCTTCTGTTTTACAGTCAGTATCCAGTACTCTCATCCGGCGAGCACACGACATCAGCGACGAGGAACACCTTCAACAAGAGCTTCAGCACATCAAGACAGCGCTCACCAGCATCAACGGATACCCTCCTCGAAAGGTGAAGACATCTCTACCTCGTCCGCGCACTCCTGCTCCGCCACATTTAGCTTCAGTTTTTCTCCCTTACATAGGACAAGCTTCTCACAAGATTCAGCGGATTCTCAAGAACGTCAACATCCAGGTCAGGCACCGATCTTCAGGTAAGCTGCACTCCAACCTCTTCACCCACAAAGACAGGAAGCCGCCGGACACTCAACCAGGAGTCTACAAGATACCGTGTGAATGCGGTCAGTTCTACGTTGGAGAAACCGGAAGAAGCCTTAGGACCAGACTCAAGGAACACCAGACCAGCTTTAGACGGAACGAGTGGGAGAAATCAGCTATCGTCAAACATGCTCAGCAACAGAATCATCGCATCGACTGGTCCAACGCAGAACTCATCACATCCATTAAGCACTGGCACACCCGGCGCGTGAGAGAAGCCAACGAGATTCTTCAACACGACACGGTACCACAGGAGAGCGGACTTGTGATCAACGATATCTGGATGCCACTTCTTCACCACACACACCGGCAGCACCACCACGCACAACGCACACGGGACGACGACCTACCCGAAAGCTCGGGGAATTGAATACGCCGCACTTTCGCGCCGTTTCAAGCTCCAGTGCACACCGCGCATTCGCGCCGCACTTTCGCACCTATTCAGCTGTTTCACGCTCTAGTGCACACAGCACATTCGCGCCGAAACGCTCTATTCCTATTGGCTGATTTCGGACACTCTCGGGTTATTTCGGATCCCTTCGGATCACATAAATACCCGGCGCGCTCGTTAGTTTCTTCGAGTTATTCTCCGGATGACGGACAGAGCACACTGCCCGAAACGTCGAGACTGATACTCCCTCTTTCAGATTTTGAAAGAAATCTATAGTTAGTTGCAGAACTGACTATAACTTTTCTACACTTTTCTCATTTTCTTGTCTTTTCTTTTCTTTTCTCTTTATCACTACTTTGTGACTAGTTCACAACTTTCATCAACACCCACCCTCTTCTTCTACCTCCATTCCATCCCATTTATTTTCGGTTTAAAAAACACCGAAAACTTAAGCTAAAAATAGTCTTGTGTAAGTGTTATAAAATATAAAAATTCACCTCTCCTTTTCACTTTTCACTTTCCTTTCCTTTCTTCACCCCATAAGTGGGCCAATTATCCGAAAGAATACAACCACATGGTGTTACCGAAAGTTTTGCTATTTTCTAAATAGTATTTATTAGTACACTCTCACCATGGAAACATTCAAAGAACATTTAATGATAGATCTGTTTTATTCTCTTGTTTTACCACACATTGATTTTTCTTGTACAGTATGGGGAAGCTATGCCCAAGCAAATATTTCACGTATCCAACGATTGCAAAACAAATACGCTCGAATGGTTCTTGGCATGGATTTATTCACATCGGCAAGTTTTCTATTAAGCACTTTAAATTGGCAGTCAGTTAAGCAAAGAATCCGGTATCAACAAACGGTACTTGTATTCAAAATCCTCCATGGGCAAGCTCCCCGTTACATAAATACCTTAATACAACGCAGAGATGTTAACTATACAACCCGTTACGCAACCCGCAGCCCGTTATTTGTTCCCACACCTAGAACTGAATACATGAAAAGATCAATCTGCTATTGTGGTAGTTAACTCTTTAACAGCCTTCCAATCACTGTTCACTGTTGTAATAGTCTCACAAAATTTAAATCAGATGTGCGTCGTATAAGCTACACCTGGGCACTGCGTTAGGCCGGGGGGGGGGGGGGGGTCACTCACTCACTTACATTTGTGTGACTTTTTTTTTCCTTCTTCAAATGTGTTTTTGTGTTAGTCTTTGTTATTGTTATCTTTGATCTTTGTATTAATTGTATTTGAATGTTACATATTTTGTTATGTTTACGTGATTTGTATCACAGGGCTCTTTGGAAAGAAGTCCTCGAGACTGAAAGGACTACCCTGTCTAAATAAAACGTGAAATAAAAATAAATAAATAAATAAATCTAACGTTAGGTTACCGGCACATTTATTAATTTTCCGTGGCTATAGTAGCAGCAGCTGCGCAGTACTGCTAATGCTACATGCATAGCATGTAGTGCATAAGAACGTTAAGCGCGTCAAGATGAAAACGCAGCGCGACTCTCCACTAGATCAGCTTTTTAAGACATCATTTATTAGTTTATCTTAGTTGTATAGTAGGCAGGGCAGTGCGGTCATTACTAAATTGATCTAGTTTAGTGAATGCAGCTGTCCGCCATACAGTTTTGCTTTGACGTTGATAGATAAATAAACAATAAACAGTAGAAACATGCAGTAGTAGTCCGACGCTCCGCATCCGATATGACTGTAGCCTATCCTATAAAGTACGTAGTACTGCAGCGCACATATCAGCTAGCTACTCGATCGCGCGCTATTGGAAGAGCAGACGCCGGAATTCACGTGAATAAAATCGCGATTTTTCTGCTGTGTGTGTTCTCATTTCAAAAAATCGGTGTGAAGTTAAAAAAAATCGCGCTCTGAATTGCGAAATTTCATGCGAAGTTTCGGACGGCTGTTGGCACGGTTGCTAGGCAACATTAACCCTAACTTCACCCTAATTTTTCAAGTCCAATAAGAATGGTCATTAGGGCCATTCTCATTGGAGTTAAGAAATCGCGAAGTTAGAAAAAAAAATCTCTAGCTCATTTGAATGAAAATGTTATCTTTTATTGTAAGTTTCCGTTACGGAAAACCAAAAGATTACATTTTTCCTAAGTCCCTGAGATAGAATAAAATGTTTCCTATGTTCGTTCTCGGAATACCCCCCCCCCCCCCCCCCCCCCCCCCCAGTTCTAGAGCTCCATTTAGCAATATATTTTTAATAAATATTACACTGACAGGTTCGCATACGTATACATGATAAACATATGATAAAACATGGCGGATGCGTTTTTGTGATATATATTACACAATAGTAACAAAGAAAAAAGAGAATTCTAATGAAATTAAAGAAAATGTACTGTATTGGGAAGACAAAATAATTCCAAAAGGTGATCGTGAGCAATCTTTTTGTCAATGGTCTTAAATTTATGTATTGTCCATTTTAGAAACTTGTTGAAATAGTAGTTAGTGATGAAATCTCAAATCAACAAATGATCGGGCCGAACATTTTGAGGATTTGTGATTTATGAAAAATGACTTGATTTTGATATAAAAACGGAAAAATGCTAAACGTTCAGAACGCGTATTGTATAACAGATAAGGCCCTTTACTATTTATTCGTTTATCAGGGCTACGTCCATTGGGGACTTAGTTTAAATAAATCCATATCAAGTCCTTTTACGCCTTTTGGACCCTTGCGCGCGCCAATGCTCAGCGGCGCACGCACAGTCGCGCAAGCGCAGCCCGGGTAGGGCTAGCTATACGCTAGGGCGCGCGCGGCGGCCGTGGCCGGCCACTGCGTGCCTGTTAAGCACTGCTCTGCATTTTGTTCTTGTTTTTTACAGCAAACTGTATGTGGACATGGCCTTGCCCTAAATCATACTGTTGCTGCCATAAATGTCTCCTAGATCTATTCATTGAATTCCATAGCCCACTTAGCCTGACCAGAGCGTTGTGTGCATGCATGCAGTATTCAACCAGAACCAGAACTAGATCTACATTAGATCTAGACCGATAATAATTGTCTAACCTCGCTCGCTAGAATAGCTATAGGGTGCGCGCTGCAGTGCAATGCATGCAGTGCGTGCCAGCGCGGCCGGCCCGGGCACGGCCGGCGATTGGTTTTTTTCCGTACCGCTAACGCGTCAGATCGGCTAATTGTATTGCGCAGAGCGACTTGAAAGAGGCCATTGTTCATGCAAACGCAGTACGCATATTTCGCTAGCGCTGCAGCGCATATACGTACACATCGCGTACGGTACATGTTTGTGTCCCCTTGTACTACATGGGGTGTATACAAACATCGGAAAGAAAACATTGTATATTTTTTGTTAACTCTTTGTATGAGATAATGATAGTTTAATTAATAAGTAAAGGCAAAAATGTGGTTTATTCGATTTGAAAGCAATGTTAACTTCATCATTACCAGCCAGGTACGGTCTTTTATATTGTTACCCAGAAGGAAAAAAACAGTTGCGACTAGACCAGGTTAGAGTAGTTGATTCCAACTGGTAATTGACCCGTTGGACCAGTTGATCGGACCAGTTGGAAAAACTTTAAAATGAAGTTGGGATCGAGGTTAATCCTAGTGTAATCTTACCCTACGATAATCCTATCCTAACATCTTTGACTATTTCATCATGGGTCCATGATTTCATCAACTGAGCTCCACTTCTATCCGAAGTATAAACTAACTTACGTCAAATCAGATTTCTTTCAGCCACTATAAACTTAGATATTTCTCGGTGGAGCGCATGCAAATCGATAGGCATTTCATATATTTATCTGGTGCTTTGAAGTGCAATTCACTTTTGAATGTTTGCACTTGTAAACATTATTCAGTCAGGAGTCGAAAATTCTGCCACAATTTGATACATGTTACACAAACATGAATATTCATGAGCATCCCAGGTAGAAAATTGGGAATAAACTGGAACAACATCACTAACTGGGTTAACAATTAGCAATAGTTTAATTTATATACTTATTAGGGTTATCCTTTAAGATGTACTTACGACTGGACTAAATAATGATTAGGTCACACCAGATTATATAGGATTAGTCTAATAAGTTTTTTTTCAACTGGTTTTCCAACTGGTTTAACTGGTTTTTCCAACTGTTTTTTTTCCAACTGGACCAGTACTCTCATTTCAATTTCCATGGTTGCCTTTTGATTCAACTGGACCAGTTTCAACTGTTTTGTTTTCAACTGGTGTCCAACTGGGTTTCCAACTGGTGTTTAACTGGACCAGTAATCCCATGTTAATTTCTGTTTCACCTGGACCAGTTGCAACTGGCGTTCTCTACTGGTGTAACTGGAATTTCATTTTCAGACCAGTTATCAACTGGTGTACGCAAGCGGAAATAGCGTACATCATACAGATTACAGACCAGTTAGCAAGTGGTGCAACTGTTCATAAAGGACTAATTCCAGTTACATTCTGTGAACTGACCGCTCGCTGTACATCTGAGACCAGTAAGAATCAACTGGAACCAGTTGATTTTTACTGGTACCAGTTGATTTCAACTGGAACCAGTAACTGGTCCCAACTGGTCCCAACTGGTTTCCTTCTGGGTACCACTACCAGTGTTATACACGACCATGTAAACAATTAACACCGAACTTCCATAATTCGCTCGGTATAGTGTCTTGCTATTACCATACCACAAGTATTACACGCACCATAAACTTATCATCACCAACACTCAGATCACAATATGTCATAATTCAAAACACACACACAAAATAGTATGTTCACAGATTACCAAATGAGTTCAAATTTTACTCCATCAATTAAATGAAAGGTTTAGCATTCAATTTAGGGCTATATTAGGGATTATATTTCAGACATAAGGATTAAGAAATATGTAGGTATCTTTTAGTTTTTGCTGAATTAGATGCATGTTCAGCTTATTCAATTGGAATGATGCAAGGAGTGAAGTGAATTGTTAAATGTCTCTGCCATACAATGTATTATCAATTTTGGACTTAGCAATTAAAGATTGATTTTGGGATATGCAACTCCATGCGACCTTCAGGTATTAAACGGCTGATTGGACAAGTTTGAAACGCCCCATGCATGTTAATGTCACTATAAATTTTGAAGTCTAGATGTTCAGATTTTCAACAAAGCAGCACACTCTACGCAAAGGTTCTATGACAGATGTTTATACTAATCTTCATATTGTGAACGATTTGAGCTGATTTCATTCAGTTTGTCGTTTTCTGACGTGCAAATCCTACTCTGTCTTTAATACCCAGGACAGTGCAGTTCATTATAATTATCACAGACATAGGTAGCGTAACTTCTGACATTTGACCTTGAATGCCATGAAATTCACCAAAACCAAATGGGATTAAATTAAGATACTTTAAGAAATATGCCTATAATGCTTCCATTTCCTCGTTTACTAAACTCGTGTTTGACTTTTGACCTCTATTAACTTGTAGAAATATTTCCCATTTTCTCTATTGCTAAACTTCTCTCCAAAACAAATCAACAGACTCTTAAAAGTCAAAACTGGGCCTGGAATTTGCCATAACCATTGACCTTTAACATATTGCTCACTTTGCAGAAAATGTCTGTTGTCCATTGTTATCGCGTCAAGTCACAACATAACGTTTTTGTAAAAGCAACATAGACTAACGTTACATGTATCACTGTGTATTCTGTTCTATTAAATGTTAGAATCTAACGGTATAGTATTCACGACACTCTAACATAGGCCTATTCTGAATGAATTTTTTAGAATAGATCTAAAGCCATGTCTGCAAAGTGGACATGAATATCTTAGCAACGAAGCAAGAGTGAACAGTGTGACCACATAAGAGCTATTAGTGTGTCGACTGCATTCGAGTATACTTCCAACTGAACAGTATAGTACAAATCTCTGAGCGCTCGAGCTCAAACAAACGGCTGCATGCGCTATGGGTTGTATGCAAGCACGTACGTGATCGCACACATAGGCCCAGCACAGTAGTCTTCATTTAATAGTCTATATAGGAATACTGACAGTTATTTCATTGACAATGGAACTCCATACGACGGTATATGAATAACAATGAGATGTAAGGCAAAGAGGCTCCTCTTTTATCAGTGCAGAAGTATATGGAACTATGTTTAGACAGAGTCATAAAAGCTATCAATGGGGGGTATCAACGTGAATGAAAAATAAATACAGCTAGCCAGTACGCTGATGTTACTATGAAAGCAAAAGAAAACAACCTTAAAACGTAATGAAACTCGATGAGGTCGATTTCAATTAACTTAAACTAAATTACAGACGTTATATTTTGTATTTGATTTAATGTTTCTATTGGAAACAGGTGTACGGAATATATTTGAATTCTTTTTTTAAACAGAACTAAAAAAAATAGTGAAGATCTTTCGAAATCCGTTTTCACAGTAAAGTGAGGCTATAAAATACATTCTATCAAAAGTTGTTGCAATGCCGTTAAGATTGGTCGATTGAGAATAATGTAACAGCAAGTGCCACAACACAGACTAAATATTGACAGATTACAGCCGTTAGTATTAAAACATATATCGCAGCGTTCTTTGGTCAAAAAGCGTTCCGCAAAAACAACCAAAAAAGACATAACCCATAGTGCATTATCCGAATCTTGTTAATGTATGTCTATATTTCTTTATCTATATCTACTTTTGCTCCTGTATAATAAATTTTTATATGTGAAAAAAAAAATTGAATTCTTTTCGATACCTCCTGCAATGAAAAAGAAACATAGTTTTGACGGAATTCATGTTGGTTCAGAATTACACCTTTACCATGTACGTTATTATGCACACTTCAATAAATGTACAAGTTATGAATTTTCCTTCTTATAATGTCTTCTTCAAGTGCTATCTGCTCTCAGCAGTTCGGCTACCATGGACCGCCACCTTTTCCC
This sequence comes from Arbacia lixula, assembly GCA_963669155.1. Classification (NCBI taxonomy): domain Eukaryota; kingdom Metazoa; phylum Echinodermata; class Echinoidea; order Arbacioida; family Arbaciidae; genus Arbacia; species Arbacia lixula. Next base: position 523,517 of record CAVLGW020000001.1, read on the forward strand.
GCTCATGTGCCCTGTTACACCCACAAATGTAATAATCGCCCACAAATGGAATAACGCCCACCAATGTAATAACACTTTACCCACAAATGTAATAATTTCACCCACAAATGTAATAATGCACTTTACCCACAAATGTAATAATTTTCAACCACCCACAAATGTTATAATCACTTTACCCACAGATGTAATAATTTTTAGGGGATGTTTTGTCGAATTTCTTCAAAACTGAAACCCTGTACTGATGCATCGGTGTAGCGCGCAGTCTTTATTCCAGACCCAATTATAGGCCCTATCATCTTCTCTCTGTGAAATAACCTGAGAATCGAGCCTAGTCTTTGTTCCTGACCCAATTATTTCAAGAATAAGAGTGTAGTTTCTTCTGCAGACCCAATTATTTCATTTTTTTTAAATCTTCAAAACTAAGGCCCGATCATCTTATTCTTGTAAAATAACATGAGAATCGAACCTAGTCTCTACTCCAGACCCGATAATTTCAAAAATAAGAATGTAGTCTTTTATCCAGACCCTATAATTTCATTATTTGAATCTTCAAAACCAAGGCCCGATCATCTTATTCCTGAGGGATAACCTGAGAATCGAGTCTAGTCTTTCCTCTAAACCCGATTATTTAAAAAATAAGAGCGTAGGCTTTTCTGCATACCCATTTAATTCATTTTCTTACTCTTCAAAACCAAGGCCCCATCATCTTATTCTTGTGGAGTAACATGAGAATCAACCAAGTCTTTCCTCCAGAACCGGTTATTTTAAGAATAAAAAACAAATAAAATAAACTTGAAAACTAAGATCGCACTATCTGCCAACTAAGGCCCTAAAAATAAAGCAATGGTATAGAGGGTAGTCTTTCCGCCAGACCTGTTCAATTAAAAAATAAGAAAGAATCATCAAATCTCTAAGACCCTCCCAACAAACACAAAACGTTTTTTTTTTTTTTTTAGGTCCTGTACGTCTTCGTCCTCAATGAATGTATAACGTCAAAGTTTGGACTTTTTCAAGTTTTTTGAGAACGTATAAAAAACGTTTTTAAACTTTACAAACTTAAACCTTTTGTACGTAGCGTTTACAGAATGATTTTAAAAAGGTCCAGTTCAATAAAGCAACTAATATAAAATACACAAAGAAATAAATCACTATATTTATGTCATTATTTAAATGTCAGTATTAAGATGTAATTTTGACGTCAATGTTACAATATCAATATAATGTGATTACATGACCAACATATCTGCACTTGTTGTATGGCCATAATATGACGTAATATTTACGTCAATACGATGTCTTTAAAGACCAACTAATTTTAATCCCATCCTCTATCAGTCTAATCCTAAGCTTATAGCATAAATTTATACCGGCAGTTGTTTACTATCACTTCAAGCAATTGCTGCTCACCCAACTGGAACAGTATGTTACTTTAAAACCTATCTGATGTTCATAAATATCCATGCATGCATTAGGCTATTGACTTGTGTCATATTTTTGCACATTTGAATAGATAACCAGCATATAACTAGAAAGAATGAATATTTAAGCATACATTCCAAAAAGCGTTTTGAAATTTAGACATTAAAAACATAAATGCCACCTAATTGAGTGCAATATTTTGTAGAGCATATTACCGTAGTACTAGTGAGGGTGTTAAAATACAACAGGAGCAGGGTATGTTAAGAAATGGTTAGGATAGGATCAGTATAGGATTAGGGTTATGTGTGCGTATGTATGCATGTATGATTAGTCGTGTGAGATAAATTTTAAAGGTTTGTAAACGTTCTTAAAACATTTGCAGAGCATGTGGACGTTTAGAAAGACCTTCTACTAACGTTGCATGCATGTTTTTAAAGGTTTTCTCGACGTTCCTAAAAACATTTCAGTGCATTTCAAGGTTTTAACAACTTTCCAAACGTTTCTGCACACATCCATAATATATTTAAAACGTTTTCAAAAGGTTTTAGGATGTCTCGAGCTTTCTAAAGTTTTTTAAAGTGTTTTTTTTTTGTCCTTTTAACGTTTAAATCACGGATTAAAACGTCTAAAACCTAAGACATTTTGACGTCTATCAAACGTTTTCATAAAACGTCCAAGAAACCTAGTACTTGGAACGTCTTCAAGCCGTTTTTAAAACGTTTCTTTTTTGTCAGCTGGGCTATTATCTCATACCTGTTTTTTCTTTTTTCTTTTCAATTACGTACTTTGAGCATGTACAAAAGGTGGATTTAGTGCATTTTTAAGTACTCATCAGTGTCATCATCATTTCTTGGCGATGCATGGCATCGCTTAACATTGTTACATATGTGGAACAACACGTCGCAAATAAATGATTGTTCGATGGTCACACGAACTGACGAATCAGTCCAAATGGTCATATAATACAGAAACGAGGAGCCGATGTGATGGATCGTTGATCATATCGATTTGTTGAGTACAAAAAACGCTCCTATTTTCAGCACAGAAATACAAGGTTTTACGCACAGGTTATGCATCACTGTCCTCGCACCGCGAATGATCGCGCTGTTCAAGAGGGAGCTACGGACTGCTACATTATATGATAGGGGTATTCATTGCACACACTCTAGCGCTACTACATCCGTTGCGCTCATTGTCACACCCCGGATTGTCATCTTCTCAGTCGTATTTTAACTCAACTGTTCCTTATTACTTGTCATTTTCCTTTCCCTTTTTCTCTTATCTTTATTGTGGTCTTCCTGTTTTGTAAATGCATCTGTCTTTCCTTTGATTTTCTGTGTATCTAGTTTGTTCACTTTTGACTTCTTTGCCGGCATCTCTCTAATATACATCATGTGATACACACAAAATATTTTGACAAATACGCAAACACACATGTAGACTCGTACATCTACAAAATACATGTACAGAGGAAACACATATGCACGTATGAGAATGCACACACACACACACACACACACAAACACACACACACATACACACGCACACACATGCGACATCACATTTATTTGACACACATTAATTCATAGCAATTTTAAACTTATTACACTGTATCCCAAAATCCACAGGAATACATACATGCACAGACACACAGACACATACATACAAAAAAAAACACACACACACACAACACATTCATATTGGTGGGTATATAATAAGGGAAAACAGAAAAATATATATAACATTCAAGAATTTATTCATCCATTAAAGCAATCAAATGATAGTTCATCGACACATACGGTGTCGGTGGGGTCATTCCATTCAACATCACTTTCCTTCATATAATTGTTATCAGTACACACTTATGAGCGTAACAATCAACTCAAGCCGTAATGGCAAAAAAGGTCAATCGGCCATTTAAAGTGCAATATCACCTTAAGTTCAGAAAACTGTAGGAATTATTCATTAGAATTAAAACATCAACTGTACTAGTAATAGATCAAATGTCATGTTGATTTTCGCCGATTTCAGCAAAGTTAAAGAGTACCTTACAAATTGTTTATATGTTCACTCTACACTGGATTGTTACCTTTTATTGTTATTATCTGCTCTTTGACATGCTCATGTGGATCCGCTTTCTTCATGGCGCTTGGGATGGACACGATCCTTTCTTTTGGGATATTTTCATCGTAATGAGAAGGCCATCCAATGTAGTGAACTTTATTTTCTGCAAGTATTTCTAGGTCCCACAATTTTGAAGAAGACCATAATTGTTGCTTCTTCCTGTAATTTAATTTCACTTTTGAGTCTGTAGTATAGATACTTCTGTCCACCGTTGATCTAAGCTGATCACGAGGCCTCAGTTCCATTCCTGTTAATTGAAAAAAAAAAACAAGTGTTAAGTTGACATTTTTTTTGCTGCTTAAATTATCTGAGCTATTGTCCATTGATCTACATGATTTTCTTTACTTTCATTAGTTATACTACACCTGCAATGTAGACTGTGTACACAGTGCAAATAGAGTACACCTGAATTGTTTTGTTTATTTTTGATAAAGCTTTGAACATGATTTACGACTACGAGCACGCGCACCCCTTCACAAAAGTAGGTTAGGCCCAACAACAACGTACTGTACTGTTTACGCGTAGTGCAGTGTGGTACATCGATCAGCGCAGCTTAAACTGAAATTGAAAGAAAAAACTTAAGTCTTCAGCAAGCTTCCTGATAATTACAACTGGCATTGTCAATAACAATGAATCATTCGAAATTAATGCCTATGATATGAAAAAGGGTTATATCGATTTTAATTTTATCCCCCTACTCCAGAATCTGTCGTAACTTTTATGACAATTGAAGCTGTGAATACCGGATTAAGAATTTGATTGCCGGGGTTTCCGCGTTGTCTACAATACATGAACAAATATGAAGTCTAAATTAGTTCTCGTCGGCCAAGCCCAGGCAAGATGTCTAACTTTCAAATCTACTTTAGATTTACATTATAGTCAAAATTCTTTAGACGAAGGTCCACAAAACATGCCAGATGATTGCTTACCAGTTATAAGATCCTGTGTCCACGGCCTTTATCGAAATTCAAATCAATCGGTCTTCCAAACTTCCACAAAAGTGTCAAGGTGATCGCGTTCGTGAAGTCAAAGACTGCTGCTGCATTACGCGCGCTAGCGCTACAATGTACAGTATCGTATGCATTCACGCGCTGGATTTGCCAGGCAGATAAGCCATACCAGGAGCCATCCAATTGGGAATGGTGTTAGAAAAGTGAAAAGTGACAGCGGTTTTTTTCATCCAATCAAAATCATTCTTTGATTTTTACCAACTACAGAACAGTCTTGAATTTATCTTTTTTTAACAGGTTCTAATATGATGTCTGCAATTATTTACGACGGTTTGAAAATGCACAACTACACGCGATCTGGGGCTTGACCGTAGACTTTATGTACAAACGGATCACAAAAATTATCAAACAAGTTCTTAAAAACCTCAAAAGTGACAGAACTTAATTTCCAACAAAGTGAATGAAAATTATATCATGTTCAAGGGGAGAATCTGCTCTAGCCTGTATTGTTTTAACAGATCAGAATGTTAACGCGTTTGGAAGGTATCTCGGTAATTCCATTAAAGAGTTGATTTTTTTCCTGTGATCCCCATAGGAAATTAATTACGCGCAGCGCGCCTGGTGTAAAAGGAGCGCAAACAAATCGATATGTCGTGGACGATTTTTTTTTAATTTTTGTAAATATTCTTAAGCCCACAAATATCCTGGAATTCAATGGGAAAAAGAAGAAATCGAATAAGTGACCATAAAAGATTACTGCAATTGTTGGTGAAATTGTTGCATGTGGAGGTAAAATGTTATTATATTTGTTGTTCATATTACATTTGTGGGTGAACGAGACACCCACAAATGTAATAACTCCCACAAATGTAGTAACACTTTACCCACAAATGTAATAGTTTCAACCACAAACGTAGTAGCTCCCTTTATCAACAAATGTAGTGATTTTGAATCGCCCAAATTTTATCTAATTACTTTGTTTCTATACGACCATTGAATTAGACCATTATAATATAGGCATAGATGATTGAAAGAATAGTCGACAGTCAACGTAAGAATCGGTTCCACCTCTGTGCGTTATATACAAGTATATGTATTATTTTGATTGATTCGTCAGTTTGTGTGACCGCCGACCATAAATAGTTGGTTCTTCTTGTAATTTGTTCATATCTGTGTGATAGCCTGATGAGCTGCAGATCGAAAAGCTTCGTTATCAAACGTTTGAAAATACCTTGTGATAATATGATGGGGTCTTAGATTTTGAGATGTCTTTTCAAAATTTTTAAATAAGTGGGTCTGGAGTAAAAACAATGCTCTAAACATGTGCTTTATTACGGGGTCTTAGTTAGGAGGATTGTTTGGTCTTTGATTTTATATTTCTGTTTTGTGTTTGAATATGTTTTACTTTTGAAAAAAAACGGGTCTGAAAGAAAGACTAAGCACGATTCTCATTCCACACGAATGAGATGACAGGTTCTTAGTTTTGACGTTTTTTTTCTCTTTCAAAAACTGGATCTGGAGTAAAGGCTACCTTTAGTGTTGACATTATCTCACAGGAATAAGATCATGATGGTCTTTTTTTTTAAGGTTTCAAAAATGAATGAAATGGGTCGGGAGAAAAGACTATGCATTTATTCGTGAAATAACAGGATCTGAAGGAAAGACTACGCCCTAACTTTTGAAATAACCAGGTTTGGAGGAAAGACTAGAAACGATTCTCATGTTATTCCACGGGAAAAAGATGACGAGGCCTTGGTTTTGAAGATATAGAAAGTTAATTAATTGGGTCTGGAGAAAAGACTACGCTCTTACTTTTGAAATAACCGAGTCTGGAGGAAAGACTAATAACGATTCTTACCTTATTCCACAGGAATAAGATGATGGGGCCCTAGTTTCGAAGATTTAGATAATTAATCAAATGGGTCTGCAGAAAAGAGTATCTTACTTTTGAAATAACCGGGTCTGGATAAAAGAATAGGCTCGACTCCATGTTATTCCGCAAGAATGAGATGATAGGGCTTCGGTTTTGCAGATTTTAAAAAAATGAAATAATTGCATCTGGAGAAAAGACTACGCTCTTATTTTTTAAATAACCGGGTCTGGACGAAGGACTAGGCTTGATTCTCATGTTACTCCATAAAAATAAGATGACGGGGTCTGAGCTCTTAAGTTTTAAGAAATGAATTAAACGGTTCTGGAGAAAAGACTATGCTCTTATTTTCTAAAAAAAAAAAAAAGGATCTGGTGGAAAGACTATGCTCGATTCTCATGTTTTTCACAAGAATAAGATGATGGGGCCTTCGTTTTGAAGATTTAAAAAAAATGAAATAATTGGGTCTGGAAAAAGACTATGCTCTTATTTTTTGAAATTCTCGGGTCTGGAGGAAAGAATATGCTCCATTCACACGTTATTTCACAGAGAGAAGATGATCGGGCCTATAATTGGGTCTGGAATCAAGACTGCGCGCTATACCGATGCATCAGTACAGGGTTTCAGTTTTTAAGAAATTAGACAAAATATCCCCTAAAAGTCGTTACATTTGTGGGTAAAGTGATTATTACATTTGTGGGTAAAGTGTTATTACATTTGTGGGCGTTATTACATTTGGGGGCGTTATTACATTTGGGGGTGTAACATGCCCCCCTGACACATTCTCCGAAACTCAGCCTCATCCACTCCTTAAAGGGTCACGTCACTTAGCTTTTGTGGCGCGTTATCGTTTATAGAGGGCGCTGCAATCGACGGCGTTGGTGTGGAGCGTGGCCCAGTTCGGTTAACATTCGGGAATCTCCGTATAACTTCGGCAAACAAGCACGCAATTGTAGTTCATGTTGTGTACATGCACCAAAGCGTGTCAAAGACTGCTGCCTGTGAGCACTCACGCACGAGATCAACGCTAACACAGTTTTGTAGATTTTGAGTGTGGGGGAGTGCCGGCACGCGATTTTTTTTTTCGTTATGTTAACGCGTCACATCGGCTAATTTTATTCCTCAGAGCGACTTGATTGCAGGCCGTTGTCGATACAGGTAGGCAGTACGCATGCGCGTGGACTAAGATTTCTGTACGTAAGCGATGATCGCCGAATGCAGTGTGCACTAGAGGTGGATACAATAAAGCTTTATACACCTCTCGGAGTGTGCATTAGTAGATCTTGCAATCTATGGAATTCCATACTTTATCTATGTATTTAAAGGACAATCCCATTGTTATTGATTTAACAATTCCCTCTCTTGTACAAAGCTATAAGCAATATGGAAATCCATCATTAATGGGTAAAGTACTTAGTAAAGTAGATCTGACTAGACTAAAGGTCTATGCTTTTCCTTTATAAACTTTTGAAAATTTACAAATATAAAATTGTTCACCTTATAAATATGTAAATCCATTTGTCTTAACTGACTGGGTAGAACAACAGATATGTTTAGATCAAGATCTATGCTTTTCTGAGTAGACTCCAGACTCTAATAATAATGTGATTGCCCATAATATTCTCACTTCAAAATATCTAGCTCGGCCCTAGATCTAGATTATATTGCAATCAGACAAGTACTGAATCATGTTAAGTTGTGTGCATACTCAGCACGGATACTTTCCTCCAAGATCTAGGTGCGAAGACTTATTGGTCTATATTACTCAAAGGGAGGTGCACATTGTGCCCCCTACCAAACTATTATGGGCCATCTCTTTATATCTATATGCTCTGATCATTTTCCCTCAAACTTGGTGACTCTCATGAACATTTAATGCCGCATTACCATGGATATGGAAACCACAAATTGACAGTCATGTTTATAAAGACAAAGGTCAGAGTTGAAAATGATAAACTTCAAATTTTGTGCATGCCATTAATTAACACGCGTTTTAATGATGTCCATGAACTTAATTAATCTTAGAATTATGACGGTTTCGTCTTGTCTAGGGTTAAGTTAGATTACTAGGTCTAGTGTTAGTTGTTACTTTTATTAAGAAATTCAATTCATATCATAACGTAGTCTAACTTTAGAAGTAACAAAATTGCTCTCTAACAGTAACATGTTAAGTAGACTCTTCTTAGTTAAGACCGAGTCCTGTGGCTGTGCACCCCTACATCAAGTTTCAGACATGGTATTGCTGCAGCTGAATAATGCATACTCTACACGTACGTAGCAGCAGCGTAGCAAGCGTTATAGGTAGTAGTGCAATTCGCATGCATATCGCATATTCGAATATCGCGCGTAGACCAGACGTGGTCTTTATTCAGGACGCCAAGAAAATGCGAATTGACAGCTGTGACGCATTAACATCATGGAAAAAAAATCGCTGCCGGCACTGGGGTGGGGCTGATAAGACCGCCGCCGAATGCCGTCAATTGCAGCGCCCTCTATAAACGATATCGCGCCACAAAAGCTCAGTGACATGTCCCTTTAATGTCATCCATCCACTGAGTACGTGAACGCCCTCGTACTCTCCTCCCATCAAACCTCCCTTCCAAGTTTGAAAACCATCAAACCTCCCTTCCAAGTTTGAAAACCATTCTGTCTTAAAATATGCCCAAAGTATTTGCATTTCATTTTTTTTCATCGTATTCACTAAATGATTGTTAGAGTTCCTTATTTGTCAAATTTCCTTGTTTGTATTATATTGCGTCCACGATATATGAAATATTCTTCACTATAACCACATCTCAAATACTTCAATGTTTCTTCTGTTGAGATTTGTAGTTGTCCATGTTTCAGCAACGTTTAAGAGCGTAGACCAAATATAACATCTTTTAAGCCTAGCTTCAACATTACTTTTAATTTTTCTTGAGGTTAGAATGCTGGTCATATTCTCGAAGGCTGATTTTGCTTTACCTATTCTTCTTGCAATTTTCTTGTCACATTGTTGCATTCTCTGTAATTCATAATTTCTAAAATTTACCAAATCTTTTGTATCATGCTATCATTACCTTGTCTAAGGGCATGTATAAGATTTTTTTTCAGTTCTTGAAGAAACAGTGTTTCCGATCACTTGGATACGTGAAAGTGTTTGCTAATGATTACAAACGACCGGTATTGATCGCAAATCAGTCCAGTATCAGTCCAGACTTTAGTCCAGTTCAATAAGGTTTTGTGACACTGCCCCTTATACAAACAATGAATGTATAGTCGTATTAAACTATTTATGAGTTATGATTATGAATACGCTCCTTAATTGAGAATTTATCAACCTTGAAGTACCCCAATTATTTGTTTATGAACGTGTTTGTGTGACTGTGTGCGAGATTGCAGTAGACCCTACTTATCAGATATCGAGCACACTGAATTTATTTTATTTCAATAACTGCAGACTACGAGATATATCACTTCGGGTAAACAGTTTTGTCCCCCCATTATGATGTATCATTCTATTTTTTACAGACACAACTGAACTTTAGTCGTCCTACGTGCACACCTATTATTGTGATATGAGTCGTAGTTAATATCATTGTGTTTTCTTCTAAGATGTAGTTTGCAAAAGGTGTTTGCGATATCATACTGGGCATAGGGCAACTCCGGTTAAAGGTGAATTGCTCTTAATCAAAACAGAACAATCTGAATAACCGATCGATTATTGCTTGGGAAAGTTAAACAAATGATAAGAAAATGATGACTTTTCGAGTAAATACAAGATTGTTATATATCAGAGGGTAACAAACTAACGAGCCGTTTAAAGGGCCTATCTTATATTTAAATGTGAATGATAATCTGAAGAAAAACATGATATCGTTAACGTTTTACTTGTTTCTATTTAAATTGCACTGGTACTGTTTCTACGCACCTGCATGTTATAAGTCTTCCCTTTAATAAACATCAGGAAATCAATACCTGGACAAATATTAATGGCAATTTTGAATTATAGAAATACTGAATATTTCACGTTATATCATGAGTAATTCGAAATTTTACAATACTTTACATATATTGATTATCGTTAAATATTCAGCATTTAGTCGTAAAGTTCACATATTCTTTGATAGATTTGGTGTTTTTATTTTTTTTTTACTTTTTTAATGTATGCATGATAAAATCTGATTTTCTTTTTTTTTTATACAAGTTTAGTAAGAACCCCGACGGGAAAAAAGTAATTTGTGATTTTGTTTATGTTGATATCAAAAGGTACATAATGATATTAGCAAAAAAAAAATATGGCACCGTAGTTTAATTTCATTATTTTAGTCCATCCACTCCACCTCTTTAAAGGTCCCCTGTCATCCAAATATATGTGGACTTATTTTAATGAAACATAATATGTACATAACAAATTCACTAACTGTTCAATGGAAATATGTGTCCTATATTTTAAAATATTTTTTTCCTTATTTTTTCTCAGCACTGATAAGCCAGCTACCAAAATACCCTCCAACTCAAGATTCCCCCTGTGACATCATCAAAGGTAGAAATTAGCAGATAATAATGAAAATTTATTTGTAAGCGTCCATGTTTCAGCGCCAGTTCGACAACATTTAGTGACACTGCCCCTGAGACAAACAACGGTTGTATAGACGTATTTAACTATTTATCAGTTATTTTCATGAATACGCCCCCTTATTAAGAATTTATCAACCTTCAAGTACCCAATTATCTTTTATGTGTGTGTGTTTGTGTGAGAGATTGCAGTGGACCCTCCTTGTCAGATATCGAACACACTGAATCTATTTTATTTCAATAACTGCAGACTACGAGATAATATCACTTCTGGGTAAACAGTTTTGTCACGCAATTATGATGTATTTTTCCAGGCAGAGCTGAACTTTAGTCATCCTACGTGCACACCTATTATTGTGATATGACTCGTAGTTAATATTATTGTGTTTTCATCTAAGATGTAGTTTGCAAAAGGTGTTTGCGATATCATACTGGGCATAGGGCAACTCCGGTTAAAGGTGAATTGCTCTTAATCGAGGCAGAACAATCAAAATTACCGATCGATTATTGCTTGGGAAAATTAAACAAATGATGAGAAAGTGATGAGAAAGTAACTCTTCGAATGAATACAAGATTGATATATATTAAAGGGTAACAAACTAACGGCCCGTTTAAAGGGCCTGTCTTCTATTTAAATGTGAATAATAACGTGAAGAAAAACATGATGTCGTTAACATTTTACCTGGTTCTATTTAAATTGCACTGGTACTGTTTCTACGCACCTGCATGTTATAAGTTTTCCCCTTAATAAACATCAGGTAAACAACACTTGGACAGATATGAATAGCAATTTTGAATTACAGAAATACTGAATATTTCAGGTTATATTATATGAGTAATCCAAATTTTTTACAATACTCTACATACATGTATATTGATTATCGTGAAATATTCAGCATCTGGTCTTAAAGTTCACATATTTATTGATAGATTTGGTGTTTTTAAGAAGCAATATGCCAAAAGGAAGGGTGTGTTGGGTTTGTCTCTATCGTTCATGTCTTCTTGTTCTTCCTCCTTCTCTCATACCGCGCAATGTTTCTCTCTGTCCCGTCTCTCTCTCTCTCTCTCTCTCTCTCTTTCTTTCTCTTTTATTGTCTCTATTTTCTCCCGCTTCATCCCGTTTTCTATGTTTGTATTTCTCCACTCTCTGCAAATGAATCTTTACTTGTTCTTTATAATAGATTATTACCTCCTTCCCCGTCTCCTCTTCATATATATCTCTCTCTCCCTCTCTTTCTTCTTCTTCCTCTTCCTTCAAAGTGTTTTTTCTCTGTCTCGATTCCTCTTCTATCACTCTATCTAAGGCATTGTACGGAGCAATATGTCATTGTCCACGGGTGAGGTGAGCATGCCCCTCGTTAAAATGAAATAATCAATATTTCAAACACAAATCCGGAATTAAATATATTACCTGTAGTCCATGCTGACTTGGACTGGTAATAAATAGATATTGTGTATATTGGTTCATGCATCACAATTTTTAAGAACATAATAAAAATATCTTTGCGGAAAAGGAGAAATAAGTTGATTTGACATCAGAAACGACAAAACAGAAAAAGTTAAGTAAACGTATTCATGATAGCCTTGCCAAGCTGACTTGTGCGCTCTTCCACTTTTGCACTCTTCCCCTTTTACTATTTTTCTTGCGTGTATTTTTACTGAAAGAAATACATTGTAAGGTCTTCTTAAAGAGAAAAGGTCAGACTGTTACTACATCTCAGAAAATAAGGGTTGTAGCGGTTAATCAACATCATTGAAATATATCAAACGGAATGTATGAACATTGAATAATCACTATACTAATATCCACACGTGAAAATGCTTCATTAAGGGGCAACCTGTCTTGAATTTTGTCACGCGAGAATTTACGTCATACACAAATACATGAAAGAACTTTACTCGGAATAATTCCACACCTAATTCACAGGCCACCCCATTTAGGGTAGGCATATCAAATTTTAAATTGAATTGCATTTTGACGCTATTTTAACGTAAGGAAAATCTGTGAAACTAAAAGAGGACACATTGGATCAAACGTAAGCCTTATCACGTCCTTGTTTTTACCTAGGGATGCTTTTTTTTCTCGCCTTCCCTACTCTTTGCGCACACGAATATACACGCACACACAGATTCACACCACACGCAGACATACCCTATGAATTAATAGTAAAGAACTATATCTGTAGTGTCATTCCATTTTGAATTTTATCACCAGTGTTCAATACTTGCACTAATATTCAAAACAAATACATGTCAAAATCGATTTAGAGCAAAACGACGCCCGTCTATCATGACAAATCGAATGTATGAATAGAAAACGATAGGTGGCGCTCGTTCACTTTGCTGTACTGGCCAGCTATCTGCTTCAATGTCTGATGTAAATAGTGATTGTTGTTTGATGATTAAGGCTGCCTGATATCTCTCTCTACTCTAGATGGCGCTGTTTCATTCGATTTACCATACCATTTATACACTGCATGTTGTCAACTCAATATATAAACAAAGGTTTATGGTATACACGAAGTACATTCGTGTAACCTTTTGTAAGTCGTTTTGTTTTCGGAGAGCCGTTTTACAGGAAGTGTCAGATTCCTAGCATTTTTTCTGTTACCATCATGTAGTAGAATATTGCTCTATTGAGTATTTACTCTCTCCATTGCATAAGAGAGAGGCCCACAAACATAGGCCTATGCTTTACTTTAAATCAAGAGGACCTTATTACATGTGCCCTTCTTCTGTTTTTCCTTTTATCAAACTGTGCACGGATGTTCATTTATGCTTTCACCACATCATTTTTTTTTCTTGTTTGTTCTCATTCTCATTCTATTTTCACTTTCCCGATCTATCTTTTAAATCTATTTATTTATTTGCCCCCCCCCCGCTTCCCCCCACCCCCCCCCCCCCCCAATTTTCCTCTTTCACTAAAATGTCGATCTATTTTCACTCTCGTGATCTTTATTTCATTATTCAAAACTGCTTTTTCTCAGGTTCTACGTGCATATGTCGATTTTATCTCCTCTTTTTACCTGTAAAGTCTATTCACACTTATTATTTCTACAATAACTTCAATTAATACGCTATGACAAAATTATATAAAAAACATATCATTAATTATGGATTTCAATAGCTACACCAACATTATTATGTCTCCAACAACGATATAGAGTGGTTTCATTCAATTTAATCGAACTTTATTTCACTAAATGCAATATACAGTACTAAAACAAAAGATATACACATGAACACAAATAGAAACAAAAATATATACAAACAAACGGAATAATCCCACACCTATTTTGCAGGCCACCCCACTTAGGGAATCAAAGTTTAGAGTTCATTTCATTTTGACGCTACTTGAACGTAAGTACATTCTTTGAAATTGCTAAAAGGAGAACATACTGAATCAAAAGTAAGCCTGTTTTATCACGTCCTTTTTTTTACCTAGGGATATTTTTTTTTCTCGCCCGCTCTACTCTTAACACACACACATGTACACACACACACATACACACACACACATTCACACCATGCACAGACATACCCTATGAATTAATAGTAAAGTACTATTCCTGTAGTGTCAGTCTATTTTGAAACTTATCACCAGGGTTGAATACTTGCACTAATATTAAAAAAATACATTTCACAATCGTTTTAGAGCAAAATAAGGTCCGTCTACCACGACAAATCGAATGTATAAATAGGAAACAATAGGTGACACTCGTTCACTTTGCAGTACTGACCTGCTATCTGCTTCAATGTCGGATGTAAACAGTGATGGTGGTTTGATGATAAAGGCATTTGGTCGTAAAGTTCAGATATTCATTGATGGATTTGATGTTTTTAAGAAGCAACATTCCAAAAGGAAGCGAGATAGTGTGGGTGTGTTGGGTTTGTGTCTATCGTACATATCTTCTTCTTCCTCATCCCTATCTCATACTTTGGAATATTTCTTTCTCTCTGTCGCTCTCATTGTCTCTATTTCCTCCCGCTTAATCCCGTTTTCTGTGTTTGTATTCTCCACTCTCTGCAATTGGATCTTTACTCGTTCTTTATATTAGATTATTATCTCCTCTCCCGTCTCTCTTCATCTATATATATATATATATATATATATATATATATATATATATATATATATATATGTATATACATAGATGAAGAGGATATATATATATATATATCTTTCTTATTCTTCCTCTTTCACGTTATATCATAGCATATATCATAGCATCATGCTATATCATGCTATCGGTGACACACATTTGTTAAGAACATAATGAAATTATCTCTGTGGAAAAAGAAAAATAACTTTATTTGATATCAGAAACGACAAAACAGAGTTAAGTAAACGTATTCATGATAGCCTTGTCGAGCTGACAGTTTTCCCGCCTACCTCACTCGTTACACACATACAAACACATACATACATATAAACGTTCCTTAGGTATAAGTATTAAAGTATTACTTCTGTGCTCATCGTCTTTTGCACTCTTCCCCTTCTACTTTTTTTTCTTGCCTGTATTTTCCCTGAAATAAATACATTTTAAGGTCTTCTTGAAGAAAAGGTCAGACTATTACTACATCTTAAAAAATAAGGCTTGTAATGATTAACCAACATAATTGAAATATATCAAACGGAATGTATAAACATTGATTAATCACTCTGCTAATATTCACAGATTAAAATACTTTATTAAGGGGCAACCTGTCTTGAATCTTGTCACGAGAGAATTTACGTCTTACACGAATACATAATAGAACTTTATTCGTAATAATTCCACACCTAATTCGCAGGCCACCCCATTTAGGGTATCAAAGTTAAAAGTGAATTTCATTTTGACGCTACTTGAACGTAAGGAAATTCTTTGAAACTGCTAAAAAGAGGAAAAAAGTAAGCCTTTTTTATCACGTCCCTTTTTTTTGCTCGGGATACTTTTTTTTCTCGCCCGCCCTACACTTTATGCACACGAATGTACACGCACACACACATTCACACCACACAAAGACACACCCGATGAATTAATAGTAAAGTACTATTCCTGTAGTGTCACTCTATTTTGAAATTCATCACCAGTGTTCAATATTGCATTAATATTCCAAAACAAATACATGCCAAGAACGATTCAGAGCAAAAATGAGGCCTGTCTACTAGAACAAATCGAATGTATAAATATGAAACGATAGGTGGCGCTCGTTTACTTTGCTGTACCGGCCTGCTATCTGCATTAATTTGAAGGATTTCTTTGTTTATCTTATGTTGCGTCCACGATATATGTAATATGCTTCTAAATAACCACACCTCAATGGTTTTAATTTTTCTTCTGTTGAGATTACTAAGTGCCCATGTTTCAGCGCCGTTTATGAGCGTCGACCAAATATAACATCTTTTAAGCCGAGCTACCACGTTAATGTTAATTTTTCTCGAGGTTAGAATGCTGGCCATGTTCTCGAAAGGCTGATTTTTCTATACCTATTCTTCTTGCAATTTCATTGTCACATTGTTGCATTTTCAGTAATTTATGATTTCTAAAATATACAATATGTTTGGTATCATTATATCATTACCCTGTCTAAGGGCATGTAAAATACCTTTGTTCAGGTCTTGAAGAAACAGTGTTTACGATGACTTGGATACGTGAAAGTTTTAGCTAATAATTACAAACGACCAGTATTGATCGCGAATCAATCCAGTATATGTTAAAAACATTTTCCCGTTTGTCAATTTCGTCAATGAGACTTTGGTCCAGTTCGTTAACCTTTAGTGACACTGCCCCTTAGACAAACAACTGTTGTATAGTCGTATTAAACTATTTATCAGTTATGTTTATGAATACGCCCCCTAATTGAGAATTTATTAATCTTCAAGTACGCCAATTATTTGTTTATGTGTATGTGTATGTACAGGTTGCAGCAGAGCCTACTTATCAGATATCAAACACACTGATATCATATTTTGATACCTGCAGATTGAGATATATCACTTATGGGTAAACATTTCTGTCACGCCATTATGATGTATCATTTTCCCAGACAGAGCTAAACTTTAGTCATCCTCCTACAAACAACGGTTGTATAGTCGTATTAAAGTATTTATGAGTTATGTTCATTAATACGCCCTCTAATTGAGAATTTATCAACCTGTGTGTTTGTGTGGGAGATTGTAGTAGACCCAACTTGTCAGATATCAAACACACCGATATTATTATACTTTGGTAACTGCAAACTCAGAGATATATCACTTCAGGGTAAACAGTTTTGTCACGCCATTATGATGTATCATTTGCCCAGACAGAGCTGAACAGTCATCCTACGTGCACACCTATTGATATGTGATATGATTCGTAGTTAATATTATTGTGTTTTCTTCTAAGATGTAGTTTGCAAAAAGGTATTTGTAATCATGTTACACAATTAGGCACTACATGTATCATCGGGATATGATACTGAGCATAGGGCAACTCCGGTTAAAGGTGAATTGCTCTATCAAAGTAGAACAATCAACAAAACAAAACGATTATTGCTTGGGAAAATTAAACAAATGATAAGAAAATGATGACTCGTCGAGTAAATACAAGATTGGTATATATCAGAGGGTAACAAACTAACGACCCGTTTAAAGGGCCTGTTTTATATTTAAATGTGAATGATAATCTGAAGAAAAGCATGATGTCGTTAACATTTTATCTGGTTGTATTATCTCCTTCCCTGTCTCCTCTTCATCTTTCTCTCTCTCTCTCTCTCTCTCTCTCTCTCTTATTCTTGCTCTTCCTTCAAATTGTTTCTCTCTGTCTCGATTTATCTTCTTTCTCTCTATCTAAGGCATTGTATGGAACAATATGATATTGCCCACGGGTAGGGTGAGCATGCTTCTCGTGTAAATGAAATAATCAATATTTCAAACTCAAATTCGGAATAAAATCTATTAACTTTAGTCATGCTAATTTGTACTGGTATCGATATTGTGTATATTGGTGCATGCGTGCTATATCATGCTATCGGTGACACACATTTTTTAAGAACATAATGAAATTATCTTTGTGGAGAAAGAAAAATAATCAATTTGGTATCAGAAACGGCAAAACAGAAAAAAAAACAAGCAAACGTACACATGATAGCCTTGTCGAGCTGACAGTTTTTAGCCTACCTCACTCGTTACACACATACATACACATGCATACACATACATACATACATATGTATAAAAATTCCCCAGGTATAACTGCTAAAGTGTTACTTCTGCGCTCTTCGACTTTTACACTCTTCAAAAATTGATTAATCACTATGCCAATATTTACAGATTGCAATACTTCGTTAAAGGGCGACCTGTCTTGAATCTTTTCACGCGAGAATTTACGTCTCACACAAATACATAACAGAACTTTATTCGGAATAATCCCACACCTATTTTGCAGGCCACCCCACTTAGGGAATCAAAGTTTAGAGTTCATTTCATTTTGACGCTACTTGAACGTAAGTACATTCTTTGAAATTGCTAAAAGGAGAACATACTGAATCAAAAGTAAGCCTGTTTTATCACGTCATTTTTTTTTTAAACTAGGGATGCCTTTTTTTTCTCGCCCGCCTACTCTTAACACACACGCATGTACACACACACACATTCACACTACGCACAGATATACCCTATGCAGTAATAGTAACGTACTGTTCCTGTAGTGTCACTCAATACATGAGGCCCGTCTACCATAACAAATCGAATGTATGAATAGGAAACGACAGGTGGCGCTCGTTCACTTTGCTGTACTGGCCTGATATCTGCTTCAATGTCGGATGTAAATAGTGATGGTTGTTTGATGATAAAGGCTGCCTAATATCTCTCTATACTCTAGATGGCGCTGTTTCAGTCGATGTACCATACCATTTATACACTGAGATTCTTTTTTCACTGGCAAAAATTTCCTGAGCCCCACCTATAGTACGGAGCTAAGCTTAGACCACTTTCTGTTCACATTGGTTTTTACCAAAGTGGGCTAGCCCCACTAATAATCCGGGCTTATGTGGCCTTGGAAAAAAACAAGGCTAACCCAAACATGTATTTGTTTACAAGCAGTAACAGCGATGTTTTTTTGCAATGATCAGTGATAGAATTTAGCATATATCTAAATTGCATCAATGTCAATTGGTAGGTACATGGGTTATCACTTTAGGAACTACTTTTTTTTAATTGAATATAAAAACATTATCTATTTTGCAATGGACAATAACACTCTCCATATAACATTTGTATATCTGGTAAATATATTAGGGTTATTCATAATGTATACGGGTAATCAGTCTTCATTACATCATATGAAATCGTATAATAGACAAATTATGTCTACAATTTTAACAATTCACCTACGTAAACCTTTATCCTACACCATGTAAAATTCTTATTTTTTACACATCACCATTTTTACGCACCAAAATTTGCACGCTGATTTCCTTCATATCCAAATCAATTAACGTTGTTGAATAAAATGACAGAATGACAAACAACACGCAGTTTAAGTGGGAATGTCTTGCAATAAGTAGAGTGCATTAGGCTTTACAATATATAAATATGGATTAAACACTGCCCAGTTTTAGTTCGATCTCCGTTTTTAGAGCTAGTCGTACCAAATCATTACATTGCAGTCGTGAAGGTGTAGGTTTAGCTTTATAATCAAATCTTTATGCGGCATTTGTGCATTTCACGCAATACACATAAGTCACATAGAGCAGCAGTTGAAGTGCTGTATAAGGAGCAAGGTTCCATATTTTAAACAATAATAATTGATGCACATTTTCTGCGCAATGCAAAATATGGAGGACTGTCATAATATGGCATTATCACTTAACTCCAAGCGTTAAACAAATAGTAGAGCACTACTATAGTTGTAAGATGGTATTCTGAAAAGTTTCTGAAAAATTCTGAAAAAATCTCTTTAACGACTGCTTCGCTATCATCTTTCAAACTCCTTGAAATTTATTGTGTATAGGGAGCCTATGTCCGTCAGTTAATGGGATTCGGGCAGACTTATCTTAACTTTTTGAACTTTATTCATGCAAGTGTTAATATTTTCACAATCTTTATCATATTAGTCACCGCTTGTGAAATGTAAAACAAGAGGCAAAACTTGACTTATCATTATTGTAATATTGACAGACTGTAGATACTGGGTAATCAGGTGAACAAACTTCAATCGTCTCAAGCCACATTGTATATCTGTTGACAAATTGTACTGATGGTACGTGCAAGCGTGATCGTCGGCTCGATATTCCAGCAAATATCACTGTAAAGTAATTCTACATGTACCTTGGTTGCCGAACTCTGCTCGAGAACATAGGACAAAATACATGTATATAATTATTTAATTCAGTATGAGGTACCTCAAGTTGATATTAAGAGGGGATAACATTTGTTTTAAAGTGCTGAATCACAATGCAATTTGTAACATCGCCAAATGTCAAAAGATATTACACATTTGTTTATAAAGTGGTAGTCTCCAAGGCTAAAATCACATGTACTTTTTTTAATGTATGCATGATAAAATCTCATTTTCTTTTTTTTTATACAAGCTTACTAAGAGCCCCGAGGGGAAAAAGGTAATTTGTGATTGTGCTTATGTTCATATCAAAAGGTACAGAATGATATTAGCAAAAAAAATGTGGCACGGTAGTTTAATTTCACTATTTTAGTCCACCCACTCCACCTCTTTAAAGGTCCCCTGTCATCAAAATATATGTGGACTTATGCTAATGAAACATAATATGTACATAAGAAATTCACTAGCTCTTCAATGGAAATATGTGTCCTATATTTTAAAATATGTTTTTCTTTATTTTTTCTCAGCACTGATAAGCCCGCTTCCCCCTGTGACATCATCAAAGGTAGAAATTAGCAGATAATAATGAGAATTTATTTGTAAGTGTTCATGTTTCAGCGCCGTTTAAGAGCGTCGACCAAATATAACATCTTTTAAGCCGAGATCCCACGTTAATCTTAATATTTCTCGAGGTTACAACGCTGGCCATATTCTCGAAGGCTGATTTTGCTATATCTATTCATCTTGCAATTTCATTGTCACATTATTGCATTTTCTGTAATTTATAATTTCTACAATTTACAAATCTTTGGTATCATAATATCAGTACCCTGTCTAAGGGCATTTGAAAGAATCAGTTCCTATAGAAACAGTGTTTCCGATGTCTTGGATACGAGAAAGCTTTAACTAATAATTACAAATGCCCAGTATTGAGCGCGAGTCAATTCAGTATAATGTTAGAAACATTTTCATGTTTTGCCAATTTCGTCAATGAGACTTTAATCCAGTTCGACAACATTTAGTGACACTGCCCCTGAGACAAACAACGGGTGTATAGACGTATTTAACTATTTATCAGTTATTTTCATGAGTACGCCTCCTTATTAAGAATTTATCAACCTTCGAGTACCCCAATTATCTTGTGTGTGTGTGTGTGTGTGTGTGTGTGTGTGTGTGTGCGAGATTGCAGTAGACCCTACTTGTCAGATATCGAACACACTGAATCTATTTTATTTCAATAACTGCAGACTGAGAAATATATCACTTCTGGGTAAACAGTTTTGTCACGCCATTTCGATGTATTTTTCCAGACAGAACTGAACTTTAGTCATTCTACTGCACACCAATTATTGTGATATGACTCGTAATTAATATTATTGTGTTTTCTTCTAAGATGTAGTTTGCAAAAGGTGTTTGCGATATCATACTGGGCATAGGGCAACTCCGGTTAAAGGTGAATTGCTCTTAATCAAAGCAGAACAATCAAAATAACCGATCGATTATTGCTTGGTAAAATTAAACAAATGATGAGAAAGTGATGTGAAACAAATGATGAGAAAGTGACTCTTCGAATGAATACAAGATTGATATATATTAAAGGGTAACAAACTAACGGCCCGTTTAAAGGGCCTGTCTTCTATTTAAATGTTAATGATAACGTGAAGAAAAACATGATGTCGTTAATATTTTACGTGGTTCTATTCAAATTGCATTGATACTGTTTCTACGCACCTGCATGTTATAAGTTTTCCCCTAAATAAACACCAGGTAAACAATACCTGGACAGATATGAATAGGAATTTTGAATTACAGAAATACTGAATATCTAAGGTTATATTATATGAGTAATTCAAATTTTTACAATACTCTACATATATTGATTATCGTGAAATATTCAGCATTTGGTCGTAAAGTTCACATATTCATGAATAGATTTGGTGTTTTTAAGAAGCAACATGCCAAAAGGAAGCGAAATAGTGTAGGTGTGTCTCTATCGTTCATGTCTTCTTCTTCTTCTTCCTCCCTCTCTCATACTGCGCAATGTTTCTCTCTGTCCCGTCTCTCTCTCTCTCTCTCTTTCTTTCTCTCTTATTGTCTCTATTTCCTCCCGCTTCGTGTTTGTATTCCTCCCCTCTCTGCAAATAAATCTTTACTTGTTCTTTATAATAGATTATTACCTCCTTCCCAGTCTCCTCTTCATCTATCTCTCTCCCTCTCTTTCTTATTCTTCCTCTTCCTTCAAAGTGTTTTTCTCTGTCTCGATTCCTCTTCTATCACTCTATCTAAGGCATTGTACGGAGCAACATGACATTGTCCACGGGTGAGGTGAGCAAGCCTCTCGTTTAAATGAAAACATCAATATTTCAAACAGAAATTTGGAATTAAGTATATTAACTTTAGCCATGCTGATTTGTACTGGTATCGATATTGTGTATATTGGTGCATGCGTGCTATGTTATGCTATCCGTGACACACATTTGTTTAGAACATAATGAAATTATCTTTGTGGAGAAAGAAAAATAATTGATTTGATATTAGAAACGGCAAAACTGAAAGAATTAAGCAAACGTACACATGATACCCTTGTCGAGCTGACAGTTTTTCGCCTACCTCACTCTTCACATACATACATACAAATACTATATATATATATATATACATTCCCTAGGTATAAATATTAAAGTGTTACTTCTGCGCTCTTCGTCCTTTACACTCTTCAAAAATTGATTAATCACTATGCCGATATTTACAGATTGAAATACTTCGTTAAAGGGTGACCTGTCTTGAATCTTGTCACGCAAGAATTTATGTCTCACACAAATACATAATAGAACTTTATTCGGAATAATTCAGCACCTATTTTGCAGGCCACCCCATTTAGGGAATCAAAGTTTAGAGTTCATTTCATTTTGACGCTACTTGAACGTAAGTACATTCTTTGAAATTGCTAAAATGAGAACATACTGGATCAAAAGTAAGCCTGTTTTATCATGTCCCTTTTTTTATTTTTTACCTAGGGATGCTTTTTTTCTCGCTCGCCCTACTCTTAACACACACGCATGTACACAACACATATTTACACCACGCACAGACATACCCTATGAATTAATAGTAAAGTACTATTCCTGTAGTGTCACTCTATTTTGAAACTTATCACCAGTGTTCAATAATTGCACTAATATTAAAAAAAATACATGTCAAAATCGTTTTACAGCAACATAAGGCCCGTCTACCACGTCAAATCGAATGTATGAATAGGAAACGAAAGGTGGCGCTCGTTCACTTTGCTGTACTGGCCAGCTATCTGCTTCAATGTAGGATGTAAATAAGCCAGTTCGTAATTACAATTTGCGCATGAGCAGATGAAGGTCATAGTGACCAAACCAGCTTGTTGGTTTTTAAATCACTGAGATAAGCATCATCATTAATAAGTTATTTTAGAATATGCTTGTTATCCAATTTATAAAAGAACACCAAGGTGTTCAATCATGGGGTATTTGACAACAGGCCAAACGACAACAATTAGTTTACAATAAACAAAGCTTTCAATGGAAGAAGGGAACTATCAGGAGAAAAAGGACAACCAATGCAAGAAGCTTTCCCAATTGTTCACAGGCCGTAGCCTACTATTCTTGTCACCTGTTTTGAGATGGTTCCTTTATTAGAGGTTGAATATCGCAAATTGCTATGTCGGGTAAGCACATTACGTAACATCTCCTTTTGAAATGATATATTAATCAACTGCCTATCCTAATGAAAAAGGGAAAGGTCATAGTGACCAAACTTGCTCCAGAGCTAATTACGAACTGGTGTATAGGGATGGTTGTTTGATGATTAAGGCTGCCTGATATCTCTCTATACTCTAGATGGCGCTGTTTCATTCCATTTACCATACTATTTATACACTGCATGTTGTCAACTCGATATATACACAAAAGTTTATGGTATACACGATGTACATTTGTGTAGCCTTTTGTAAGTCTTTTTGTTTTCGGAGAGCCGTTTTACAGGAAGTGTCAGATTCCTAGCATTTTTTCTGTTATCATCATGTAGTAGAATATTGCACTATTTAGTATTTACTCTCTCCATTGCATAAGAGAGAGGCCCACAAACATAGGCCTATGCTTTGCTTTAAATCAAGAGAACCTTATTACATGTGCCCTTCTTCTGTTTTTCCTTTTATCAAACTGTGCACGGATGTTCATTTATACTTTCACCACATCAATTTTTTTCTTGTTGTTCTCATTCTCATTCTATTTTCACTTTCCCGATCTATCTTTTAAATCTATTTATTTATTTGCCCCCCCCCCCCCCCGCTTCCTCCCCCAATTTTCCTCTTTCACTAAAATGTCGATCTATTTTCACTCTCGTGATCTCTCTTTATTTCATTATTTCATAATTTCATTATTCAAAACTGCTTTTTCTCAAGTTCTACGTGCATATGTCGATTTTATCTCCTCTTTTTACCTGTAAAGTCTATTCACACTTATTATTTCTACAATAACTTCAATAAATATGACAAAATTATATAAAAAAATATATCATTAATTATGGATTTCAATAGCTACATTAACGTTATTATGTCTCCAACAACGATATAGAGTGGTTTCATTCAATTTAATCGAACTTTATTTCACTAAATGCAATATACAGTACTAAAACAAAAGATATACACATGAACACAAGTAGAAAAAAAATGTGTACAAAATCTTTTTGTGCAGCCATGAAGGAGTAAGCCAATACAGAACCTACCAGAAAATGACAATTTACAAATCAAGTTAAGTGCTTTAACACAGACTAAATATGAAAGACTACAGCCTTTAGTATCAAAACATTTATCGCATCGATATTTGGTCAGAAAACATCTGGCAGAAAGAGAAACATAACCCTGACGGAATCAATGTTGGTACATTATACCTGTATCCTGTACACTATGATGTGCACGTCAATGCAAGCAATAATCTATTAGTGTTTATAATTTATATTACGAAATCAATTCCAGGTTCTGTACAATGTGATACACTAATAATGACTTTGATATCTGACACGGATCAAATACTAAGTTACATGTGATACAAATTACGTACAAAATATGAATTCTGAGAGGTACACTGCAAATTTGACACATAATTATAAAAAAAAAATCAGAAAGGATTATACAACAGCAAAGAATATCGTCAATGATATATTTTATGAAAGAAGGAAAAAATCTAACTCTTACTATAGTACATATCTTAAAATGCATTCGTAGAAAAAAAAAAGATTTTAGAATCTAGTGAACAAAGTGATGTGATTTCAATGTGAGGAGCCTACGTACCATGTGGAACTTGAAACAGCATGTGTTCCATGGGTGTAACGGATAAATATACTTGGAACGCCCTAATATCTTGTTTTATTAAGGCTACATCCTTCACAAATGTATCAAATATACTTACATTTCTTTATATATGCATAGGCCTATATCAATATTGCTCATCCAGGTTAGCCATTTCAGAGGTTTAACGCTGTTCTACCAGCAGACCCTGCCTTGACATTTAACACAACATGGTTTATATGAATTTAAAATGATATCATAAAACTCTAGTGACAAATGTACATGATTACATTTTTTAATCTTCTTAGCAAAAAGTGAGACTAACAAAAGTTGTATCTGGTCAAAACATATTTGTATTCGGCTTAATTACTGTTTGTGCAAATCTTAACTAATACAATTTTCATTAAACATAGGCCTAACAATATAATCAATGTTTTCAGTAAATAAAATCATAACTCCAAATATAAAAAGAATTATCAGTAATATTGAATATTTACATAGATGATTTCATTTCGACACAAATCGTCCCCAATACTCCTTTTCCTCACAAAGAGTAAAATAAAGTCCGTTATTGCAGTGAACAATAACACAATTCAAAATATATCTTAATTGCATAAATTGTATCTGGTATAGACATGGGTTGTTACCTTTTGACACAAGTTAAAAACTTCTTTTTTGGTTAAACAAATTGGTGTAACAAGTGAAATTAGTTTTGAAGTATAAAAAAAAACATTCAAAATACACATCAATTGCATCAGCTGCATTCGATAGACATGTATAATGTTCCTTTTACCCGATTTTGTAACCACATATATATTTTTTTCACAAACAGTAACAACGAAATCTGTTTTTGCAACGAACAGTAACAAAGTTCAACTAAATCTCAAGTGCATAGATTTTAATTGGTACAGTAGGTACATAGATCATCACTATAGGAACTTTCTTTTTATGCAAAAAACTACGTCATCAACTTTGCGATAGACAATAACACTATCCTGATTACATTTTTGAATCTGGTACATATATCAGGATTTTTTAAAATGATACGGGTTATCAATCCATATCACATGACATGAAATGGTACTAGACAAATGCACCCCTTAAACAATTCGTGTGCGTAAATGTCTATCCTGCGCGATGAAATCGCACGTGACTACAAAAATCACACCATTCAATTGAATGTCAGAATCATTTGCTAACCAGAAAGTCTGTTTTCTCCTAAATGTTGGATGTGTACCTGCTCGGTCATTGGTCGCGAGGCGCATGCTTTTAGCATTACACCATGTGCGCTCCGAACAAATGCAATAGATATGAAGCCACGCCTTACTTTTAACTTCACGGCAGTCCTTTTTTTGACCAAGTTCCATTTAATATCTAAGATAGCCTGAAAGAAAATAGAATTCTGCTGTAAAGAGTTTACTTCACAAAGAGAATATTGAAATGCACATTTTTTTTCTAAAATCGAATGTGGGGTAAGAATAGCTTGATCATACGTTACTTGCTTAATTTGGCATTGATGGAGAAGCACCGCATCATGTTAGACTGATATCTCACTGCAAGATTGACATTTCTTCACATTTTGTCTATTCTTAGGGAATGCTAGCCATAATATATATAAACAGATGAATACCTCTAATTGGATTGATTTTCACCTGCTTCCTTTTGGCCAAAGCTGTGCAGCAGTATTCATTATTGAATCGGACTATAGTGAATAATGCAGCATTTATCCTGGCTAAGAGAGATTGATACTGGTCTAACAGTCACTTACTCGTCATTTTTTTCAACAGAAGTATAAGTACTGACATTATGATAAAAGTGAGATTTCTTCTCCCTTGCTTCAGGTAATTCTTTCCACTTGTTATGGTCGTTTTAGGAAGCCTTTCCCCTGAATTTTATGGTTATTATTCCAAATGACATGTACTGGAATTGTGACATAGGATCATCCCTTTTTAGCAGTTTAGTGAGTCATTAAAGTCTAGAGTTTTTAAATGTACAAATCCAAGAAATATTCCCTCTCAATAAATTAAAAAACATTTGTAATAGGTACATTTTGAAAGAACCATAATATAACGAAAATACATCAGGTAGTTACCATGGTTACGAAACATAATATACATTACAGATAGAAACACCAACACCAAACGAACAAATATATTGCAAGCTTTTAATACACACTTCGAGGATATGCGTCTTCCGCTTAAACTTCAGTTAAAATATTAAAGGGACAGCTCACCCACAATATAAAGTGGTTTCAATAAAAGCAGAAATATTACAGAAACATATTAGTAAAGGTTTAACGAAAATCCGTCGAAGGATAGGAAAATTATGATCTTTTTATATTTCAGTGTTGTGACGTTACGTGCGAGGTACTCTTCCCTATGTCTTGTAAAGTATAATTCCAAAAACTGTTTTTCTTTCTGTTTTTGACAACGGATTTATTGTTTTGCATACAGGTTTGTATCTCAATGATTTTTCAAATACATAGGTTAAAGTATGCTGTGTGTTTTGGAGAAAATGCAAATTTTTTAGAGAAAAAAAAATGTACACAACATATGAAAGAGCACCTTGCACGGAACGTCACAAAATCAAAACCTTTAAAGATTATAACTGTCTTATCCTTTGACGGATTTTCATCAAACCTTCACTAATATGTTTCTTTGATGTGTCTGCTTTTATTGAAAAAGAATGAATTTCAGGTTGAGCTTTCCCTTTAAAGTCAATCCAGCAAACGAAACAACCGACGACAATAGTAAGGCATATTCGAAAGTAGAACACGCTGAAATAATTGAAATAACAGCCTCATACATCACTGCCCTGATTGCAGTTGCACTATTACTTTTGACTTTACCAAGAAAGGTTTATGTTTACTACATTAGAATAATCATTATCTATTCATACCATTGAAGATGAAATTTGTCTCTGTTTTTAATTCAATGGTTTATTGTAGAATGTTCCTATAGCAAACATGTCTAGGTTTGTTAAACATTTCATGAGCCACGTAAAATCTCACCTCTTCCTTCGTTTAACTTCGGAGATTCGAAGTCACACAAATTATCTCGATAACCTACAAATTGATATATTTAAATTGTCTGCATAAGGAAAATATACGCGATATAGTCGGTGACATCCATGGCAGTAGCATTTCATTCTTAAAGAGTAAGGTGCACATCCATCTGGGGGTGTTTTGCCAAGCTGTTAACCTTTTCTTAAAATCATAGTCTCGATGATTTTGATTACCATGAGCTATAGCTGAAATCCGATCTTTATAAATCAAAATTCAGGTTGCTAACAAGCATCTGAGTACAGATTTATGATTTGTCCATTCTGACTTCGATTGTTGAATACTTACTCTGTTAAAGGTAGCCTGTCCCTTTTACAGACCTTATTCTGAAAGTTCCCTGACTTTGTCATGATTTGAGAGAGAGTGGCTATATAACCTTTCCCTGGAATCTACAAAGCGTAATATTCGGGTTTGAGGAAATAATCTTCGATAATTGATCGATCTTTCTTTTTTCGTACCACGAAAATAGTCAAATCTCAGTGAAAACTACTTAGATTTTCATTTATTCCATGGGAGTTATAGTATCTCTGACCTTAAAATTTCACAGTTGGTATCCCAAAGATACGTGCTAATTATGTGCAAACTTTCATGAAGTTTGCAGATGTTTGTAAAAGGGACTGGCCATCTTTAAAAACAAATTGGGGTATATCAATAAGCACAAGAACAGGGAGGGGGGGGGCATTTCATCAAAGGACTTGTCGGATATTTTATCCGACAAGTTTGCTCTCGGCCAATAAGATGCAAGCATTTCAGTACCTTATAACAGTTTGTCGGATAAAACGTCCGACAAGTCCTTTGATGAAATGCCCCCCCCCCCCAGTCACCAGTTGTGCGGAAAGACGTTCTTAGCCCCCCCTAGACCTCTGATCTCCATCATATGATGTTCGTGAACATGTTCGTGAACAGTCTATTTGTGTCTAAGCTGTTGTGAACCATTGGGTAGGTCATGTGGATTGTTTGTAGTGCCCTTAGATTTTACGCATGATTGGTGACCAGTCCTGTTCAAGTGCTAACCATCGACAGTCTGATTTGGCACCGAAGAGCAGGTCACTATAGTGGTGCGTAAAGCTGTGCGTAACTTACGCATATCATGGTGACCCCCTGCCCCCACCCTCGCGGTAGGAAAATAGCCCATGAAGATAATTTCAACTGCAATTGCAGCAGCAGCAGCAGCAGCAGCAGCAGACAATCAGAAAGAGCAGCGCTGCTCCAATGCAGGCAGGGATGAGGATCCTCTGATCGATGTGAAACCCTGGCGTACCTGCCAACAGAGAGAAGATGAACATGGTGATGAACAAGACACTTCTGCCCTACTTTGACAAAAGGAAGCAACTAAAAGAGACTGTTCTTGTAAAGGAAAAAAATGTGTCTGCTACTTATGTTACCATCGATGCAACACCACGTCGTGTTAGATGTAATATCTTGCTGCGAGATTAACATTTTTTCTCCAGATTATGTCTTTTAAAAATAAATAGTAACAAGTTATAATTTGTCGTATCAAAATTTAAAAATCATCATTTAATCAGAAAATAATCAGACATTTTTTTGCTAATGTCGTTTAAACTTTTTTAAAGGCCCTGCCTCAACAATTAATCATTTAAGATGAGAACGGGGCAAAGATGGAGATAGAGAGACAGTGAACAGACGAATGACATTGAGTTGGTATTTAACAATCCATACCCCAGACAGCATTATTCCGTGGAATCATGGTGTTTTGTGCGTATGAAATCTGTATGTGCCATATTTGTTGAGTGCCAGGCCCGCTGTAGTAGATGTTAATTGGCTTACCACGCATTTTTAATACTATGCACAAACATATTGAATTGAGCCATCACCTTGGAACCTGTGTCTATAAGTAAGGTGCTGGATTTGAAAAGCCAGATTTTAGGAAAACACATGTGTACACCAATTTTGAAAGCTAGCCTCATCAGTTTCAGACTCTGTGCCTGGCTGCCGATGGGATGTGACAGAAATGTAGATGCAATGTTGCTAAAAATTCGTGGCCTTGGCAACACTGCCTGCAATGTTCCCATCCATACCTGTAGGTGTGGGCGATGTGGTCGAGCCATTGTTGTGTGGTACAGAGGCGTACGTGGGTTGGGAGGAATAATGGACGTGATACGCCGTAGAGGGCTTGTCTACTTCACTGGTTACTCGGCTTGGCGGATCTGCATTGCAATTCATGGTGTAAAATTGAAAAGATGGTAAATTATCGCCAGTGATTATCGTTTGCCTTGGCTGTATCCTACCCCAGAATAAACTATTAGACACTCGACTGCACACAGCAATCTCGTATTCTCTGGCCTACCAGCGCATACCAAAAAGTTTTGATATCATCACACTGGTTAATGGTAGCTGGCTGAAATTGCAATTTGACTTTTGCCGCTATCAATCAAGATATTGCATTTTATATTGCATTATCCAAATCTACCTTTAAAATTCCATTATTCAAAAACAAACATTAATATAAGAGAAAGGGTGAGATTTGGTAATTTTCCTTTCTCTAATTGCAACGTTTAATTTGGTACCTATAATCTATTTTTACATTTAGTCAGTTAATTGATTGTCGATGTGCCAAGTTTTGGTATTGTTTGGTCCAATTAAGCTATCGGGTATACCATAACCATAAAAAGAAACTTTTTTTCTACTCGACCAATTGAGGGATGGGCTTGCTTTTTCGAAAACCTTGGTGATTTTCATATGTCAACTAAATCCTTGGTTACTTGTGGGTGTTGTCTATGCTTTAGTACAAATGTTGAACCACTGTTTCGTGGCTCGATAGCATTATCAACACGCATTAACTTTGGCTTGGTTGGAAAACACATTCGGCTGCTTCGTGTGCATTTAAGACATGTTAAAGTGACCTCGTGCACATTATTCGTATCGTGTCACTGAAAATTGTCATCGGTTTTATAATACCATCACCACTATCTGTATTAGTAGTAGTAGTAGTAGTAGTAGTAGTAGTAGTAGAAATAGTAGTAGTAGTAGTAGTAGTAGTAGTAGTAGTAGTAGTAGTAGAAATAGTAGTAGTAGTAGTAGTAGTAGTAGTAGTAGTAGTAGCAGTATTAGTAGTAGTAGAAGTAATAGAAGTAGTAGTAGCAGAACTAGAAGAAGGAGAATAAGTACTACCTAGATTATGACAATGATAATATCTTGACCCCAACTACTTCTACCTACTACCACAAATAGTGATAAAATAACTATTACTAAACTACAACGTCTATGATTAGCATAACTACTCCTGATGCGATCGCTGCTTGTCCTATTACAGTACTTACCTCCGCCATCTATGAAAGTTAAACTTGCTGAAGTTGACGGAAACCCAGACATTACTGGAGCTGATGGAAATCCAGAGAGATATGTGAGATAGTTATTAAAAATATAATATATCTATTTGACTAAAGTACACATTGAATGACTGTAGTGCAATATTAACCTTCACGAAGTAAAAAAAAAAAAAATACGTGAAATTATGGAAAAGAGGCACTGGCCCATACTGACCTACTTTGACAAAAGGAAGAAAGGTGCAAATTGCACACATATCACATTTTGCTAATACAAATACAGGATAATATTTTCGCCGCTTTTGGGACACTTTTAGGAATGTGTCAAACGGAAATGAATTTCTTTTAAAATGATTGGTGTTCCTGTATTATTTAAATATATTGTAAATTAAGGGCTTTTTAAAATTAAATTTGAGACGAACTAAAAATTTAATTTGCTTTATTTTGTCAAAGTAGCGTATGTTGCACCACAAATTGTCGTCATTGCACAATTTGTCGATGGCGACAATTTGTGCAAAGTTTGACAAAACCTGACACCACAGATTGTCGCCTCCTGCACAAATTGTCGCCGGCGACAATTTGTGCTGCAGGTGATGTTCCCAGTTTTTACCCTCACTGGCGACAATTTGTGCAGGCAAACTGATAACTAGTTGCACAAATTGTCGCCCCTTGCACAATTTGTCGCCAGTCCCTGTCTTCAAGGTACAGAAAATATTGCCGTGCGTGGTTGTGCATATGAGGTGTATGTAAGGTGTGTGTGTGTGTGTGTGTGTGTGTGTGTGTGTGTGTGTTTGTGTTGCGCGCGTGTTGGCGTATAAGAATCTTAGTTTGGGCTTGGTTGTGTGCTTGTGTTAGCGATGAGTGTTGAGCTGGTATGTATGAGTGCGTGATGGGGATGTTGAGGTGGGTGTGTGAAATATATGCGTGCGTAACTGTGTAAACTACAGAGTATTATGTGTGGGTGCATGGTGATCGTGGTGGTTGTGTAATTTTATGTGTGTGTGTGTGTGGGCGCGCGCGCGTGTATGTGTACATTGTGTAGATGTGAAGTCGTGTATTTAAGAGATAGGTGCACTTATGAGCGCTCACTTCCGGGGACATTCGAAAAGCGGGGACGTACGTCCTCGGTCGTAAAGCCCATTGCAGTCGACTTCCTATCATTGCGTGGAGGTGTGTGTATGTGAGTGATGGATGAATGTGTCTGATTGTGTAGGTATGTATAAATGGTGTGCGTTCGTGCGCGCGTGTGTGTGTGTGTGTAGGCTGAAGTCTGAGTTGATTGAAGAGCATAGATATAGAGCAAAATAGAACGAAACATATATCACCTTTGAAGGTGCTTAATCTCTTGCGCTGTCTCCTCCCTCCACGTCTCTGTCTCTCTCTCTCTCTCTCTCTCTCTCTCTCTCTCTCTCTCTCTTTCTTGCCACCACCCCGGCCCGCCCAATAATCAGACACTGATGCTATTTTTAAATCAATCATTGTCGACTGGTGTATAAACACGTGCAAATACTACACGTTCAAGACCGTTTGGATACCATTGCTAGCTCCTTGACCCACGCCGTAGATGATGATCCATTTGGTAAGATTTCTTTTTTTTAATTAGCATGATTTATATCTTAACCATTTACCGTTTTGGGTCGTAGCTATTGCTGTGTATGAACAATGTAGGCCTAAAGAGTAAGGTCAGCAAAGAATCAGAATATGTATTTGGTAAGATATGACTACAAGGACTCTGATCGGTCTATTTCATTTTACTCTCCTAGTTAGACCGGGGTCTAGACTGTGGCCAGTTCATACGTCTACAACAAGGTGATGCAAAACTCTTGCCTTGTTTGAAAATCCGACCTAAGATAATTGATATTCATGCCCGTATAAAATATCAAAATTATCTTTAAGATCCAACAGAAATAAAAGGAATAGAGAATCCAAAAATATACAAAAATATTAATGAACCGCGATCCGTACGTGATTATTGCGTGATTATGATCGTATGATACATATACACATATAAACAGACTCAAATACATCCATCACTCACATACTTACCTTCACACGTTGCTAAGTCGATTGCGATATGTTTTACGACCGGGGACGTGACGTACCCTCTTTCAAATGCCCCGATTCTGGAATGTCCCTGGAAGTGGGTGCTAACAAGGGCGCCTATTCCTGAAACGCACCCTCCACATACACAGGCACACACACACACACACACACACACACATATACGCACACTCACACACACATGCACACACACACACACACACTCACACACACACATGCACACACTCACACACACATGCACATACACACACACGCACACATGACACAGACACACACTGCAAACTTTAACGTGACCTTTTATTTTGGTTTGTGTGCATTCATACACTTGAGTTATGTGTTGGTTTTCATGTATTGTGTTTGTCAGGAATTATTACATTAACAAAAATGTACGCCCCTAATGGCCTTGAAGGCTTGAAGGCGTCAACAAAATATTAAATGTGTTTCGAGAGGTGTCGACAAATTGTCGCCGGCGACAATTTGTGGTGTAAAAAGCGTAGCATGCACATTAATGACATTAATTGGCTTACCCACTTCTGTTTAACATCATGCACACCCATATTATATCAAGCCATCACCTAGGAACCTGTAAAGTTATCGATTTGGCAAGGCAGATTTTAGGAAAACACATGTGTACAACATTATGAAAGCTACCCTCATCAGTTTCAAACTATGTGACTGACTGCCGATGGAATGTGCCAGAAATGTAGATGCAGTGTTGCTAAAAATTCGTGGCCTTGGCAACACTGCCTTCCCATCCATACCTGTAGTAGGCGATGTGGTCGAGCCATTGTTGTGTGGTACAGAGGCGTACGTGGGTTGGGAGGAATTATGGACCTGATACGCAGTAGAGGGCTCGTCTGCTTCACTGGTCACTCGGCTTGGCAGATCTGCATTGCAATTTATGGCATAAAATTGAAAAGATGCTAAATTATCGCTAGTGATAATCTTTTGTCTCGCAATGTATGGTCAACTAGGAATCGGAAAAGATCACTATGTTTCGTGCGCCGCTGCAACACTAAACGATTATCACTAGCAATTATATACGCAATACTAGCATTATGGTAAATTATGTTCAGTTCTCCGCATATTAGCCTTGGTTATACCCTACTTTAGACTTAACTATTAAAGATTCGGCTGCACACAGCAAACTCATATTGCCTGGTCCTTTTGCGAATATCAAAAAGTAACGACATCGTCACAATGATTAATGATATCTTGGTGTTCCTGTATTATTTAAATATATTGTAAATTGAGGGCTTTTTAAAATTCATTTTGAGACGAACTATAAATTTAATTTGCTTTATTCTGTCAAAGTAGCGTATGTTGCACCACAAATTGTCGCCATTGCACAATTTGTCGCTGGCGACAATTTGTGCAAAGTTTTACAAAACCTGACACCACAGATTGGATCCAATAGAAATTAAAGGAATAGAGAATCCAAAAAATACACAAAAATATTAATAAGCCGCGATCCGTACGTGATTATTGCGTGATTATGAGCGTATGATACATATACACATATAAACACTCACATCAGACTCATATACATCCATCACTCACATACTAACCTTCACACGTTGCTAAGTCGATTGCGATAGGTTTTACGACCGGGGACGTGACGTACCCTCTTTCAAATGCCCCGATTCTGAAATGTCCCTGGAAGTGGGTGCTTACAAGTGCGCCTATTCCTCAAACGCACCCTCCACATACACAGGCACACACACACACACACACACACACACACACACACACTCACACACACACACTCACACACACACATGCATACACTCACACACACATGCACATACACACACACACACTCACACACACACACATGCATACACTCACACACACATGCACATACACACACACACACAGGCACAGACACACACTGCAAACTATAACGTGACCTTTTATTCTGGTTTGTGTGCGTTCATACACTTGAGTTATGTGTTGGTTTTCATGTATTGTGTTTGTCAGGAATTGTTACATTACCAAAAATGTATGCCCCTAATGGCCTTGAAGGCTTGAAGGCTTGACGGCGTCAACAAAATATTAAATGTGTTTCGAGGGGTGGCGACAAATTGTCGCCGGCGACAATTTGTGGTGTAAAAAGCGTAGCATGCACATTAATGACATTAATTGGCTTACCCACTTCTGTTTAACATCATGCACACCCATATTATATCAAGCCATCACCTAGGAACCTGTAAAGTTATCGATTTGGCAAGGCAGATTTTAGGAAAACACATGTGTACAACATTATGAAAGCTACCCTCATCAGTTTCAGACTATGTGACTGACTGCCGATGGAATGTGCCAGAAATGTAGATGCAGTGTTGCTAAAAATTCGTGACTTTGGCAACACTGCCTTCCCATCCATACCTGTAGGTGTAGGCGATGTGGTCGAGCCATTGTTGTGTGGTACAGAGGCGTACGTGGGTTGGGAGGAATTATGGACCTGATACGCAGTAGAGGGCTCGTCTGCTTCACTGGTCACTCGGCTTGGCAGATCTGCATTGCAATTTATGGCATAAAATTGAAAAGATGCTAAATTATCGCTAGTGATAATCTTTTGTCTCGCAATGTATGGTCAACTAGGAATCGGAAAAGATCGCTATGTTTCGTGCGCCGCTGCAACACTAAACGATTATCACTAGCAATTATATACGCAATACTAGCATTATGGTAAATTATGTTCAGTTCTCCGCATATTAGCCTTGGTTATACCCTACTTTAGACTTAACTATTAAAGATTCGGCTGCACACAGCAAACTCATATTGCCTGGTCCTTTTGCGAATATCAAAAAGTAACGACATCGTCACAATGATTAATGATATCTGGCCGAAATTGCAATTTGACTATTTCCTTTGTCCATCTAGGAAAAAACCTTTGATAATGCATTTTCTAAAAATATACATTAATGTAACAGAAAAGGGGAGATTTGGCGACTTGCCTTTTACTAATTATAACATTTTATTTGCTACCTGTCATCTGTTTTTACATTAAGTCAGTTAATTGATTCGTAATGTATTATCGCTGTGCCAAGTTTTGGTGTTGTTTGGTGCAATAAACTGATCACGTATACCATGACCATAAAAAAGTCAAAATTTTCTATTCGACAGATTGACGGGCCTGCTTTTTCGAAGACCTTGATGATTTTCATATTTTAACTTAATCCTTGGTTATTTGTGGGTGTTGTCTATGCTTTCAAACAAAAGTTGCACATTTGTTGCGTGGTTCGGTAGCATTATCAAAACGCAGTAACTTTGGCATAGTTGAAAACACATGCGGCTGCTCCACGTGCATTTAAGACATTCTAAAGTGACCTCGTGCACACAATTCGTATCGTGTCACTGAAAACTGTCTATCGTTTGTATAATACAATTACCAGTATCTGTACTACTAGTAGAACTGGTAGTACTTCTACAATTTCTACTTCTACTACTACTACTACTACTACTACTACTACTACTACTACTACTACTACTACTAGTGGAAGTACTACTTAAATTATGACAATGATAATATCTTGACCCCAACTACTTCTACCTTCTATCACAACTAGTGATACAATAGCTATTACTAAACTACAACTTCTATGATTGGCATAACTACTTCTGATGCGATCGCTGCTTGTCCTATTACAGTACCCACCTCCATCATCTATGAAAGTTGAACTTGTTGAATTTAACGGAAATCCAGAGATTACTGGAGCTAAAGGAAATCCAGAGAGACATATGAGATGATTATTTAATATATAATATATTTTGACTAAAATACATAATGAATGACTCTATTACAGTAGTAAATTTCAGAAATTACACAGAATAACATAAACTATATAAGAGTCCCTGGCCCATACTGCCCTACTTTGACAAAAGGAAGCAAGTTGTAAATTACACACATATCGTGGTTTTCTAATCAAAATACAGGATATTATTTTCGATGCTTTGGGGGCACTTTCAGCAACGTTCAAGATGGATAGGAATTTCTTTTGAGATGTTTGGTGTTCCTGTATTATCTAAATGAATTATAAAATGAGGAATTTTCAACTTGATTTGAGACAAATTTTAATTTAAACTTCCTTTCTTTTGTCAAAGTAGCGTCACATATACAGCTGGTACTGGCTGATACAGCCTTTACTTGGTAGCGATTTTTGTTGGTAGACATTTAGCATTCCATGAAAATTTTCCTGCCATGTTAGGATAGGACTAAACACCCCTTGATTTATTCATATATATTGTATTTATATACGTTTTCTCTAATTTATGTTTTCCGCATAATGATGATGTTGTCTATGTTTTAATCTAATCAAATTTTCCCCAATAAAATTCGTTGATAAACAATCCTGCACTAAAATAAACAACGTACCATGAGTTTTACCGAATTATATTTGTTGATGAAATTGAAAGATTACTTCAGTTTCTTGAAATATTTTTTTTTCAATTTCTTGAAAGATAGAAGATATTAAACATTTGAAATATCTGATGAGATTTGCATTCCTTAACATTAACACAATCATAACGTTTGGGTGAATTCGGTTATTACACTTGTAATTGTGTAATTGTTTGTCATCACAAACAAGTCAAAATCTTGAAAAAAAATTAATTAAAAAAATGCTTTCCTTCTATCTTACGAGCTATCATCATTTTTGTTCCATTTCCATTTTGGGACGCCTGGGAGGTACCAAGACGAAATGCAATTAGAATTAATTTTCTGTAGAGTATTCCATACAATTTCTAGTGGTTTTTCGTTTCCGGCCTGCTACACAGCTCCATTGCATTCTCCAGCTTTATATGTGGTGGGTCAATTGCACCTACACTCCAGCTCAAAGGAATTGGCATAGGGAAAGGGAAGGGAAAACTGCGGCTCCTTCCCTTTCCCTTTCCTTATGCCAATTCCTTTGTGCTGTATTGTATATAAACTTTGGATAGCTATAACTTTGAATGAGGTAAAGTAATCAACCCTATAGAGATTATAAAACATACATCTTGGCAAGTGTAATTTATGGAAATTCAAATTTGGGGAATTATAAAAAAAACATTTGTTACCCTAATGCCTCAGGAAAATCACTCATAAGCATGCTAAATTGGATACTGTCTGTAGTAAATTTCACACTCTCCAATATGACACCTTATATGATGTGTGAAAATATACCATTCAAACGCTATCAATATAATTGTTCAATCCTATACTTTTCCATGGCGGCTAAATAAAAAATGGCTGCCATGGCTCTCCTGGGCAAAATTCGCGAGAGCTCAATATCCTAATCTGATTTTAATACATTATTCTACGTATTTTTAGTGCTTTTAGACAAAAGTGTAACGTCAAAATATCGAGCTATACTGCTTGACTAAAATGCTTTCAAGCACCTAGCATATTTTCCAGGCGTTTGTTTAATTATATGTCACACTTAAATGTCATGATATTTCACAGAGCAATGTAATTTGGCTTGCGCCTCGTGTATTGTTTTCCAGCAAGCTAATAGCTTTACAGAATATCGTTGTGTCTGCCGAATGGATACACCGTACCATGCCTCTACGGGGAAACTAATTCAATGCGCACAAAGACTCACCAATAGCGATGCACATGATAACTGCTCTCAAAATGCGGCCCATGATTACTATGACTAGCTGATATGGGATCACAATGTAAGGTGAAATGAACAAGTGAGCAGAAATACCGTTGACAGAATATAGTACCGAAGTGGTGTCGTTATATGAGCATGTTTTCAAGACAATTGACAATAAAAAAAACTCACTGCAGTGAGAGGTAACTCGGTTCGGCCTTCCTAATTTCAGGCCCCGGTGTGATCAACGCGGCGCGCTCGACATGTATTGTTAAAACCAGTTGTCTTGGCAATGACATTAATGCTCAAATGTCGTCACACTTCGGTACTCATCACAGTGCAAGTTGAAATAGCAAACAAGTAGAAACACCATTTTCTTTTTTTGTGTGTGTGCGTTTTGAGCAGCATCAGTTGCAGGCAGGATTGTGTGAACGGGGAATCCCACACAATCAGCATGTGATCAGACATTTTTTTTTTCATCCGGAGAGTAGTCGAATAGATTGTGACGCACAATTACAATACCATGCCTCATTCATTGTGGTATATGACGTGTGTAAAAGGCGTGGTCACATAATAGTTCCATTTCTACCGGGTCTGCCGTTGTGCCCATTGTTGACTACTAACATGCTCCTGCCCTACTTATTTCCTGAAAAGTAAATAACAGCTTCACAACAGTTGTTACTTGTGATTTATTATTTATTTAAAAGAAACGAAGTCTACTGTTATTTAGTTGACTTACGATGACAAAATGTACTGCTTACGAAGTCGACTTGGAGTGATAGGTTCTTTCTCCTTTACGGCATCACTTTTTTGGGAAGTTGACTTGGTAAGATGATGTACGTCGCCATGACAACATGTAGATTCTTAGAAGCCGACTTGGCAAGATGATACATGTCGCAATGATGACATGAACATTTTGTGAAGTCAATGTGGACAGACAATAAGCGCTTTTCGAAATTTATTCACAACTTTCCGCCTTACTACGTATTAATGCGTTATTACCTCCACCTGTGTTTTTCATTTCAATTTCAATGGGTGGAACGCACTTTTAATCTACAATTTTTTGTTGCTACTGGGACGAACCTCGGGCAAGCTTTATAGTTACCATTAGGGACGTATTGTTTGAGTGACGTGAATAAAATTAGCATTCATAAAGAAAATTGTCTATTCATTTCGCCATGTCGACTTATAAAGTCGACAAGTTAAATACGGATATGAAGTCGACTTGACAAGATGAAATATCTCGACATGTCGTGAAGTAGAATGGCACTTTAACGCTTCCGTATAAAATAAATTGTGACTCACACAATAATCAAGCATCAGCAGCACTATTCTTGTGCTACATAGCGGAAAGCAGGATCGTGTACTTGGGGAATCCCACACAACCAAATTATATCTGGGTTCTTACCATAGTGTAATAGATTGTTTTTCAGTTTTTCGTCACTCTCTTATCACCTCTCCTCTCTCGTTTTCTCTCTCTCCCACTCTCTCCCCTTCTCCCAACTCACAAAGGTCTCTCTATCTTTGTCTCTCTCTTTGTCTCTGTCTGTCTGTCTGTCTGTCTCTCTCTCTCTCTCCCTCTCTCTCTTTATTTCTCCCTCTCTTTCGTTCTACTTATCTATCTCAGACTCTCTTTCTCTCTCTCTCTTTCTTCCATATTTCGTGTTGTTTTGAATGACGAAGTTCACGCCACAGTCTCTATCACTCTCTTCCTCTGTGTATTCTCCCCCTCCCCCTTTCTCTCTCTCCCTCTCTCTCTCTCTCTCCCCTCTCTCTCTCTCTCTCTCTCTCTATCTATCTCTCTCTCTCTCTCTCTTTCTACCCTCACTTCACTCAACGTCTCAAAAAACGTAGATCTACTCATCCTTACATTGTTTTATTATCTCTTGATGTTTTTTAGGGTTAAAGACTTTCACAGTCCTTTCCCGTTCGCCTAAAAAGCTCTCATTCTCTCTCTCTCTCTCTCTCTCTCTCTCTCTCTCTCTCTCTCTCTCTCTCTCTCCCTCTCATCTTTTCCAGACGTCACCCCTCAATGCTCAACCGCTATAGGCTACTTGCGGTTACATCACCGAGGAGTATTATACACCTATGTAATGTGTGTTCAATGTGCGATATGTGTGTGCATAATCTATTATAGTTGGGATAAAGGGGTGTGAAGGGGGGGGGGGGGGTGGAAGATGGATGAATTAACATCGATTTGAAATTGTAGATAGGGGGTGAGACCGGAACATCGGTTCGGAGAACAATGGGGCACAGTAACGAATCCCACGAATGGAAATAAAACGAATTTTTTAAAAAGTCAAGACGTTATGAATACTTTTTTTTTCTTATACGTGATCCACAAGCACGTGAGAAGTGAGTTTGGAGAAGGGGAGAGGGGGAGAGAGGGGGAGAGAGAGAGGGAGAGAGAGAGGGAGAGGGTAGAGTTGATCAGAGCATGGACTTATCGTAGGGTCATGATCAGAGGGACAACCAAACGTAACATAAACAATCTATTATACTATTTTCTGAAGGAAATAAAAATAACATATATCTGCTTGTGTGGGATTCCCCGCCCACAAAAACCTGCTACCCGCTGTTCAAAGCGTAAAAGGCAGCTGAGACACGATTGTGTCAATGGCATTTCTGCTCATTTGTTCATTTCACTTTGCATCCAATATTATCTGGTCATTGTAATCATGGGTCGCTTAGCGACGGGCGGGCGAGTGACCTTGATGCAGAGAGGTAAAGTGCACAGCATGCATGTGCAAGGCGTTCTCGTAGATAATTTCTAAGCTATCGGGAAAGTCCAGGGCTTAAGATTTTGAATGTGAACATTGTGTATTTCCTTAGCCAGGTTAAAAAAAAAAATAGTACATGGCTAAGAATGTCTAAGTAAAAAGCTTCGAAAAAAAATATGTTTTTGGCTTACGATAGTACAGGGCTAAGAAAACCCAGTGTAAAAAGGATATCTATTAATCCTTAGGGTGCCAAATGTGAATGATGTTACTATTAATACACACAAATCCCATAGAGCAGCAATTTGTGTGGCGCACAAAGGGGTAAGGCTACATGCAGTTAAAGGAATAGTTCGACCTGACGATAAGTTGGTTTCAAAAAAGCAGAAATATGAAAGAAACACATAAGCGAAGGCTTGACGAAAATCTGTCAAAGGAAAACAAATTATTAGAATTTGAAATTTCAATGTTGTGATATCAAGGTGCAAAGTGCTCTCCCATAATAGGCATCACCATTATCCTATTTTAACGGCCACTCAGACAGTGTCCTTAGGCTCAGGAAAATAAGTGAATTACATCACGTGTTTGTGTTGTATTTAGTCACTGTGCCATTTTGGCGACATATTCTGGAATATGAAAGTGCGCCACCTTCAGTCACTCTGAATCGTTCGCTGCTCCTAATTTCTGGAACAGCGTAATCCAAGATGCCCCAAATTCCACACGTTCAAAATTACGCTAAAACCCCACTTACTCAAATCTTTGTAACCCTTTTTTGTGCCTTCCCAATTATTTCAGGTGCGAACGGATAATTACACATTGCGTCATGCTTATATTATCTTAATTTTTGAGGTCATAATTACGTAACTTAGAATGTTTTATTTGGTGCTTGTGTTTTGCCTTCCTTGTTGTAAGACTTCGACCTTTGGCAAAAGTCACAAGAATAATAACACCATAGTGCTTATAAACAGTGTATTGTGCGCGGTATGAATTTTCCACTATTAAAATCAGGCCTAAACATCTAACCGTCCATGTCACGAATTAAACTATATTGCAATCATATATGCAAAGGTGAACGAGCGCCAGCTGCCGTTTTTGTTTTTATAAATTAAAACCGTTATTGAGGTGAAGCAGAGGTCACACCTCATATTTCTTCAAGAAAACCTTGATACAGGATTTTTTATTCATTCCTACACATATATTGATAATACAATGTTCATGAAATGGATAACTTCATAGTGCATATGCAGGTGAGAACGCGCTGAAGTAAATTACAGTCAAGTAAATTGGCAAGAACCAAAACAAACATTTTCTTTTGGAAACTTTCTTCCAAAATGGTTATAAGGAGAGGGAAATTATCAATTGTAAATATAATAGTTTCATGAACGACCTACTAATTTACCTCCTGAGAAACATACATGTTCTTCCATTCCTAAAAGATTTTCAATGACTAGTAGTTTAATTTTGCTCAAATCGTTTTCGGTCTTTTATTTACATTGTGCTACTTCTCTTAGGATGAACTATTTTGGTCTGAGTGTGTACTTTGAAAAATGCCTTTGACAGATGTTTCAACATTTTCCCGCATTGTCATCGAGATACATAACATTTAAGCCAAAATACTTAGGATCTACCACTTCTAGCCTGAGAATTAGTTATGTAAGTATTACGAATAGAGTTTGATTATGTATTTGAGAAAGAGAGAAAATATCACGATATAATGCTAAGAATCATACAGATCTCGGACTAAAGTATTTCAGTCTGTAATATTTAAATAGCACTCATTTCACGTGACTATCTCTTTGTTGTCGCATTTCACAAGAGGTATTTTGCAATAACAACATATATAAAACCAAATATGTCCTGGGTACCTCAAAATTGTTGAAAAAAAAATATATTGGGCGTCATATTTATTCGTTAGCAGTACCGACTAGCAATTTATATCGTTTACTTATCCTGGCGGCATTGTCAGTAAATTACAATGAATTAAATTAAAGGTCAGTAACCTATTTTCTTTTTTTTACAGGTGGCAGTGCTTTTCAAAGATTAATGATTCATTAGAAATTAACAATGGACTGAGGTTGTGATACAGAGCAACTGTTCC
Source organism: Arbacia lixula (assembly GCA_963669155.1). Classification (NCBI taxonomy): domain Eukaryota; kingdom Metazoa; phylum Echinodermata; class Echinoidea; order Arbacioida; family Arbaciidae; genus Arbacia; species Arbacia lixula. The sequence goes on from CAVLGW020000001.1 coordinate 567,853, forward strand.
AGAACATTATCTTCTATTCAAAAAATATCATAGATATTCTAGTAGTACTAGTTACACGTTGCTTAATACGTTTATGATCGGTTTCAAACAATGGTTGATATCAATCAACTACAGCACTTAAACTTGCACCCAAAACAAAATTAGTCAAAAATCTTGTTTTACAGGCACCCCCTCCCCTCCCACACACACACACAGACACACAATGTCATTTTCACACAGATTCCATTTAATGAATTTATTAACAATTATGTCAAGTTCTGAATGCTGATTAAATCGATTTTAATGACAAGTTATGTCATATCTATTAGTTTTATTTTGCGTGTTTAGATGAAGTGTTCGAAGTCCTCATTCTACTGGCACGTAATGAAACTAAACTTGTGGTCCACGTTTCCATGTAGCGATTAAATTGTGTTCTATTTTAATCTGTTACAATGTTAGTGATTTATTCGCTTGACCTAACGCGTGTTGCAAGGGTTATATTGCCTCTCAAACTAATTTGGATGATTATAGCAATCAACTGACGTCCGGAAGCAAACACAGGATGGGATGGTAGGTGCTCCTTCCGTCCTACTTTCCACTCTCTATAATGCTATGTGGTATACTGTTGACATGAAGACTGGGGGAGAAGAAGGATGCACGTCCCGAATCAAGACTAGCATTAATGCTGTTGTGGTCAATAGCAACAGAGTACGTTACTGAGGGAGCTAATAAGGAGATTTCCTCTCGGACGCACACTGCAAAGCCTTATGACATGTATGACTCGAAAGGCAACCAGCAGGACAGGTGGTAAACATGGTTTGGACTTCGACCAGTCCTAGTTAATAAGTTACTCGGCTTGATGGCTAACTGAAATTCGTCTAGAGAGATCGGCAATAAGTGAAACAAGTCTCTGCGTGTAAACTCACCCACGCACAATTAGTATGCCTATTAATGGGAAACTGTGATGTAAATATTATACATTGTACACATCTCGGGACAAATGACGCGTTAATACCAACCATGAAGCGTAGCGTGTTTCTCTGTCTTGCGTTGTTTGCCATCCCCTCTCTCTCCTCCGTCATCATCGGCGAGGGCAATGACCAGGCCAACAGCATTGACAACGACGGCGGTGGTCTACTGCTTCTCATCGTCTTTGACGGATTCCGTTACGACTACTTAGATGGTGTGGACACGCCGAATTTCGATCGCCTGATAAAAAGTGGCGCGAAACCGTCGAGCGTTGTTCCTGCATTTGCAACCAAGACGTTCCCTGGTCATCACACCATCGCTACCGGGTTGTATCAGGAAAGCCACGGCATCCTCGGTGAGTTGTGGACGTAGGTATTTATCAATCTTAAAAGGACAGTTCACCGTGAGGAAACGTCTGTTTCAATAAAAGCAAACACATGAAAGAAACATATTAGTGAGGGGTTGACGAAAATCGGTCAAAAAAAAGAAAGTCATTAGATTTTAACATTTTGATTTAGTGACGTCACGTGCGAGGTGCTCTCCCATTATGTTGTGTATAGAATGAAACCATAATGTTGCTCTTTTTTTTTTTGACAACGGAATGATATTGTTCATACAGGTATGTGTGCAAAAAACATGTACACAACATATGGAATAGCAGCTCGCACGTGATGTCGCAAAATCTAAACTTACAAAAAAAAAAATCACTTTCTAATGCTTATTTTCATAAAATCTTCACGAATATGTCTCTTCCATGTGTCTCCTTTTAGTGAAACCTGGCTGATAGGCATCAACTAGATTAAACTATCCTATCAAGAGTAACATCTTTTGCATAAATAACAGCCAATAGCAGTTTTATTTTCATGAAGGGCGGGCAATATTACTCTATTGGCATAACTAGCGGTTTATCGTAGTATTAGCATATATTTGCATAATAACAAGCGTTGTTGATTGATAAAAATAGGGTAGACTTCTGTCCAGGAAAACTCTCGTTTTATAGTTGTGGGCTTGGAATATCTAAGTCATTTATGACTAATTTATTCGGTATTGACCATGCATACTGTTCTGATAGTCGGGGCATGGTTAATTCATGCACTTTTTGAATTGATTAACTGATAAATTAGTGTATGTTTTTATGAACTATTTAATAAGCGATTTGATGAAAGATGGGACGCTGTATTTAACTCAGCTCTGCGTCGTTGAATGCAGAGTGTCGACTCGTTCATCACATGCGAGATCTTGTACCATCCCACTCGTGATCACTCACTATTCTTGTATATTGCATCTATCCTTGTTACTCTGTCTGTCACATATCCCCAGGTAACAAAATGTACGACCCCGACCTCGATGCCTTTTTCACGCAAGCCACCTCAGACCCGGTCTGGTGGTCGTACGGGGGCGAGCCAATCTGGGTCACCAACCAACGAAACGGTGGTCGATCCGTCTCTGTCTTCTACCCCGGTGCTCGAGTCAACATCTCGGGCCAGCCAGCCACCTTTCACCAGCCGACGTACGACGAGACGATGGCGTACAACGACCGTATCGATCTCGTGGTCGAGCTTATGAAGAATGGGAGTGCCAACCTGGGTCTCCTGTACTTCCATGAACCGGACAGTACGGGTCATTTGCAGGTAGGATGTTAGCGCTGGCATTCTATTGTGAAACCTCCCCCCGATATTAGTTAATCCCCCACACACTCTACAACACAAGAACGCACTTGGGTGAACCCGAGTTGCTCGTATGAACAGAGCTACCAATAGGGTGTTTCAAATCTGTATGAAAACGAATCATTTTAAGGTCGACGTTATATTAAAGTTGTGCGCATCCCCAAGTCTTCGTGTGCCATGTATTAAATCTGTGCGTACCAGATAAACTGCTTGTCTAGGGAAATCGTGTGGAAAAAGTCACATGTGGCAGGCAAAGGGTTAACAACCCAATACCACTATAAATACCCTTACACATCACTACCTTGGATTTATTGTTAAAGACTACAGGGTTGATGATACCCTATTTGGTTTAGAACAATCTTCCATTCCTTCCTTTCCGCCATCTCCAACAAGGGACCCGAATCTCCTGCGCTCCGTGACGTCATTCAAGATTGTGACGTCACTCTGGGATACCTGCTCGACCAGCTGGCCGATTCCGGTTTGAATGACGTGGTGAACGTCATCGTGACCAGCGACCACGGAATGGCCGAGGTCTCTGCAGACCAGACTGTGTTCCTAGACGAGTTCGTCGACCGCAGCCTTTACTTCTACACAGATAACGATCCAGTGTTTGGGATCTGGGCGTACAATGGTGGGTAAAACCGTAGGGTGAAGGGCTTTGTGATAGTCTAGGTACCAGGCTGTGAGGTGCATGGACACAACCCAGTTTGTCAACAGCTACGTCTGGTAACACAGACCACGCCCTAATGACGTCATAGCTCTTCTGGCGTCTTCCCCTCACAGAACGAGGATGAGATTGGGGCATAATCTGTGTTACCACACCTAGTTGTTGACAGACTGGGTTGTGTCCATGTACCTCACAGCCTAGTACCTAGGCTAGGGTTGCGACTGAAGATCTGTAGGTTAATCCCACCCATATGGCACTCGTGTCCTCTAGCAAGATAATTGACCCATATTGCCGTTCTCCATCCAGGAGTTTAAATGGGTAAACAAGAAAGGCCATAAAAGGGTGAAATGTGTTCTATAAGCGTCCATTCTATTTACTACACAACCTAAGATTGTAAATGGTAATACTACTGACCTGACATAGAATTGCTTAGCTTAATATTTTTTGGAAAAGTTGTTTAGAAACAGCCAATATGTCTTTGTTGGCCCGCGGCATGCCAGCGATGTAATTCGTGTGTAAATATCTGCATCATTAACAAGCTGTTATTTTTTTGTAAGTTGTTTGGGAATTTAAAGGGGTAATGGGTCAGCATAGCTCCCGCGGCTTATAACAGTTGCTCTCCGTCACATTAGTCGTATAGGAATCTTCAGAATTTCACACTTTACTGGTCGGTTTAACCAGTTACTAGTTGTGTATTTTTTTTTATTTAATTTAATTGAAACTATGACCACCAACCCCCACCCCTCTCCCTTCCTCCACCTTTCACCCTGTATTCAAATATTGTTTTAATTACTGTTGGCATAAAATGTGTAAGAAACCAGTATGGACTTCTAAACCCGGGCCGCCATGTTGCATGATTCAATTATTATAACTTACCATCAATGGTAATTTCCATGGCGATATGTGCAATAATGAGACCCTATTGGCTGTTGCTATTGTAGTTACCATTGATGGTAGGTTACGACAATTGAAACCCTATAATACAGTATGGACCTGGTTAAAAATGTCTGTCTCTGTATATACACACCTACTCATTAGAAAACGACACACACGCCCTCTACGACCAACTCAATGCCCAGCATCCTAACATGAGCGTGTACCTGCGAGAGGCCATCCCCGAGGGCCTGCACTACCGTGACAACCGCCGCGTCTCCCCGATACTTGTCGTGATGGACGAGGGTTGGCACGTGTGGACGAACAGCAATGAGGCGGGCAACTGGCAGCGTGAGTGTGACTTTGTTATGTCACATGAAGAATGTCTCAAGAGAAAAGTTCGCAATGAAATTATTTTGGTTTCAATAAAAGGAGACGCAATTGAAAGAAAGATATTAGTGAAAGTTTGTATGGCTTAATATAATTCATTCAATCATGCATTTTGTTTGATCTAGGTGTGCCTATGTAATAGATCAATGTCTTTATCTCTTTATCTATCCCCCACCTCTCCGTCCCCCACGCCCCCCCCCCCCCTCTCTCTCTCTCTCTCTCTCTCTCTCTCTCTTTCATTCTCACCAAAATAGGTTACAGAGGGAACCACGGCTTTCTCAACACTCTGCCGTCCCAACACACGATATTCATTGCGTCAGGCCCTGCCTTCAAGAGAGACCACGCCCTTGACAACACTTTCGAATTAGTGGATATATACAACCTCATGTGTCATGTGCTGGATATCAGCCCCGCCCCTAACAACGGCACTTTCAGCAACGTGCAGTGGTTATTGGTCGATGGTGAGGATACGAGCACAGTTACCACGCCCACTGTTGGCGATCACACAACTGATTCGTCAGGAGTGCGTCTGCTTTCGTCCACTGAAATACTTATCATTTCATTTTTAGTCGCAAATGTCTTTCAAAAAATGGCTACTTGAAGAGGAAAGACATCATTACGGATTCGGGATAACGAGCACAGTAGTATTCAAAGCTAATACTGTACATGTATACACAAAATATATCCTTTCTAACATAACGATCATTCTCTTCCAACAGCTTTAAAAGCTCCATATTGAATGTGAGTTCTTCCACTAGGCGAAAAGAGAATTGTCGTTATGTATGCAAATTCTATCCACGTTTCTGATAAAATATCCCATTAAAGGTACCCCCAAAACTGCAATGTTTGTCTAAATATCACTACCTAATAAACTTAAAGTGTATTCCACCCATTGAAACTTAACTGAACTGGGGAAATTATGAATGTGTTACAAACATGGCTCATTGTTTAGTGAATAAAACAATCTCTCTCTCTCTCTCTCTCTCTCTCTCTATATATATATATATATATATGTATATATATATACGTAAATATTATTAGATCCTCTAGCTTCACATGTGGATTTGGTTTACCTTGGTGTTTTTCGTGTCAACAAATTATGTCTGCGGTTAACATTGTTTAGCTACGAGCATTTGTGTCAACTGCATGTAAATAGAATATAATACATTACGGCTCAAACTGCAAAAACTCGCCGAGAAAAAAAAATTCAACTGCTATTGTCCACAGATATTTATGATGCAAATTCTTAGATGGTGTTTATCTCTTACTGAACAATACGTTGTATAGTGAACTATTATTTGTTAGTTGTTATTATATGTTGTTTGTTTGTATATGTAAACTATGTTATGTTATAATGCCAAAGCAGGCGCCCCTGGTAGAACAATTTTCAACCACTTAAGGGGCTACCCTGGGTAAATGATACTCATAAATAAATGAATGAATAAATAAATAAATAAGTAAATAAATAAATAAATATTCCTCCAGGTTCGATGTTCACCCACTGCTTTATGCCAGTGAACCAGTTCATGTAATAACATACATGTGATAAGATTAGTATTCCCCCAAAACTAAATTGTTCAATTCTTCTATTCTATCCCTTTCCCTATTCTCGCGCATTATGTTTTCTCGTGATGTGCTTTTTCTTTCTTGTATTTGATTTATATATATACATATATATAACGTTATGCTTGATTAACAATGTTTATATATGGAAAATTATGATTACGTCATGCTACAAATGTTTGATACAAGTTTATGCATTAAAAATTTATACAATAATTTTACATATTGTAGTGTTGCCAAGCCATCTCTGGGGCCTTTTAATTCACAAGCCCAGCTTCTAGGATTGGCCCCTCCACATTCTCTTCTAAAATTTATATCCTAATTGAATGAATTTTTTATTTATGTTATTTAAAATATTTGCCCTCAATATGTCTATTGTTTGTTTATTTGAAAATGTGGAAATAAATGAATACCTTGCTCTATTCTTATCATCATCATCATTGATGGTCTTCCTCTGTCTCTCCTTCCTTCAAGTCCTCCTTTTAAAAACTTTCTTTGGACATCATTTAGGCATGTGACCGCAGTACACGACTTTTCTCCTCATTACTGCTTCACATACACAATATATGCTTTAATCCAGTCCAATATCGCGCAAATGACGTCGGTACGTCATAGATAACACAGTATACGTCAAAGAACAATTTTAAATTCATGTATTTCAACAATCACTAACGGCAACATGTTACTATCAGTTACCCGATTTCTACTCTGCTAAAATTAAGCCTACACATTAATTTTTTTTTTAAAATAAAATATCCCATTAACGGTACCCCCCAAAACTGTGCAATGTTTTTCTGAATAGCACTACCTAATTGTAATCTACCCATTGAAACTGAACTCAGGTAAACGCATTATCGCTTTAATACGTATTCGGGGAAATCATGGATGTATTACGAGCATGGCTTATTGTTTAGTGAATAATACAATAAACACATATTATATATATACATATATACGTAAATATTATTAGATTGTCTATCTTCACATCTGGATTTGGTTTACGTTGGTGTTTTTAGTGTCAAGAAAGATATGTCTGCGGTTAACATTGTTTAGCTACGAGCATTTGTGTCAATTGCATGTCAATGGCATATGATACATTACGGCTCAACCGTAAATTCAAAATTATCAAATTATGGGCCGAAAAGATATATCCCCATTATCCTTTGGTGATTTTTCAAGCTATTACATGCCTCATGTGTACATAAATAATGTAGCTATATCATGTAAGGAGCTTCGTTTCAAACTAATGATCCAATAATCTTGAGTATACATCTCCATCAATGACAAGTGCATATATTCAAGTTAATCATATTATAGTATGTATGTAGGTGTGAATGGAATTATTGTTGTTACTGGATGAAAACAAAACTGTGGCGCCTATTAGCATTGGTTTATCTGGAACACAAAGGGTTAATAGTTATCATGCAATTGTGAAGCCGACAAAGTTTAGCATTATTCATCCAAATTCAAGTTGTTATTAAATTGACATCATTATCATAAGGTGCCTTTAGGTACCTTTAGGTGCCAAAATAGGGATTTGGTTATCAAAAAATAAAATCACATTCTAAACAAATATTACAACCTCTGGCACACCTCTAAGAAATATTTTTTTTTACAATTGATTTGAAGTGGGTCACTAAAAAAACACGCTGGATATTTGGACTATTAGGTGCAGTCGTGTACAAACTGTATTACTGCGATTTTTGCCAAACGAATCATTTAATCCCCTTATTGCATTTGCCTGATGTAGAATAGTTATTTCACATCACTGTACAGTTTAGAGGCGAACAAGTATTGATCTCCGAGGTAAGTCATGATGCAACCAAAAATAATGAGAGGAAAATAGCACATATTTTTTTTGCTTAAAGTGGTCAACATTCCCGTCGATTCCTGCGCTATTAATATCCTGATTGCTTGTATCACAGTTCATGCTTTAATTTAGCTGCCACTTTTTGACCCCCCCCCCCCCTTTTTTTTTTTTTTTTTTTTTTTTAGTTAAAACCTATATTCTACCCTCCTGTTTGTCCTTTCTTCGCTTACTCTGCCATGAGATACTGAGCGCGTACTTTGTGCAGATCATTCGCAGGTAAATCACACACAGCATGTGCGCGTTTTAGACGAATACCGTATATCGCAAGCTTCACAGTCTCCTTGCATTTTTTTTTAGCTGGTGGGACATCTCAGAAAATATAAAAACATATGGATTGCATTTTAATATTCATTTTAATATTCAGTGGGAGCACAACACAAGTCGATTAAGAAGAAAGTAATAATGAAAGTTTCCTCGAGGAAGTTCGGAAACAATGGAGAAAAACGTAACAGAAACCGACAGTTTGAGTAGGAAAAAGATATATTTTTTAAAAGTTCTTTCTTATCAGAGGTAGGAGGAAGGGGAACTCTGAGGGAAAAAGGCAACCAAAGCCCGAATCTCGTTTGATTTAAATGCCGATACCAATACGAGGATTATTTTCTTACCTTATCCTGAAATTGAACAACAATACGACTTATGCGCTTATATACATTCACTTCAATTCCACCATCATATGATCACCATAAAGCATGATAAGGCATTTTCAATATGATATACATCGGATCCTTTTGGATAATACATGAAAACATTATTTGAAGACAACAGATTGTTGGAAACAGTATATATATTGGCCTATCCTCACAACACTGGTTTATGTGTACTAAGACTAGAATAACTTTATGCTAGATTCTTAATGTTGTGCTACTTTATATTCAGCGAATGTGCAATACATGTATTAAGCTGTATAAGTCATAATTGCAGAAGACTTCTGCGGTGATTATGGGTCAGATATCTAGATCAGAGATCAGAGATCAGATATCTATTGAAATGTCAATAGACGTCGCACAGTGAGCCAGGGGTGAGCAAAAGTGCGCCAAAATATGGGTTGTTTATCAAAATTTGTTTTTCACATTCTAAGCAAAGAGTACAACCTCTGGCACACCTCTGAGCAATATTTCTCACGCCTGGCCCACGGCGCGACGTCTATTGACACTTCAATAGATATTTGATCTTTGTCATATCGTCTCTCTCTTTTCGTGAAAGAGGAAAAGGATTTGGCTAAGAATTAGGTGAGTTCACTCTATCAATATCAGACGGCAATCAGACACCGTGATCAACATTACAGAATTACTGACAGCTAGAGCCTGCTTTCTGTAAACATGCTACTTTTGTCATTCGAACATCTTCTTTTACGGTTGAATCTACGTCGTACGTGCATGTGCATAAAGGATGGATGCATCCTTGATGGACACAACAATCCCATGCTCAAGCTCACCCTACTTTACATTCCCCCCCCCCCCCTCCCCACTCTCCCCCCTCCCTCTCTCTCTCTCTCTCTTCCTCCCTCTCTCGCTCTACCGATACAATATATTTCCACTTGGCATGCTCGCGAAACATACCCCCACACACTCAATACATAATTTATGCACAATGACCATTGAGTATCACACCTGTTAATCCACAAGTAACTGACAACGCTATATGGTGCTTCTGCCAGAAAAGAAGTTGCGTGTTGGCATGTGTGATGCACAATGGGCATTTTTGTATTCTGAATAAATTGTCTGATACACACAAATAATCAGACCGAAATACACCGTTTTGGTATTGTATTCACAACGTTCCCCCCTAACTGCGTAGTAACGCGTTATTGCAGTCACCTGTGTCTGGTCATTCAGATTCACTGGATGGATGCACTTTGAATATACTCGGACAAACCTCAGACAAGCTTTGGGGTTCCCATTTATAACGTTTTATTTGAGCGACATGAATAACATTTACATACATAACAAAAATGATCTATTTGTCCAAAAGTGAAAAACTAATTAAATATTCCAACGATTATTTTATTTCAAGAAAAGTAATCTATGAAATGTCACAAGACCTAGTCTGTAAAAAAAAAAAATCACTTGACTCTATGATGTGTCTGATCGAAGTCACACCTAGTATTAACAATAGTTATTACCAATGCTGCGGGTAAACAGGTGCGTTCTACAGGGAGGTGTCAGAGCTGGAAACAACACGAAGAGTGATTTATTCCTACACCAGTCGCGTTCACGAATTGATAGCACAATAGCATATCTTACGCATTTTGGCTCTTTTATCTAGTCACGACCGCCGCCAAACAGGCAAGACAAACATGGGATGCATTGTGAGGATTGTAGATTTTGTATGCGCAGAAGATTTTAGATCTTCTCCATGTACTAAAATTGGATGTGCAGTAGCAAGTGGTGCATGGCCGTCACCAGAGGAGTGTGTGTGTGTGTGTGTGTGTGTGTGTGTGTGTGTGTGTGTGTGTGTGTGTGTGTGTGTGTGTGGAGGGGGGGGGGGTGGTACGCTCCCCCTACCACTTTTTCCTTTTTTTAGAAGGGGGTGCCTTAGTTTTTTTGTTTTTTTTTTTGGTGTGTGATGTAAGCAATTTAAATCTAGTGTTCAAAATAAAGCGAACAGCTTTTGTAAAGAATCGAAATGAAATCCAAATCCTTATTTTCGAACTGCAGGTAATAATAATAATTAAAGAAGTTGCGGGTTGGCATGTGTAATGCACAATGGACATTTTTGTGTTCCGGATAAATTGTCTGATACACACAAATATTCAGATAGAAATACACCGTTTGGTAATGTATTCACAACTTTCCCCCCTAATGCGTAGTAACGCATTATTGCAGTCACCTGTATATGGTCATTCAGATTCAGTGGATGGATGCACTTTGAACTATTGCTACTCGCAAACGTCAGACAAGCTTTGGGGCTCCCATTAGTAACGTTTTATTTGATAGACGTGAATAAAGTTCGCATACATAACAAAAATGGTCTATTTTTCCAAAAGTGAAAAACTCATTAAATATTCCAACAATTAATTATTACAAGAAAAGTAATCAATAAAATGTCACAAGACCTAGTCTGTAAAAAAAAAAAAAAAAACAACAACACTTAAATCTATGATGTGTCGACGTCAGCTTGATCTAAGTTACACCTAGTATTAACAATAGTTATTACCAATGCTGCGGGTAAACAGGTGCGTTCTACAGGGAGGTGTCAGAGCTGGAAACAACACGAATAGTGATTTATTCCTACACCAGTCGCGTTCATGAATGGATAGCACAATAGAATATCTTACGCGTTTTTGGCTCTTTTATCTCGTCACGACTGCCAAACAGGCAAGACCCTTGAATCGCCGGTGGCATTTCGTTATTACCGTGGACTATGATTGGCTGGTTATAATAGGATCGTTCATAACTTCGTCATGTCTCCCGCATTTTTTTTTTTGAACATGGTTGATATTTTGCTGGATCCTGACCCTTCTACAAGGAGAGGTTGAAAAACACTGGTATTTTCAAAAAGTAGGCCCTACAATAGATTCCGCTTCAGATGATTTATAAGTGTTTAGGGCTCAAAAGCGATTGACATTGAAATATAGGGTTTTTTTTTTAATTAGAACCACATATTTATCTCGAATTTGCAATATTTTTCTGCCTGTTTTTATTAAGTGTTTTTTTCACACTTGGTAAATCTTGACCTCCAACATACAGATCCAAAAAAAAAAAGCGTACGAAAATATGGTTTATTCATGGAGACATCGCAGTTTGAAAAGGAGACCTTTTTCGCGGTTCGAGAGGTCAAGTGAAGTTCACGACTACCGAGCTGAGAATAAAAGAAGCGTATAATTTTCTGGGGCATGCGGACTGGCTGATTATATTTTGTATTATGCGCAGAAGATTTTAGATCTTCTCCATATACTAAAATTGGATGTGCAATAGCAAGTGATGCATGGCCGTCACCAGGGGAGTGTCAGTGTGTGTGAGTGGGGGGGGGGGGGGGGGGGGGTACACCCCCCGATCACTTTTTCCCTTCTTCTTTTTTTTTTTTAGAAGGGAGTGATTTTTTTGTGTGTGTGCATGTGTGTGTGTGTGTGTACAAGCAATTGAAATCTAGGGTTCAAAATAAAGCGAACAGCTTTTGTAAAGAATCCAAATGAAATCCAAATCCTTATTTTCGAACTGCAGGTCATATCTCGATCTGCTATTTATTGGCAGTTGAATTCTGGAGATGTCCATACTACATTGTGATGTATTGCTTGGATAAGTTTATTTGTTTATATTTGTGTGAGCAATCAAGTTTATTTCGGGGGCTTCAAAACTACACAGAGCTTTCCCCCCTTAAAAAAAATATATATATATATATAGAGCTGCCCCCCCGCCCCCCCCCCCCCCCACACACACACACATATGCACACACACATTTTTTTTTTTTTTAGATGCTTATTGTTTACTCTCAAATTAAATTCATACAATACAGTTCACAAATGATTGTAAAAATAGTTCGAACAAATTAAACTCTATACATACAATCAGCATGTAATATTATTCAAAGACACTGTACATATACAGATGACTCACAAATATCTGGGAGAAAAAAAATATGAAAGTACAGTGTACGTACGTGCGTATTCGGGATTCGATACGCTAGACGAAGGGTATGCGTAAACGTCTATACGGTCTGCCTTCACTTCGCTCGTATTTGTTCAGTGCCGTCTCGTCGACAGTGGTTTAGTGAAACGGCGTACCGCACAGTCAGGCTGATGATACTGCATAGGTAAGTTGATGTATGTATCTATAACTTATCACTGATTAGGCTTCAACTATTCCCTTTTTTGTGGAATTCGTAGGACTACGGTATCATAAATTAAAAGCAATTTTAATAGAGATATGTGCACGAGTGTGCCGCTGAAACCAGGAACGGACTCTGACAAGCCGATATGCCGGGTCAAGCCGCCTAGACATCGGTGCGAAGATGCTCGTACTCGTAGTTTCGTAGCTTCAAACTAACTGTGCACAGTGGGCCGTGTGTTAAATCAGCGTTTGCATAACTATAATTATGTTTTACATGTCTACACAGAAAGCTGTACAGGTCTGTGGCTATTAGTACCATACAATCACCATCACAGGTGTGATTCATAATGATTGTGTGGAGTGAGCTATATTATACAACTACAAGTTATACAACACCAACCAGTAATTGTTTGTGTTGATATTACTGCGACCAGCCCGCTCACGCATTGAGCCGTCTGCGGAGCATGGAGCTTTGTTACTGCGACCAGCCCGCTCAGTCCCGGGGCTAGGAGCTTTGGAGCAATGAAGTCGAGATAAACAGTGATTATATTAGTTGGTTTCAGCAATTCTGTAACTCAAAACTCAAATATATTGCAGACATTTACGTAAGATATACCTGAATAGGTCAGGGGTGGTTTGAGATGAATTTAATCCATGTTAAATGTTTTTATTATTGTTTTCGACCTAAAGTGGTTCACAATTGCACAATTAATGGCAGCTGCGATGCAAAGATTAAAGCCTATGCGCATGCATCAGTTCCCCTTTACAGTATACATTTTTAGAGCAGTCAAGATGGCAGCCTCGACGGACCTTATTCGTTAAAAAGATCATGATCATGTGTAAAGAGGAAATATGTAATGTTGCTTAACATTTTCGAACAATTTTGTAGTTCAGGTATACATTCAATACATTTAGCCATTTATATGTGATGAATGTACTTGAAATGAGTAATTAATTAATGTGCACGGGTTGATTTATCAGTAGACGGACCCGACATCCAAGGAAATTGGTGGCGGCCCTCAGGACGCTCCAGCTGCGCGGGAGCAGTCCGGGGCTAATTAAGACCCACCTATAGTACAAGTGACTTGGAGAAGAAGAACTTCTTTTTATGTGTAGACTCTACCTGTGCGTTATTGTACATGTATTTCTTGTCTTGTCCTACCTCCTCTCTCTCTCTCGTTCACTCTCCATTTCCTCCCCGGCGCTTTTCTCATTTCTCTCTCCATACAAGTACAACAAACCTTTCCATCCATCACTCTCTCTCCACAGCAGGTAAATTACACTTGTAGCAGGTATGGATTCATCCCCTCCCCTTTCGCTGACTTTTCCCTCTCTCTGTTCCCTCTTGCTTTCCCTCTCTCTACACTTCTCCCTTTCTCTCTCTCTCTCTTTCTCTCTCTCTCTCTCTCTCTCTCTCTCTCTCTCCCTTTCTCTCTCTCTCTCCCCCTCCCTCTACACCTCCCCCCCTCTATCATGTGCTCTCTTTCTATGATTAATGTACCATCTTCTCTCTCTCTCTCTCTCTCTCTCTCACCCTCTCTCTCTCACTCTCTCTCTCTCTCTCTCTCTCCTCTCTCTCAATCATGCACTACCTAATACCCTGCCTCTGTGGACCTCTCTCTTGCTCATCTCTACAGTCATCCTTGGTTGCCACGGTTACATCCTAAGTCATCATGGAGGGGTTTGTCTTCAAGAACTGGGCGGAGACGTTTTCTTGCAGACCAGAGCTGTATTACGAACCTGAGGATGTTAAGGAGCTCAAACAGGTCAGTGAACTGAGCCATTTATATTATGAATCATATTAAATGAGACACTTCGGTACTATTTCCATGTTGTCGTGTCTTGATCGAAGAACTAGAAATAGCTTGTGTGGTTAAAGGGCATATACTGTACTGGGAAGGCAAAAAAGCCTTCAAAAGGTAATTGTTAGCAATCTTCTTCCCAATGGTCTTAAATTCATGTTTTGACCATTTTAGAAGCTTGCTGAAAGTTATTTGCCCTCAAATGATCTACATATGGAATGATTAATGATGAATGATTAAATCCTCAAAATGTTCGGGCCGAACAATTTGAAGATTTTTTATTTAATCACTCGTTACTCCAAATGTACATCATTTGAGGGTAAATTACTTTCAGCAAGCTTCTAAAATGGACAATACATGAATTTAAGACCACTGGCAAGAAGATTGCTAACAATTACATCTTGAAGGCTTTTTTGCCTTCCTAGTACAGTAAATACCCTTTAAGTCACTGCCCGGTTAGCGTTAGATTGCAGGTTCAAATTCTGTCTGGTTCCAAGATTTTTTTCTGACACCCCGTTCTTTTACAGGATGGAGCATGCTATCCTTACTACATATACTGGGTATATGCCTAAAATTTCTTTGTAAAAAAGGTTTTCAATTATTGTAACTTACTATCAATGGTAAATACTATGGTGACAGGTGCAAGGTGCAATAATGATCGAGAGCTCATTGGCTGTTACCATGGTAGAACCATTGATGGTAGGTTCACATGGCCGTGATTTGAGAGAGGTGCCAGTGGATTGAAGTGTTCTCTTCAAGACTTCAGAGTGACACATCTTTATAAAACTAAGACAATTTTAAAAAAATTCATGGGACTTAGTATAAAAATTCATGTCAACTAAGGCGTCTTGTCAAAAGTTCAAGACACAAAAGACTGCGGTTTTATATGAGAATCTGCTTGCGATCTTTTCTATGAAAGGCCCGATAATCCCTCGTCCTTTTACAATATACGGCCGTCAGCATTCTTTTAGTTCAAAAGATGCATGTCATGCATTACTTTAATCATCAACAATGCAATATCAATCAAGGCTCTACAGTTGTCATTAATATTTTTGGGTTAATTTGCAGTTGTCAATAAAGTTTCACTTGTGTGATGCATGTGAAAGCGTCAGTGCTCCTACTTTGGCTGTGAAACATGACTTTTTCCATCAGTTAATCTTAGTTGCTATATTCGTTTAGCCTTATAATAAGCAGTAGCCTATTTTGTGTAATCTATGTTCATGTTATTGTTGTATTATTTGTGCACAGGCCTCGAGAGAGAACAGTGTTAGCTCACATTTGGGGCTACCCTGCTCAAAAAAATACTTAATAGAGATAATAGATAGATAAATGAAATTAAGATTTTTTTTTCTAATGTTGAGACAATTTTCTTCATGAGATCCTGAAATACAAGAGTATGGGACTTAAAACCAGGCCAGGGCGCTATGTGAATAGCTCCCATAAACTATACCCCCCTTATATTGTATATTATATCCCTTCTATGAATATTCATGAGTATTCTGGGAACGTGATTGGTCAATTGATGATCGCAGACTACAAAATAATTTGACTATATCTGCCTCAGCTCTGGATATTTTTCACTATTTTTTCATGGGGAGGACTGCGCATGCTCTATTTACTATTTTCTTCCTTGGCACTACTGCGCATGCTCTCTACCTGAGCGGGCGTAAATTAGTGCGCGCATGAATGCAGTGCGCGGTGTGTTGCGCATATACCTGGGATGAACCGATATCGAGACAGAGAAAAAAAAAAGGCGACATACAACCACATGGTGTTACCGAAAGTTTTACTATTTTCTAAATAGTATTTATTAGTTATTGTTTTACAAAAGGGATATAAAACAAATATACCAAGCATTGAGTTCGAAAGTATAGTGAAAATTATCCATCTTCGGAGGGACTGGCATAAGTTACTATTTTTTCCTCGGGGGCTTCGCCCCTCGGAAAAAATAGTTCTATGCCACTCCCTCCTCAGATAGATAATTTCCACTATACAATCTCACAGCTTGGTATATTTGTATACTGTACTACTTTTGATACCAACTGGTTTATCAGCTTTTAATGTTACACCCCTCCTTCCTCCTCTTCCTCCAACCCCCCTGCAGATAGTGGAACGAGCCAGGCGGGAGGGGAAGAGGGTTAAGGTTTACGGCGGCCGACACTCGCCATCCGACATCGCCTGCACTCAGGGATACATGATCAATATGAAACACATCTGCAAGGTATTGTGGGTAAGTGTATCTATTAATACATGGTCATTATGAAGCGCATCTGCAAGGTATTGTGGGTAAGTGTATCTATGGATACATGGTTAATGAAACACATCTGCAAGGTACTCTGGGTAAGTGTATCTATTAATACATGGTTAATATGAAACACATCTGCAAGGTATTGTGGGTAAGTGTATCTATGGATACGTATTCAATAGGAAACACATCTGCAAGATATTGTGGGTAAGTGTATCTATGGATACATGGTTAATATGAAACACATCTGCAAGGTATTGTGGGTAAGTGTATCTATGGATACATGGTTAATATGAAACACATCTGCAAGGTATTGTGGGAAAGTGTATCTATTAATACATGGTTAATATGAAACACATCTGCAAGGTATTGTGGGTAAGTGTATCTATGGATACGTATTCAATAGGAAACACATCTGCAAGATATTGTGGGTAAGTGTATCTATGGATACATGGTTAATATGAAACACATCTGCAAGGTATTGTGGGTAAGTGTATCTATGGATACATGGTTAATATGAAACACATCTGCACAGTATTGTGGGTAAGTGCATGCTCAATAGTAAGTTCTTTTTCATTGAAGTTGAATGTTGTTGCTATGTGCAATCAGTAGTTCAATTGTTTAGCTATAGTTCATGATCATATTTCTGGAATCGCTTTGAGAAAAAATGTGTCAAGTATGATTTTAATAAACATTGTATATCCATCTCTGAAGGAAATCTTTTTACCACCTGAAGTGTGTTGCATACACTAGCGGCATGTTTTTAGTAGCAATGCAAAATATCCAGTGACACAATGGCAACCCTTGTGAGCAACCAGTTACAATCAATTAACCCTCTATTTATCAATAGTGTACATAAGCACCGTGCAGTGGCTTGGTAGCCCGAAATGAGAATGTCTCTGCCCATGAGCGCTGGTCTCACTTTTTCAGAGTTCAAAGGGTAATTAAGATCAATGATTGTGCCGTTTTGAAGAGCACAAGACTAATTTGAATATTTGTTATTCTCCTTTCTGTCTAACTTGACTAGGTTGATGTAGACAAACAGCAGGTGAAGGTTGAAGCTGGTGTCTTGCTGAAGACCTTGAATGATGACATCCTGCCCAAACACGGTCTGGGCCTCAGTCTGTAAGAAACAGCTCTCTCTATCCCTAACCCTCTCCACTCTATTTCTCTTTGTGTCTCTCTCTTTCTCTGTCTGTCTGTCTGTCTCTCTGTCTCTCTCTCTGTCTGTCTCTCTCTCTCTCTCTCTCTCTCTCTCTCGTTCTCTCTCTCTCTCTCCTGTCTTGCTGAAGGCCTTGAATGATGACATCTTGCCTAAGCATGGTGGTCTGGGCGTCAGTCTGTGAGCAACAGCTCTCTCTATCCCCACCCATCCACACACTCTCTCTTTCTTTTTTTTTTCTCTGTGTGTGTCTCTCTCTCTCTCTCTCTCTCTCTCTCTCTTTCTCTATCTCTCTCTCTCTCTCTCTCACTCTCACTCTCTCTCTTTCTCTCTCTCTCTCTCTTCCTCCCTCTTTCTTTCTCTTTTCTCCCTCTGTCCTTCTGTCTCTATCTCTCTGTCTCTCTGTTTGTCTCTCTCTGTCTCTCTCTCTCTGTCTTTCCCTGAACGATGACATCCTGCCTAAGCAGAAGACTCTCAATGATGATGTCCTGCCCAAGTATGGTCTGGCCACAGTCTATCTCTCTCTGTCCTCTCTTGTTGAAGGCTCTAAAAATCACAGATATTAAACAGATTTGTGATCAATATTCATGTTTGTCGCAGCCTCAGTGGCTATCATTCATTGCCAATATTTCCCACAAAACACTCATCCTATTCATTTTTTTTAACCTCACATGGGTAAACATATGTTGTGTTTTAGTATACCCAGTCACCATAGTATGTGGGTCATGTTGTTTTGGGTATATAACTAATTACCATAGTTTTATGTGTTCTATTTTCTTATACTCATTTACCACTGTAAACAAGCCATATGTTGTTTAGTATCCTACGTTACCACAGTAAACAAGTCATATGTTGTTTAGTATCCTACGTATCACAGTAAACAAGTCATATGTTGTTTAGTATCCTACGTACCACAGTAAACAAGTCATATGTTGTTTAGTATCCTAAGGTACCACAGTAATCAAATCATATGTTAATACAGTGAAACCTGCCTATAGTGGCCACCCAAGGGAAACCAGAATTGTGGCCTTTATAGACAGGTGGCTGCTATAGACAGGTTCTTTAACACATGATCTCTGTGTGGGGGAATTTTTTTTTTAGTTGCCACTATAGACAGGTTGGCTGCTATAGACAGGTGGCCACTAAGACAGGTTTGACTGTATATGCCATACCACATTACTAGAATGATCATGTGATATGTTATTGCATGTGCCTGTGTTCAGACTTGGGGCTATATCGGATCAGAGCGTTGCTGGAGCCATCTCTACTGGTACCCATGGCACTGGGTACAACCATGGCATCATGGCCACTCAGGTGGGTAATGCTCTGTTGACACTTTCACGATTTTTGGTCCCGCACTGCCCCGCATTGAATGCGTGCCAGTGCGTGAAGAGCGAAAAAAATTTTTCAACATGTTGAAATTTTTTTTTCGCTCTTCACGCACTGGCACGCATTCAATGCGGGGCAGTGCGGGACCAAAAATCGTGAAAGTGTCAACAGAGCATAACCTTATTGGCTATCTGTAGTAGCAGTAGTAAACAAATAATCAACGTTGGTGAGGGTGATGGGATGAACTATCACTTCCGAGGCGATCTGGATGTAGCTATCTTTCCGAAGCTTCAACTGAGGAAAGATAGCTTATACATTCAGATCGCCGGGGACGTGATAGGTTCCCTCGTTCCCTGAAACCAAAAGTTGAGTATTTGCTTTATATTCCATATCTGATACCAACAATCTGGACAATAAATGACAATTTAACGTACAAAAGCGTTCGGGTAGTAGTAGTAGAAGTAGTATGAGTAGTAGTAGTATTAGTAGTACTGGAGATCCAGCATTATGTAAATACTGTAGATGTGCCACCAGTTCGTACAATGTGTATTGTGGAGTAAAGATTTCCATCCAAGGCAAACAGCATGTTCAGCATCATCCTTTCACACCAGTTCTGTAAGTAAGATCC
The DNA here is from genome assembly GCA_963669155.1 of Arbacia lixula. Taxonomy (NCBI): domain Eukaryota; kingdom Metazoa; phylum Echinodermata; class Echinoidea; order Arbacioida; family Arbaciidae; genus Arbacia; species Arbacia lixula. The sequence goes on from CAVLGW020000001.1 coordinate 587,766, forward strand.
ACAAGTAAGTACACTTATGATAGCTAAACTAAGCTAAAGCTAAACTAAATTGAACCACATTTCACATATGAGTAGCAATCAAATATTATGAAAAAAATACTTAAAATACGGCCAGAAACAAGCTGAGGTCGGTACATTTCTGGGGACTGGGAATACCTGTTTCCCATTTTTGAGCAGGAAACTTGGGAAATGAGTATACCTGAGTCAGGTAGAAAACAGGTGAAATGTTTCATCTCTTCTTCGTAGATTGTTGCCCTGGATCTGTTGACAGCCAGTGGGGAGGTGCTGAGCTGTTCAGACAAGCAGCATCCTGACGTCTTCAGTGCGGCACGCTGTGGGTTAGGAGCCCTGGGGATTATCCTCAGTGTAACCATCCAGTGTGAAGCAGCCTTCAAACTACATGTGGTACAAACATCCTCGACACTGGATGATGTAAGGGCTCTTTCACACGTGTTTGATAATCTCATGAATGGTGATTAAACATTGTTGTATAGCGCTGTGGGTTATGAGCCCTGGGGATTATTCTTAGTGTTACCATCCAGTGTGAAGCAGCCTTCAAACTACATGTGGTACAAACATCCTCGACACTGGATGATGTAAGGCCTCTTTCACACATGTTTGATAATCTTATGAATGGTGATTTAACATTGTTGTATAGCGCTGTAGGTTAGGAGCCCTAGGGATCATTCTTAGTGTAACCATACAGTGTGAAGCAGCCTTCAAACTACATGTGGTACAAACATCCTCGACACTGGATGATGTAAGGCCTCTTTCACACGTGTTTGATAATCCTATGAATGATGATTAAACATTGTTGTATAGCGCTGTAGGTTAGGAGCCCTGGGGATTATTCTTAGTGTAACCATCCAGTGTGAAGCAGCCTTCAAACTACATGTGGTACAAACATCCTCGACACTGGATGATGTAAGGGTTCTTTCATACATGTTTGATAATCTTATGAATGATGATTCAACATTGTTGTATAGCGCTGTAGGTTAGGAGCCCTCAGGATCATCCTTAGTGTAACCATACAGTGTGAACCAGCCTTCAAATTACATGTGATACAAACATCCACAACCCTAGATGACATAAGGCCTCTTTTACATGTGCTGTAAAATCTCATTTTAAATCTAAATTAAACAGTGTTGTATATTATTCAGGGTTGTCTAGTATTGATTACTGATTGGTTGAATCCTGTCACATGTCAGCAAAACGAATTCGCTATGTTTCCCGCTGATGTCATTCTGCCAGTCAACATAACCATGATTATGCTGATACTAGTGTTATGTTTTCCTAGGGACACATTTTGCATGCAAGTGAACGTGCTGATACGCGCTGATAGACACGCTGCGTTCATCCCCCTTGTTATGTGCACTGTACCAGCCTGTGTGTGTATTTGACACGCTGCGCTCATCCTGCTTGTTATGGGCGTTGTACCGGGCCTAGCCTGTGTGTGTACGCGATACGTTGCGTGCGTGTTTTAACCACACAGCCACATGCACTGGGTCTACTGACACGAGGTGGAGTGACTTTATTCCGACACATTTCATTAGTTTATGTTAGAATAAATGTTCAGTAGACTAACCTAAATAATTAATCAAATGTTGGCTTTGTTGTCGTAAACATCACAAAATGTTTAAACCTCTGGGTTTTGCACTGCTGCTTCAGGAACAAATAATTCCTTCGCCTGTGGCTCGTGACTTATTTACGTTCCCTCAGCGCAATGTTAATCCCCTCGGTATGAACGTTCTGTGATGTTTCCTCCAGCGGCAGTCAACATCTCCAGAGCTGTCAAGTCGTCCTGATTTAGCAGGAGACTCCCTGAAAATAGACCAATATTCCTGCATTGGATTTCATCACATCACCCAATCTCCCTGATTATTGATAGATTATTGCCATTAGGTTGTATGCATTTAATGGACATCTCCCTGATGCCCAATGAAGTTTCCCCAAGTCTTCCTGATCGTTGAATTTCAATGTTGGTAGCTCTGCACATATATAATAGTGCATATCACATAAGCAGAATTGCGCGTCCCTTTTGGATTAGTACCCGGCTGGTTTTAGCTATCCAGCTGTAGACAGAACTAATTTGTTTAATTCTTATCTTGCCGGGGATAAAATCCCTCTGTGCCGGAGGTTTTACTCTATTGCAGTTTGGTCGCAAATTTGCGACAGCGGCACATAATCAATTGGTCGCAAAAATGCGCCAGCGGCAGGTCAAGAGTTAATTACTTATGCACCACTGATTTATTTTTCCACAAGTAATACACACGAAGCCAATGAAGCATCAGGTAATCTTGTCTCTTTGTATTTATTGGTGCTATTGTGCTTTGCCTCCTCATAGAGCAAGAATAATTACTTTGCGAATAGTTGCAAAGACAGTCGCACCATAACATTTTATTTGTTCCATTCGGGGTCATCTCTGAATTCTCATACATGTATGATCATCATCTGCAGGTGCTGGATAACCTTGACTCGTACGTTGAGGGCAGCAGACACTTTCGGTTTATGTGGTATCCTCACACTGATTATGTGATGTTGGCAAGGCAGAACCCGACCAACAGGGCTGTCAGCACCCCTGCCACCTCCTGGTTCTGGGATCGTTTGCTGGGCTTCCACGCTGTCGAGTTCCTCTACTGGCTCAGGTAGGTGGTACCTGGGGCCCATTTCATAAAAAGCTGCTATGATAGCAACTCTTGCTGTAATGTCAACTACTATGACAACAGTGAAAATTCTGCTTCCTGATTGGCTCTTTCAATGGAAGTTGACATTCCAGCAAGAGTTGCTCTCATAGCAACTTTTTATGAAATGAGCCCCTGGTCATCGTTAGTAGTCATTAACAATTTTAAATTTTCAATGTTTTTTAAAGGGGATATACTGTGCTGGCAAGACAAAAAGCCTTCAAAATGGTGATCATGAGCAATCTTCTTGCCGATGGTCTTAAAGTCATGTATTGACCATTTTAAAAACTTGCTGAAAGTTATTTAGTGATTAAATCACAAATTTTTTGTTCACAATCACCCTTTTGAAGGCTTTTTGTCTTCCCAATACAGTATGTTCCCTTTAACCCAGTTACTCTGATAATTTAGACCAGTGCTCACAGGTAGAAATGTGATTATTTTGGCCTACCAAGCCACTGTGCCTGTGTTCCATGCATGTGCACACTATCATTGACTATTGATAAAACATCGATAGTAATTGGTTGCTCATGAGTGCTGCCAATGTGTCCAAGGGATGTTTTGCATCGTAAATCATGGCGCTATTGCATGCTATGTGTGTTGTGGTATCATACATGCACACACACGACACAATGATTTGTGACGCGCAGTGGCGTGCTCTATGCATATGGATAGTAGATGTATTTGTACAGAATACGTATACGCACAGCTAGTAAAGGAGAGTTAGCACGTTAAGCAGCTGAGCTAGCCTAACTCCATTCAGTCTTGATGAATAAACGACAAAGTTTGTCTAAAAAGCAATCTTATCCCGAACCTCTTATGTGCATCATTTGGGTACCTATCAGTGCAAGCTTCAACAATGTGTACTGTGGTATAAAGACTGTCTTCAGAGACGGATGTGCAACATTTACTATAAGCCATCTTAAGACATGTCTTCTCCACAGAAGTTCCACAAATCTGATCATGACCTATAGCTAAACAATTGAACTAATGATAGCACGTATCAGCAACATTCCAATATAACGAAAAAATACTTAAAACACTCAAAACAAGCTCAGGCTGGTGCTTTTCTCGGAACCGGATATTCCTGTTCTTTACTGAGCTTGCAGGTACACTACAGCTCAAAGGAATTGGCATAGGGAAAGGGAAAGGAAAGAAGGGGAAGGAGCCGCAGTTTAAAAACATGGTATATTTTGTCCAGTTCAGCATGAAACATAATGCTTTTTAGGCTAAAGCCTCGTGTTTCGTGCCGAACTGGACAAATTTTTCTGCCGTTTAAAACTGTGGCTCCTTCCCTTTCTTCCCTTTCCCTTTCCCTATGCCAATTCCTTTGAGCTGTAGTGTATATGCACGTTAGCTTTTTTTCCACTCAGACAGGAAGCAGCACGACTTCCATACAATCTGGTGTTCTAGCAATGAACGGTAGGCTATGAATAACCTCCAAATTCCTTTATATAGGACACAATTAATCCACACACCTTTTGTTCCTGCAGGTCCATTGCAAATCCTTACTGGACCAGGGTTTACAAAGCCAGAAAATCGTAACCAGGAGCAAGGAGCTACAATGATATGGTTGCATAAACTACCCTTCATACTGAAAAGAAGTTTGACCTGCATGCTATCTTGTTTGTAATGGAATATAAATACATTTGTAACATATGCATACAATTTGCATACATAATATTTTGAATTGAATTGAGGGTGTTTTTTTTCTGAAAAATATATACGGCCTCGCTTTGTACGTGTGCATTGACAGCCATGTAAAATTTCTTGTTGATATGACTTTCTGTGGCTGAGATATTAGGGTGAGGGGCATGTTAAAATGCCCCCCTATCCCAGTCAAAATTTGCTCTTAAAAATTCCAGTCAGAGTCGGGTGAAAAGGGAACTTTAGTTTAAAAATTAGTTGTTATCAACAGAAGCAGATGCATTTGAGAAACATGATGTAATATGTTAAGTCCTTCTTTAACTGCATTTCTTTGAGGAAGTTCCATGAATAAGATCTTCAACGGTAGGTAAATGATGGCAAAACTGATTTTATACCTTCCCTTTCCCCTTCTCTCCCCCATATCACATCCCTTCCTCCTTCCTCCTGCTTCTCCCCTTCTCTCCCCCATATCACATCCCTTCCTCCTTCCTCCTGCTTCTCCCCTTCTCTCCCCCATACCATACCATACCCCTCCTTTCCACCTGCTCCCCCTCCCTACGTCTCTCCCATATCATACCCCTCCCTACCCCTTCTTCCTCCCCCCCATATTATACACCTCCCTACCTCCCTATCCCCCCCCCCCCCCACCCCCCTCCGTCTCCCTTTCTCTCCTGGGTTTCCCCCATATCATACCCCTCCCCACCTCTCTCTGCCCCTCCCTACCTCCTACTCCCCCTCCTTTCCTCTCCCCTATATCATACCCCACCTACCCCATCTCTCCCCCATATCATACACCTCCCTACCTCCTACTCACCCCCTCCCTCCCTCCTACTCACCCCTCCCTACCTCCTTCCCCCCCTCCCCCTTCTCCCCCTCAGTATGCTATGGCAACCCCTGGTGCCCTGGGTGAACCGCATGTACTTCCACCTGTTCATGTCTGCGCCACAGGAGACGGTCGACATCAGCCACAAGGTCTTCAACTTTGACTGCTTGTTCAAGCAGCAAGTCACTGATTGGGCAATACCAAGGTACAGTTTCATGAATATTCATGTTTCTATAATGATGAAGAGTTTGATTGGATAAGGCCCAGAACATGTTTATACATTATGGACATTTATGTAGACGGTCAACATCAGCCACAAGGTCTTCAACTTTAACTGCTTGTTCAAGCAGCAAGTCACTGATTGGGCAATACCAAGGTACAGTCTCATGAATATTCATGGTTCTATAATGATGAAAAGTTTAATTGGATAAGGCCCAGAGCATGTTTAAACATTATGGACATTTATGTAAAAGAGTAACAAGAGGAGCTACCATGTAGTAAAGGACTGTACTGTTTTGTTCTTGGGCAGACGGTTCCTCGGTCTCGTAGTGTCGCTGACCGGGGCAATACGATTGATAAATATTGGCTTCAAAACGGGAATTCAAACAAAAACTAGGTTGCTTTCTTACTTTTCCTGTAAAAGCTAGTGGAGCTATGACTGTCTGTTAGCTTACATACCAGTACACATCATGGTTAGAGTACTCTATATGCCATATATTTCGTGAGTCTGGACTATTAGCAAATTTAACAACACGCAAAATTATTAATACGATGTGCTTGTGCACATGTACTACTAGTACTAGTACTCCACGTTCGCGAATCTTACCACTCGCGAAATTGTCGGGAAGTCCTGATTTGCGAAATATATAGCGTATACAGTATACTGCTGATTCATGTTGATTTTCATGACTTTTGCACACAAACGTGGAGACTGGTACTCTCTCTTTCAGATATTGAAAGAAACCTATAGTAAGTTGCAACACTTACTATAACTTCTCAACACTTTGCTTCTCTCCTTTCTTTCTTCCTTTCTCTGTATAACTACTTTGAGACTAGTTGACAACTCTCATCACTTCGCTCTTCTTCTACTTTTTCTCCCATTTATCTTTGGTTTAAAATACTGATAACTAAAGCAGAAAATAATCTTGTGTAAGTGCTTTGCAAAATAAAAAATCATCCCTCCTCTTTTCCCTCTTTCTTTACCTTTCTTCAACCCATATGTGGGTAAATTATCTGAAAAGAATACATTCACGTGGTGTTACTGACAGTTTTACTATTTTCTAAATAGTGATCATTAGTACATTGTGCAGGGTAACATTATGTGAGAGAAAGAGAAACGAAGACCTCCTCCAGTCAATGGGCCTGGTAAGGATAGGACAGGTGATGAGAAATAGCAGGCTGATATGGTATGGTCATGTGGCTAGGAGAGAAGAGACCTACTGGCTCAAGAGAGTACTAAATTTTACAGTTGTTGGGGGGGAATCCATGTGGGAGACCTCGCAAGACATGAGAGGAAACGATCAAAGCAGACAGAAAAGTGCTGAACATTAACCACATTGACAAAAATGACACAACAGTATGGAGGAGAGCCATCAAGCAAATTCAGTGTTCAACCTTACAAAGTGGGAAAAACAGACCTTAAACATTGATGATGATGACATTCAGATAGGTCTGATTATGCCTGTAAATGGAATTAGTTGATATGTCATTTTCCAATCCAGGGAGAAGACGGCAGAGGTTTTGCATTCTCTGAGAAACGAGGTGAACTCCGGAAAGTTCTATGCGCACATACCAACTGAGGTGCGTTTCTCGAAGGCAGATGACATCATGATCAGCCCGGCCAATGGGAGAGATACATGCTTCATCAACATCATCCACTATAGGTTAGTCGTTGCTCTTTCATATCTTGAGTGCCATATGATTCCATAAATTGCTCCTTTTCTGATTTTGATGAAGGAATATATTTTTTTTTCAGAGAGGTATATGTGAAAAAGTGGTTTCTAATGGTGTATCAAATGCACATGTAAAATGATACATATCATTTTTGGAAAATCGACTTAAAAAAAAAAAAATTATACACAACATATGGGAAAGCATCTCGCACATGACTAAACAAAATCAAAACTTTAACCCCCCCCCCCCCCCTATCAATTTTTTGTCGGTACTTCCTAATGCCTAAATATTTCGGAACAAAATTTCATTACTTTCTTTTTCTGATCCTTCCTGCACATTTTGATACCAAATTTATGGCGATTGGACCTACTGTGCGGGTGTCAAGTTATGTTTACCGAACACACGTCACTGAAATTTCGCTATTTCTCTATATGACTGTGCATAACCCAATGAACAAAACCAGGAGCTTTTACAATTTATGTTAATACTTTTCTAGTAAGTATCATTGTTTCAAAAAGTGTAATTAATTACCACACACTCACACACACACACACACACACACCCACATCCCACACCCAAATAGCAAAAATCGTTTGACGAAAAACACAGAAATACATTGGAAAATTGAAAAACAATTAAATGCAGAAGAAATAATTACCACAACCTATCTTTTTCTTTCAGGAATTGATGAGGGAGTTGTGAAAGACATTTGTAC